>CM038680.1:179594558-179715221 GCA_021605205.1 Aegilops longissima | reverse complement strand
TCCGCTCCCTTTTGGGTATGTGGGTTGCATATATCATGTTCACCATCCGCACTTGTGTGGGAAAGCCCTTCTGTCCTCTATTGTTCGGCGGCCGGGGCTCTTCCTCGTCATCGCTATGCAGCCCCATTGTCGTTGTTTTCGTAGCTTAGCTTGCTGCTTGTTGAACACCCAACAATCCTTGTTGGTGTGGTTGGCTAGTTTTGGGGTGCCATGTATCCGCACAAGCGATCGAGTATTCGGTCCAAGTTGGACGGGCCCTGGGTATTTCTTTTGAATGGCTTCTTCCGCTGACCGGGTTTAGAGCCTCTGAATCCGGCATTTCCTGTCGTTTCTTCAGCATTATCACCGTTAATGCGGCATTTATGCTTGTTGCGATGCGACCTGCCATTGCTGTCCTTGGTATCCGAACTACCAGGGTGTTTGGCCAAGTTGTTGCTTCGAGCTAGCCAGCTGTCCTCTCCCGCGCAAAAGTGGGTCATGAGTGTGGTGAGGGCTGCCATGGATTTCGGCTTTTCCTGTCCTAGGTGCTGGGCTAGCCACTCGTCGCGGATGTTGTGTTTGAAAGCTGCTAGCGCCTCTGCATCCGGACAGTCGACGATCTGATTTTTCTTTGTTAGGAATCGCGTCTAGAATTGTATGGCCGATTCTTCTGGCTGCTGAATTATATGGCTAAGGTCATCGGCGTCTGGTGGTCGCACATATATGCCCTGGAAGTTATCAAGGAATGCGGCTTCCAGGTCCTCCCAACAACCGATTGACTCTGCTGGCAAGCTGTTGAGCCAATGCCGAGCTGGTCCTTTAAGCTTGAGTGGGAGGTATTTGATGGCATGTAGATCATCACCGCGGGCCATGTGGATATGGAGGAGATAGTCCTCGATCCAGACCGCAGGATTTGTGGTACCATCGTATGATTCGATGTTTACGGGTTTGAAGCCCTCAGGGATTTGATGATCCATTACTTCATCTGTGAAGCATAGTGGGTGTCTTGGCGCCTCAGTATTGGGCTATATCACGGCGTAGCTCATATGAGCTTTGTCTCATCGTGTTCGGCCCGGCCAGGTTTCTTGTATCCGCGTGATGGTAATCATCCAGTCGTTAGGCGCCCACGCGATCTGTAGATCGGTCTTGTATGCTTTGCCTTATCCTCCAATATATCTCGCAAGTCCGGCGCGTTTTCCGTGCCTTGGTACTTTTGGCGGCGTCGGGCGTGGCTTGAGCGGAGGGCCGAGAGGCTTCTCTGTCGCTGACCACGGGTGGCGATCTGCCATGTCGTCTTGCTGGTGGCGTGGGTGCTTCCTCCTCGATCGAGGCAACGGCCTGCGTTTGGGGTAGCTTTTGGAGGCGTTCGAGTTCATACTCTTGGCTGCAAGGACTTGAGTCCATCCGCCGACTAGTAGGTCTTGGTCAGCTCTAAGCTATTGCTACTTTTTCTTGAGGCTGCTTGCCGTGGCCATGAGCCTGTGTTTAAAATGCTCTAGTTCGACGAGGTCCTCTGGCACGACGAAATCGTCGTCGTCGAGGCTTGCCTCGTCTTCGGAGGGGGGCGCATAATTATCGTCCTCTACCTCTCTTTATGCCGCACTGTCGTGCGGACTTGCTTCTCCTCCTCCCGCGCTGAGTCCTGCTGGAGGGTCATCTTCGCACCGTCCGGGTATTATTGTCTCCCGTGCGAATCGCCGTTTTCTTGTGGCGGGATTTAGAGTGGCGCCGCTGACGTCGGCACTTGGGTTGTTTCTTGGAGGGTCATCCTCCGCGTTCCATCGCCATTCCCATCTTTTGGGATGTCCACCATGTATATGTCATATGGCGAGGTGGCCTTCCGGTGCCCGTGGGCACTTGCTCTTGATCGTCTCCGCACCGTCGTCCATACCGTCGATGTCTTGGTCGAAGTCGAGCATGTCGGTTAAATCATCGGCGGTGGCTACAAAGTGGGTGGTGGGTGGGCGTTGAATTTCTTCGTCGTCCGAATCCCAACCTTCGACCATAGTTCGGCCAGGGCTCCCGACAAAGAGAGAGACTTTAATGAGTTCAGGATATCGCCAAAGGCGAGTCTTTGAAAGATGTCCGTGGCGGTGAACTCCATAACGGCACCCACGGATCGGCCGGTAGAGGCGCTGGAGGTTCGAGTCTGAAAGGAGTCCGGCACCGAAGTCACGAGCCGCAAAGGACAGGGATGGTGTTGGCTCAATCACCGTGGAGATTTCAGCCCCGGCGGTGTCAACCAACCGTCCTCGATCAGCGAAACCGCTCCGGATTAAGGGTCGGGCGGATCTTGATGCGGACCTCGAGTGCTGTTCGGTAGCGAGCTAGATCGTACCCATCAAGACAGTGTGGCGCGCTCGGCTGTGGTTCGAATCCGTCGAAGATCAAATCTCCGTGGACATCGCCGTATAGTTCCGGCTTCCAAATCTGACCTGATGGCCAGGGGCGTAGCTTTCAATCTGCTCCAGATGGCCTAGCGAATTGGCCCGCAGCGCAAAGCCGCCGAATACGAAGATCTGTCCGGGGAGAAAAGTCTCACCCTGGACTGCGTCGTTGCTGATGATTGAAGGAGCCATCGGGCCTATAGGTGACGACACAGAGGAACTCTCAATGAAAGCACCAATGTCGGTGTCAAAACCGGCGGATCTCGGTAGGGGTCCCGAATCGTGCGTCTAGGAGGATGGTAACAGGAGACAAGGGACACGATGTTTTTACCCAGGTTCGGCCCTCTCGATGGAGGTAATACCCTACTCCTGCTTGATTAATATTGATGATATGGGTAGTACAAGAGTAGATCTACCACGAGATCAGAGAGGCTAAACCCTAGAAGCTAGCCTATGGTATGATTGTTGTTCGTCCTATGGACTAAAACCCTTCGGTTTATATAGACACCGAATAGGGTTAGGGTTACACAGAGTCGATTACAATGGTAGGAAATCTACATATCCGTATCGCCAAGCTTGCCTTCCACGCCAAGGAAAGTCCTATCCGGACACGGGACGAAGCCTTCAATCTTGTATCTTCATAGTCTAGGAGTCCGGCCAAAGATGATAGTTCGGCTATCCGGACACCCCCTAGTCCAGGACTCCCTCAGTGAGCATGAGATGGATGAAACTAGAAGCACAACCTTCTGTACCCTCTTTATACTTTTTGTTATTTAGTTGAAATAAAGTAAAAATAGTATTTTTCTGTCTGTTTCCTGATTTATATATGCAACATAAAAATATCCTGAAAATAAAAGTTCTCAGAATGCCATGCCAATTTAATATGATTTTTTCGGGAATATTTGAGGATTTTTAGTGCAAAAATTACAGGGGAGCTGCCACACAGCCACGAGGTGGAGGGCGCCACCCCCGGCGCGCCCCCCCTCGTGGGCCCATGGTGTCCCTCCTCCACTTATTCCTGCACCCATCCTCTTCTTCTTCCTCCCACAAACACGAATATCGTGCTCAAACACGAGTTCCAGCCCCCGTTGCTGTGATTTTCGATCTCCTTGCTCAAAGCACCTCTCACAAAACTGCTTGGGGAGATTGTTCCTTCGTATGTGACTCCTCCATTGGTCCAATTAGTTTTTGTTCTAGTGTTTTATTCATCGCAAATTTGTGCTGCATAGGTGACCATGTTCTTGAGCTTGCATGTCAAATTTATATGGTTCCAAGTAGTTCTAATGCTTGATAAAGACTCTAGTCACTTGTAGGAGTAGTTGCTATCAATTTTATTGAAGTTGGTTCACTTTTGTTTGAAGTTACTAAAAATTTCAGAAATTTTTCGGAGAAAACAATATGTTTAGGAAGATGTTCCAAGGTGGTTCTTCAAGGAAGCAAAGCCCTAGGCTTGCAATGCGCGATGCCGATGAGGAGCCCCAAGGGGCGCTCCGTGAGGCCACATGAATGGCCTTGGAAAGTTTTATGGATCGGCGGGAACCAAAGAAGAATTTAACATATTTGCGTAACGCCGGTCTTGTGGACTTGAGGCAGACAAATGCCCACAGTATCATGATCTCACTAGTTCATTTGTAAGGAGGTTTGAGTTTTCATCTTGGCGTAATTCCCTTACATCATGTTTGATCTTTATGACAAATCTTATACTATGGACTTAGAGGATTTTACTTTTGCTTGCAAACTCCCACAATGGGGTAGTACTGTTGATCCCCGTAAATCTGAATTTAGAGACTTTCTTGCTAGCATAACTGTGGGGGAATCTAGAGATATAACGCAAGCCACTATAGGGAGCATTCACTTTCCTGCTTTACATTATTTTGCTCTCTTCATTGGTAGGTGCATAAATGCTAAGGACGAAGCATGTCACATGTGTGTCCCTGATCTCAACATTCTCAGGAGTGCTGTGTTAGGAGACCAATCCTATCATACGGGAGCCATTGTAGCTCGTAGGTTGCATCTTAATAGATATAACAGAGATTTCTTTGGAGGAATTTATGCAACCCGCTTAGCTAATTTTCTTAAGATAGACATTCGTGAGGGTGATATGGAGTTGCACCCTACTTATTTAGATTTTGATTCTATGGTTTCCCACCAGTTTGTTGAGAGGACTGAATCACCTCTCCAGTATCGACTAATCTTTAACAAACGGCATGTTGACCGTATTACTCTTCCTGCTCCTGCCTTCTTTGATTCTCAGACAAAAGGAGGATATGTTATTACCAGAGAGGAGGCACATGAGTACGAGAGGAGAGCGGAGGCGGCTCGACGCCACGCTGCAGCTCAGGAGGCGATAGCGGCTGCATCGCAGTACGACCCCAGCTACACCTACGGGTATCCGCCAGGCTATCCCTAGCAATGAACCAACTTAGGCCAAAAGCATAAGCTTGGGGGAGTATGTATTTCCCACCGACATTACATTTATGTTCACACACACTCATTGCTAGATGTCGGTGCTCATACTTTTTCACTGTAATATCCATGCTAGTTTATTTTCTTTTTCCTGCTTTCTTCTTGTATGTTTGTTGAACTTTAAGAAAACAACAAAAAAATTAGTGTAGCTTCTAGTTAGTTTACTTTTCCTGCTGTAGTAGTAATAATTAAAGAGAAAACCCAAAAATAGTTCCTGTTCTTCTTTTACTTGTTTGGAGCTTTCCCGTCTAAATAGTTTTCTTTTCTTTTCTTTTCTTTGGGGGTCGATAGGAGAAGACCATGATTAAATTGTTGAAGTGGATCTTATATGCATCATTGTTGATTTAACCAAGAGCCCATATTGCCTTGTCTTCTCTTGTTTGTTGAATGCTCGCAGATTCCAGCTTAGTCCAATGCACGTGCACTCTTATTATTCACATCGTTCGTTCGTGCAAGTGAAAGGCAATAATGATGATATATGATGAATTGATTGGAATAAGCGAAGCTGGTATGAACTCGACCTCTCTTGTTTTTGTAAATATGATAAGTTCATCGTTCTTGATTCAGCCTATTATGAATAGACATGTTTGCAATGACAATTAGAGATCATAGTTGCTTATGCCATGCTTGATTAGCTATGAGTTATAATGGTTTACCTTGCATGCCAACATGCTATTAAAATGGTTGTGATGTGATATGATGGGGTGGTATCCTCCTTTGAATGATTCAAGTGACTTGACTTGGCACATATGTTCACACATGTAGTTGAAACAAATCAACGTAGCCTTCACGATATTTATGTTCATGGTGGATTATATCCTACTCATGCTTGCATCCAATGTTTATTAATTTTAGTGCATGTTCATGACTGTTGTCGCTCTCTAGTTGGTCGCTTCCCAGTCTTTTGCTAGCCTTCACTTGTACTAAGCGGGAATACTGCTTGTGCATCCAATCCCTTAAACCCCAAAGTTATTCCATATGAGTCCACTATACCTTCCTATATCGGTATCTACCGCCGTTCCAAGTAAATTTGTATGTGCCAAACTCTAAACCTTCAAATAATCATTACATTTCGTATGCTCGAATAGCTCATGTATCAACTATGGTTGTCCTTATCTTCCATGTTAGGTGGGTAATTCTCAAGAGGAGTGGACTCCGCTCCTCCTTGAGAACATGGCTGGTCACGGGATGCCCAGTCCATGCTTTATGCAAACTAAATCAAAATTAATTGCAAACAAAACTCCCCACAGGACTTGATGTATGTTGGAGGCACTCATTGTTTCGAGCAAGCCGTGGATTGATGCTTGTTGGTGGAGGGGGAGTATAAACTTTACCATTCTGTTTGGGAACCGCCTATAATGTGTGTAGCATGGAAGATATCGCCATCTCTTAGTTGTTATGTTGACAATGAAAGTATACCGCTCAAAATATTATTTATCTCTATTTCAAAATCGAGCTCTGGCACCTCTACAAATCCCTGCTTCCCTCTACGAAGGACCTATCTATTTACTTTTATGTTGAGTCATCACCCTCTTATTAAAAAGCACTAGCTGGAGAGCGCAGTTGTCATTTGCATTCATTACTATTAATTTATATTGGGTATGACTATGACTGGATCTCTTTTACCATGAATTACAATGTCTAGTCAGTCCTTGATCTTTAAAGGTTCTTTGCATCTATGTTTTGCGGTCTCAGAAAGGGCTAGCGAGATACCATCATGTTATATCATATTATGATTGTTTTGAGAAAGTGTTGTCATCCGAGATTTATTATTATGACTCGCTAGTTGATTATGCCATTGATATGAGTAAACATGAGACCTGAGAATTATTGCAAATGTGCTTAGTTATAATCTTTGCTGAAAACTTGAATGCTGACTTGACATATTTACAACAACAAGAGCAAACAGGGTTTGTAAAAGTTTTTCTTTTTCTCTTTCAGTTTGTCAACTGAATTGCTTGACGACAAGCAAGGGTTTAAGCTTGGGGGAGTTGATACGTCTCCGTCGTATGTACTTTTCCAAACACTTTTGCCCTTGTTTTGGACTCTAACTTGTATGATTTGAATGGAACTAACCCGGACTAATGCTGTTTTCAGCAGAATTGCCATGATGTTGTTTTATGTGCAGAAAACAAAAGTTCTCGGAATGACCAGAAACTCCACGGAACATCTTAGAAAAAATAATAATAAATCCTCGCCAAAGATGAAGACCAGGGGGCCCACACCCTGTCCACGAGGGTGGGGGTGCGCCCCCCCCCTCCTGGGCGCGCCCCCTACCTCGTGGGCCCCTGGAGACCTTCCGATGCCAACTCCAACTCTATATATTGGCTTTCGGAGATAAAAAATCAGAGAGAAGAATTCATCGCGTTTTATGATACGGAGCCGCCGCCAAGCCCTAAAACCTCTCGGGAGGGCTGATCTGGAGTCCGTTCGGGGCTCCGGAGAGGGGGATTTGTCGCCGTCGTCATCATCAACCATCCTCCATCACCATTTTCATGATGCTCACCGCCGTGCGTGAGTAATTCCATCGTAGGCTTGCTGGACGGTGATGGGTTGGATGAGATCTATCATGTAATCGAGTTAGTTTTGTTAGGGTTTGATCCCTAGTATCCATTATGTTCTGAGATTGATGTTGCTATGACTTTGCTATGCTTAATGCTTGTCACTAGGGCCCGAGTGCCATGATTTCAGATTTGAACCTATTATATTTTCATGAATATATGTGAGTTCTTGATCCTATCTTGCAAGTCTATAGTCACCTATTATGTGTTATGATCCGACAACCCCGAAGTGACAATAATCGGGATACTTCTCGGTGATGACCATAGTTTGAGGAGTTCATGTATTCACTATGTGCTAATGCTTTGTTCCGGTTCTCTATTAAAAGGAGGCCTTAATATCCCTTAGTTTCCATTAGGACCCCGCTGCCACGGGAGGGTAGGACAAAATATATGGAAGTTCTTTTCCATAAGCACGTATGACCATATTCGGAATACATGCCTACATTACATTGATGAATTGGAGCTAGTTCTGTGTCACCCCATGTTATGACTGTTACATGATGAACCGCATCCGGCATAATTATCCATCACCGATCCAATGCCTACGAGCTTTCCACATACTGGTTTACGCTTATTTACTTTCCTGTTGCTACTGTTACAATCACTACAAAATACCAAAAATATTGCTTTTGCTTTCATTACTCTTTTGTTACCGTTACCACCACTATCATACTACTTTGCTACTAAACACTTTGTTGCAGATATTAAGTTATCCAGGTGTGGCTGAATTGACAACTCAGTTGCTAATACTTGAGAATATTCTTTGGCTCCCCTTGTGTCGAATCAATAAATTTGGGTTGAATACTTTACCCTCGAAAGCTGTTGCGATCCCCTACACTTGTGGGTTATCAAGTACCATCTTGTAGTGAACTGATGTCTTCTTCATTATGCAGACAAAGATCTTGTCGTTTTTTGTCGCTAATTTCTTTATCCTAACAATCTTTCTGAGTTTGTTGATTTGATTTATATTCATGGACAACTCATTTCCCCATATGCAAAAAGGGTCGAACAGTGGCTCAAAACCTCTGACAGCAGGACCTACATGTGGAAGACCAAATTGTTACAAACCAAAATATTAGAATGGTTCCTGCAATTGCACAATAATGTGCTATTATAGAACGGACCATGCACGTGCTAACCTCGATTGCAAACCTCAGTGCTTCCCATTGTTTCCCTGCAACACATATAAGGTAGTTAGTCATCAGGTTAAGTAAGGGTTCGCATGCTATCAGTAAAATATGTTGATGAAAAATAAGGACATTGCATATTCATCAGATTAATTCAAGCCACTCGGAAAACCGATTTACCCAAACCAAGCATGATTAAGAACTTGGAAATATATCACTTGTATATGTTTCTCATGTATTAAGTGCAACCAAATTCGATTTATTCCTCACATGCACAACAATACAAAATTCTACCCACGGCAATTGGACATTGCATTGCAGAATTGAACCAAGCAGTTAACTAAACACCACAACAAATGAACCAAACATTAACTGAGCACCACATTGCACAATGTAACATACTCCTAATAGAAGATCAGACAGTTAACCAAACCAAGCATGCTTAACAGCTTGGAAATATAGCAATTGTATTTGTTTCTCATGTATTTACTACAGCCAAATTCAATGTATTCCTCACATGGTAT
Source organism: Aegilops longissima (assembly GCA_021605205.1). Lineage (NCBI taxonomy): Eukaryota > Viridiplantae > Streptophyta > Magnoliopsida > Poales > Poaceae > Aegilops > Aegilops longissima. The sequence goes on along the minus strand of CM038680.1, from coordinate 179,706,177 downwards.
ACAATAACAGAATGCACCCACAACTATTGAACATCGCATTGCAGAATTGAACGAAACATTTAACTAAGCACCACAACACAAATGAACTAAACGTTAACTAAGCACCACATTGCACAATGTATAACCAAACCAAGCATTCTTGACAACTTGGAAATATAGCAATTGTATTCGTTTCTCATGTATTTTGTAAAGATAAATTTGATTTATTTCTCACATGGAAGACAATACAAAATTGCAGCCTGAAGAATTGAACATCACATTTGCAGAATTGAACCGAACAGTTAACTGAAGGCGCCAACTAATTAACAAAACAGTTAATAAGTGAGCACCACACTGCACGACATATAGAACATATACACTAGAGCAACAGATTACATGGTAAAATTAGATAGCACAATTCACTAGAGTTTGTGAAGGAAAGGCAGGAGAAGCACACGCAACGGGTAAACCGGGCATGCTTAACTGGCGTAGCTAGCAAATGGCAAGGTGCTCCTCCAAGATCTGGGGGTCGGCACGAATGGCAGCCATCACGACCTCATCCGTGCATGCGGCCACGATTTGCTTCTCCGCTGCCAAATGCTCATTGAGATCCTGGCTATACTGCGTGCACCATGGCTTAGGGCGGCGCTTATTTGGTGGAGGAGTCGGTGATTTGGGTGGAAGGTGTCGCGCTCGCGCCGGCGGTCGGGGCATGTGGGATGTGGAAGGAGGATGAGGATGGGGGTCGGGTGTGGATTACCTGCCTGGATAGACGAGGCTGAGGAGCATGACGAGGAGGCGGCGCTACAAGCAAGGAGTGAAGGTTTCAACTTGGAAAGGAAGGTGTAAAGAGGGGAAATGTGGCTTTTGGTATGGGGGAAGGGGCGGGGAGGTAGATATTTCTGCGGAAGCCAAAAATTTGGAATCGCTTCAGCCAAAAAACTGGCGCGCAAAGTGTCATCAGACATGGTGCCTTATTCAGAACTGTGTACGATATGTGGACATCACAAACGATTCAGATAGCTTAACCCGTGTGTGATGAGTTTGAACGTCAAAACTTTTGGTTCGAATTTCCATGGTTACAGTGGTCATCCACGTCATTGCATAATTTGGGTACACAAAGGAGACTACAGCACACCCACACTTCGTAATCGAGCAAGTTCAACAATTAAATAGAGCTAGCTGACCTAAACATTACTCTAACTTATTAAAGACCGGCGCTCTTAATTAAACAAAACAAAGAGTACTACTACGGCTGGTGCTCATCAATCTCCGCCGCCGCCTCCATGTCCAGCTTGTGCCCGACGGTCTCTGGGGCAAGGGGCTCCATGGCATCCATCGAACTATACTCGGAAAGCATCTCGCTATCCGTGTCCGCCATCTCTTTGGAAAAGGCCGCCATGAGCTGGGCATGGGCGGAAGCGATCTGGGCTTGGACGGGCTCCGTCATCACAAGGTATGCGGCGGAGGAATGGATGGCTGCTCGAACGCTCTCGGCGATTGCCAGCTCTTCTGCCGTGGGTTGCCGACCGTTGTCGGAGAAGCTTCGTTCAATTTGTGCGGTGACCGCCAGGAGCTGGGCGTGGGCGGCCTCGACATGGTCGTGGGCGGCCTCTATCACGGCTAAGGCCTCTGCTGCAAAACGAACAGCTGTTGTGCCGCTCTCGCTAGTTGCTATCCCCAAGGCAGATGTTGCTGCCGCCACCTGAGAAGCAACAACGGCCGTTTGGGATGCCTTTGCCGCCTGGTCGCAGATTGCGGCCTCGCTCATGCACCTTGTTAGCACGCGCATGGCAGCTGCGGCCGCGCTCTCGCCGGAGTTGGCCTCCTAAGTTGCCCTCATGACACGGGTCCACGTGCCCATCTTTCATCGGCGATGATTGAACAATGAAATGATATTTGGGGAGCGAGCTAGTGTGCTTGAGATGCCGGCTGTGGACTGTAGCCGATGCACCCTTCTCGCGTAAGCCATAGGCGTACTATACACCGACAGTGCTCCAGGATATTTTGTGCTGCATCTCACACGGTTGCTGATAACAAACTGTGTGCAATCTACTTGATTTTTCATCTTGATTTGAATTACATAATGGGGTCACAACGGCAATGGATGGTGTTTGAATTGCTAGACCTTTTATCTCGAGTGAACATGCAACTATATGTGTGTCGTAAAAGAATTGTAATTATTTAGGGTTCGTTTGAACATTTTATACATTAAATTGGTTTTCTAGCCATTTCAGGTGCACAATTCAAAATTAAACTACATGCACATGCTCCAGTGCATATAGGTTGAAAAAACAAATTTGTGTCCTTGGGTGCATGCTTAGGTCCCATGCAAGAAATGGGAAATAATTTCAAACACCAGGGCACCGTTGATTGCCGAAAAAACATTGAGATGCCTGGTTTTTAAATTCTAGTAAATCCATAACTCGTCTGAAATTCATCAAACTTGGCATGCTATCATGGAGCGGCATCGACATGCCGTGGTAAATTTTTTGTCCCATTTGGGGCAGGTTTGGGTATATGCTTCTCACAAACCGGAGCTTCTCACAACAAGCATGATGGTTTTTGGTAGGGAACGTCCCACCTTTGGGGACGAAACGGTATCCATTGCCTCTTATTGCTTTCATTTTTTTCCTAGTGTCAACATAGGACAAAAGGAGTGTTGTGTCAATTTTTATGATTTTTCAGGGTTCGTTTGGACATTTTTATGCATTAACTTAGTTTTCACTCCATTTGTGTGCATAATTCAAATTTGAACTACAGGCACATGCTTGATATCTACTACACAACCTTCTTATTGTGGACATTGTTGGACCTCCAAGTGCAGAGGTTTGTAGGACAGTAGCAAATTTCCCTCAAGTGGATGACCTAAGGTTTATCAATCCATGGGAGGAGTAGGATGAAGATGATCTCTCTCAAACAACCCCGCAACCAAATAACAAAGAGTCTCTTGTGTCCCCAACACACCCAATACAGTGGTAAATTGTATAGGTGCACTAGTTCGGCGAAGAGATGGTGATACAAGTGCAATATGGATGGTAGATATAGGCTTTTGTAATATGAAAATATAAAAACAGCAAGGTAACTAATAATAAAAGTGAGCGTAAACGGTATTGTAATGCTTGGAAACAAGGCCTAGGGTTCATACTTTTACTTGCAGGGCCGTCCATAAGCATGTGCGAGCTGTGCGACCGCACAGGGCCCCCCAAAAATAGGGGCCCCCAGATCCTATATTTGTATTTCTAAAATATATCTGATCTATAGAGGAGCCGCCATTAGAGCTGCTGGGAAGGTCTGCAACTCGCCTCCCGGAAGAAGAAAGCAACTGAATCGCTATTCTCTAGTGAGATGGGCCTTGGGCCCTTTAGTCCATTACGTTGATGGACATTAAGATGTGGCGCTGGCCCAGGATCGTAGGGAGACTTTGTGTGGAATTAACAGCGATAGTGGGTTCTACTGAATAAAAAAAAACAGAAAATTGTGATAGAGGCGATTGGTTGCATCTGAAAACATCGCCAAAAGGTACGATGCACCGTGCATTCGCGTATGTGTTTCGTTTTTTTGCGGATGCCCGTATGTGTTTCCTTTGTGTACATGAGTACATGACTTTTATGTTCTATAGAAGATGAATAACAGAATGGGCAGACAATTTTTTTCCGAAAAGGGGGCAGACAAATTGATTCATTTATCTTTAACATGTTACTTCCTGCAAAAAAAGAACTTCCATAATTTGGATAAATTTATAGCAGCAACTTTTCCTCTACAAAATGATGGTCGTGAATAATAGTGTAAGCAGTATCTCTTGACAATCTTATGTTAGTATTGTTGTATATTTGTATGAGAAAATTATACTTACTTCTGTTTATAACATTTTATATTACCTTTTTTGTGAGCATATATATTTTTAAAAATCAATGCTATAAATTTTGCCACACTCAAAAAACATTTGTTGCCCACCACTATTTTTATGAGTGGTTTTCCTTCGCCATTTATGAGGCTTTAACACACATCATTTTTCAATTTTAGGGCCCCATTTTATAATTCGCACCAGGGCCTCAAATTTCTGGAGACGGCCCTATTCACTAGTGCAAGTTCTCTCAACAATAATAACATTGTTGGATCATATAACTATCCCTCAACATGCAACAAAGAGTCACTCCAAAGTCACTAATAGCGGAGAACGAACGAAGAGATTATGGTAGGATACGAAACCACCTCAAAGTTATTCTTTCCAATCAATCCGTTGGGCTATTTCTATAAGTATCACAAACAACCCTAGAGTTCGTACTAGAAACACCTTAAGACACAAATCAACAAAAACCCTAATGTCACCTAGATACTCCAATGTCACCTCAAGTATCCGTGGGTATGATTATACAATATGCATCACACATTCTCAGATTCATCTATTCAACCAACACATAGAACCTCAAAGAGTGCCCCAAATTTTCTACCGGACAATCAAGACAAAAACGTGTGCCAACCCCTATGCATAAGTTCATGGGCGGAACCCGCAAGTTAATCACCAAAACATACATCAAGTGAATCACGTGGTATCCCATTGTCACCACAGATACGCGCGGCAAGACATACATCAAGTGTTCTCAAATCATTAAAGACTCAATCCGATAAGATTACTTCAAAGCGGAAATTCAATCCATTACAAGAGAGTAGAGGGGAATAAGCAACATAAGATCCAACTATAATAGCAAAGCTCGCGATACATCAAGATCGTGCCAAATCAAGAACACGAGAGAGAGAGAGAGAGAGAGAGAGAGAGAGAGAGATCAAACACATAGCTCTTGGTACATACCCTCAGCCCGTGGGTGAACTACTCCCTCCTCGTCATGGAGAGCGCCGGGATGATGAAGATGGCCACTGGTGAGGGTTCCCCCCCCCTCCGGCAGGGTGCCGGAACAGGGTCCCAATTGGTTTTTGGTGGCTACAGAGGCTTGCGGCGGCGGAACTCCTGATCTATTCTGTCCCCCAAAGTTTTTAGGGTATATGGATATATATTGGAGGAAGAAGTACGTCAGGGGAGCCACGAGGGGCCCATGAGGGTGGAGGGCGCGCCCTAGGGGGGTGAGCTCGACCCCCTGCCTCGTGCCTCCCTCGTTGCTTCCTTGACGTGGACTCCAAGTCCCCCGGATTGCTTTCTTTCTGAAAATAACATCTCGAGAAGGTTTCATTCTGTTTCGACTCCATTTGATATTCGTTTTCTTCGAAACACTGAAACAAGGGAAAAACAGGAACTGGCACTGGGCTCTAGGTCAATAGGTTAGTCCCAAAAATAATATAAAAGTGCTTAGTAACGCCCATAAACATCCAAAACAGATAATATAATAGCATGGAACAATAAAAACTATAGATATGTTGGAGACGTATCAATGCTCCAGTGCATATAAATTGGTTGAAAAATCAAATTTGTGTCCTTGGGTGCATGCTTAGGTCCCATACAAGAAATGGGAATGAATTTCAAACACCAAGGCACCGTTGATTTCCGGCAAAACATTGAGATGCCTGGTTTTTAAACTCTAGTAAATCCAAAACTCGTATGAAATTCATGAAACTTGGCATGCTATCATGGAGCGGCATCAACATGCCGTTGTAAAATTTCTGTCCCATTTGGGGCAGGTTTGGGTATATGCTTCTCACAAACCGGAGCTTCTCACGACAAGCATGATGGTTTTCGGTAGGGAACGTCCCACCTTTGGGGATGAAACGATATCCATTGCCTCTTATTGCTTTCAAATTTTTTTCTCGTGTCAACATAGAACAACTAGAGTGTTGTGTGAATTTTTGTGATTTTTCGGGGTTCGTTTCGACATTTTTATGCATTAACTAAGTTTTCAATACATTTATGTGCACAATTCAAATTTGAACTACATGCACATGCTCTAGTGCATATAAATTGGTTGAAAAATCAAATCTATGTCCTTGGGTGCATGCTTAGATCCCATGAAAGAAATGGGAATGAATTTCAAACACCAAGGCATCGTTGATTGCTGGCAAAACATTTAGATGCCTGGATTTTAAATTCTAGTAATTCCAAAACTCGTCTGAAATTCATGAAACTTGGCATGCTATCATGGAGCAGCATCAACATGCCGTGGTAAAACCTTTGTCCCATTTGGGGCAGGTTTGGGTATATGCTTCTCACAAACCAGAGCTTCTCACAACAAGCATGATGGTTTTGGTAGCGAACGTCCCACCTTTGGGGACGAAACGATATCCATTGCCTCTTATTGCTTCCATAAAATTTCTGGTGTCAACATAGAACAACAGGAGTGTTGTGTCAATTTTCGTGATTTTTCAGGGTTTGTTTGGACACTTTTATGCATTAACTAGGTTGTCAATGCATTTATGTGCATAATTCATATTTGAACTACATGCACATGCTCCAGTGCATATAAATTGATTGAAAAATCAAATATGTATCCTTGGGTGCATGCTTAGGTCCCATGCAAGAAATGGGAATGAATTTCAAACAACAGGGCACCGTTGATTGCTGGCAAAACATTGAGATGCCTGGTTTTTAAATTGTAGTAAATCCAAAACTTGTCTGAAATTCATGAAACTGGGCACGCTATGATGGAGCGGCATCAACATGCCGTGGTAAATTTTTTGTCCCATTTGGGGCAGGTTTGGGTATATGCTTCTCACAAACCAGAGCTTCTCACAACAAGCATGATGGTTTTCCATAGGGAACGTCCCACTTTTTGGGATGAAATGATATCCATTGCCTCTTATTGCTTTCAATTTTTTTTCTCGTGTCAACATAGAACAACAGGAGTGTTGTGTGAATTTTTGTGATTTTTTGAGGTTCGTTTGGACATTTTATGCATTAACTGAGTTTTCAATGCATTTATGTGCACAATTCAAATTTGAACTACAAGCACATGCTCCAGTGCATATAAATAGGCTGAAAAATCAAATATGTGTCCCTGGGTGCATGCTTAAGTCCCATGCAAGAAATGGGAATGAATTTCAAACACCAGGGCACCGTTGATTGCCGGCAAAACATTGAGATGCCTGGTTTTTAAATTCTAGTAAATCCAAAACTCGTCTGAAATTCATGAAACTTGGCATGCTATCATGGAGCGGCATCAACATGTCGTGGTAAAAAATTTGTCCCATTTGGGGCAGGTTTGGGTATATGCTTCTCACGAACCGGAGCTTCTCACAAGAAGCATGATGGTTTTCGGTAGGGAACGTCCCACCTTTTTGGGACGAAATGATATCCATTGCCTCTTATTGCTTTCAATTTTTTCTCGTGTCAACATAGAACAACAAGAGTGTTGTGTGAATTTTTGTGATTTTTCGGGGTTCGTTTGGACATTTTTTATGCATTAACTAAGTTTTCAATGCACTTATGTGCATAATTTAAATTTGAACTACATGCACATGCTCCAGTGCATATAAATTAGTTGAAAATCAAATCTTTGTCCTTGGGTGCATGCTTAGGTCCCATGCAAGAAATGGGAATGAATTTCAAACACCTGGGCACCGTTGATTGCCGGCAAAACATTGAGATGCCTAGTTTTTAAATTCTAGTAAATCCAAAAGTCGTCTGAAATTTATGAAACTTGGCATTCTATCATGGAATGGGACCCGGCATGCTGTGGTATTTTTCGTGTCCATTTTGAGAGAAGGCGCACTCGAATAATGACAGCCAGCAAAGGCATTTTGAAAAAATAGCTACCACTTTAATATCTCAAACGTTTGTATAAATCAAACTGTGTGTGTTCTGTTAACCATTCACGTGATGCCACGTGTCTTGGTTTTAATGGCTGTAGGAGGTGCCGTGCAGACAGCTGCTTGACCTTGATCGGGCGGGGGCGTCGAGCACCGCCCCGATTACTGCAGGCTGAGCGAGAGGTGCAAGCTGTCCTCGAGTCATGAGCTCACCGAGAAGCGTCACGAGCTGTCTGCTCTGCGCAGCTCACTAGGAAGCGAGCCCTTTGACTTACCTAGCTGCCCGCCTTGCTCGCATCCTCTCCATTAATGGCGCCCAAGCCGCAGTTTAATTTGCTTTTTAAATATAAAACACTCATCGCAAACATTTTAGTTAGAACACCCGTATGCAAACCGACAACTTCCCCAGGAAGCCAAGAGAAAATGTGTCGAGAAGGATTTCTGTAGCTCTTGATCGCAAACGTTTTAGATAGAACACCCGTATGCAAAGTGAGAGCAGCGCAGGATTTGTGCATCCCTTTAACACAAAGGTTGTTTTGGATGACTCGTGTGCAACCACGTACAAACAATTTGGTAATATTTGTCAATCCTTGTAACACTGCGATTTGTCAAAATATGAAGCTAAAAATCACTAGCAGTATCTAATTTTTGCAACTAAAATTCAGTAATTAAGCATAGATTTCATAGATTAAGCAGTCGTTCTTAATTTATACAAACAGTTCAACTCGATAGCTGAACGACCAAACTTTTCCCCAATTGTTGCCAACCATGTACTGAAATAGCTGGTTCAACTATATATACTAGCTAATTTTAAGTACGTTGTACAGTTCCACCACATCTATAGTCAGATGAACTGAAAAAAATAGCCCCTAAATACTACTACTATTACTACTACTATTACTACTACTGCGGAGGGACTTTGTACTACTTCATGTTGCCTCTCCTCTGCCGAGCACGCTCAGTAAGAGGCGGAGGAGGAGGAGGAGCCTACCGACGAGCTGGGCAACCCCAATACGGTGCCTGCCGCTGTTGCAGCTTCAGTGACGCTCACCTCGAACACCCTCTGCCGCTCCAGATGACCCCTCTCGAAGCGGTGGTTCTCCTCGTAGATATCCTAATTCCTCGCCTCTGAGGCGGCATGTGCCGCGGCCACGGCGGCGGTAAGGCTCTTTGCGTGCTCGACAAGGTGCTCCTCCTCCTCCCGCAGGAACTCGGTGTAGCACGCAAGGTCGCTGACGCACGTGCGGGCATCCACCTCCGCCACCCGCCTTCGGGCGGCGGTGGCGGAGCGGGTGATGACCCCGGTGGTCAACGGTGGGTTGGCGGCCATGGTGGCCGACGACGGGGTGGCGGCCACGTGCACTACACTACACCGGGGACTTCGCCGCCGCCGCGGTGTAGCCTCCTAGCTGGAGCTGTCCTCTGATGACGGCGGAGTGGCTGAGCGATGATGAAGGACCGGTGCCATTGGCGATTGTGGGAGACGCAGACGAGATAAGCTACAGGGAGGGGGAGGAAAATGCGACACATGATTCACTGGCCGTGAGGGTTTTTATAGCAGGCCGGTAAGCGTTGGGATTTTGGGGGATTTCACCGAGTCGGGCGGGAAGCTTGCGCGGGAACCTGCGAGGTTGCACGGGAACGGGCTCAACGATGATTCATTTGCGCCACCGTTTGGGCAAAAGAATGCCCGCGCGCGCTGCGCAAGCTTGCGCTGTAAGCCGTCTGCGGCAGCGGGGTGACAAGACGTGCGAGAGGAGGACGAAAGGCCACGTACACATATGGTTAATAAAAAAGTTTGTGATTTAGTTACCTACTATACCACCATCCTGGTTTATAAGTATGATTTAACTAATAAAATATGAATGCATGTCGCCAAAGATTATATAGTTGGATTTGTATTTGAACATAGTTTCCATTTATATAATTATTAAAACATGCATTAAAATTTTGTTGGGTAAGTTTGACGGCAAAGTATGGCACAGAATATAAAGGAGACTATAGACTAGACGGAGGTGGTAGCACACGGCCGCTCTCTACCAGCGACGCAACTGTCGGCCGGCTTGTAGGTGACCATTTCCTGCGTGTTCAACTGCTCTATGCGTGTGGTTGCTTGCGGCTCAGGCGGCCGCAGCGCGCGCTCTGCTCTCGCGCCCCTCCGGGTGCTCTGCCCTCATCCCTCCACGCGCGCTGCCAGTGTTTGGGGCTGGTGCATGATCACGCACATTCGTGTGCAAGCGGTTGCGCCGGGCGTGGCGCGACAATGCAGTTACCCACTGCAAAAACTGCCATGCGGACGCACCGAGAATCCACGTCGCCCGGCCCCCTTTTATTCGTGTGGCCATTTACCTTCATCTCTCGTCTCACACGACACAATAAGAACACCCAAGAGGACACATATAGAGAGGACATCCAGCGGTTCCAATGGCACTCCCCGTGGCTCCAATGGCGCTCCCAGCGGCCGACGACGACAATGGCGGGCAGTTCACCACGCATCACATAGTGGACACCCGCGTGAGGGGGAAGGCCCTCTCGGTGGTGTAGACGAACGATCCGGTCTCGGTGGAGAGCTCCATCCAAACTATGGAGCAGTTCCTTGCCGAGGACAAGTACCAAGTGGTCGGCTTCGACCTCGAGTACACCATCGGTCGTGCCGGGCATGATCAGAAGGTTGCCGTCACCCAGTTGTGCATGCGACATGACATCCTCGTCTACCACTACCACCTTGCCACAAGGTCTTGTGAGCATTTCTCCAGGTTTATCAACAACTCTGACTACAGTTTCGCTATGGTGGACACCACCAACGATCTAAAAGCACTCAAGGTTTCGGACTTGAAATTCCCGAATCTTGTCAACATCCAGCACCACTACAAGGTCTGGGGCAGTGGCAAAAACAAACTGAACTCCCTGGTTGACCTCGCCTCGGCCATCATCGACCCCTACTACGCGAAGATGAAGGAAGAGAGTAATAAGGACAAGAACGCCTGGCACAGTGTGTGGCATGAGAGACTGGATGAACAACATGTCAAGTACGCGGCCATGGACGCGTAAACAAGCTACGAGATGTACAGGCGGATCGTTGACATGAGGAACTGTCTGCTTCCTAAGCTAGACGAGGGATCGAGCAACATAGCAGTGGCGGGAGCGTCACAAGAAGTAGATGACTAGACGATCGTTTCTCCTACTTTAGAGTGCATGCAATTGTTTATTGAGGTGTGCACGAATGATCTGTATAGTCACTTATGTAATTGGATGTTTATTACAGTTATATATATACATGTTATTCTACTATGGACAGAGCAATTCACACGGCTTATTAGCAGCAATTGTCTGTGTTATTATTGGTCTTCGTACACATTTCTCATTACGGACCTGTTTGCCGCGTATCACACACATCTTGTTCAGTTGAACCATTTCCATGTGTTGCCTAATCACACACAGTTCATCCCAGAGAACTGTATGTTGTATATCACACACGCCTTCATCTGGCTGCCCGTTTCTTTTGTTCTGCCACATCGCAAACAGTTAATTGAACTTAACCATATGCCCTGCATTGCACACGCAACTAAATTATGAACCGTGTTTGATGCATCTGTCATTGCAAACGTTTTACACCTTTTTGACAGTTTTTTACACCACCGTTTGCGATTATGGCATCGCACACAGTTTCGTCGAAGGGTCTCTGATCGTAGTGTCACGTTTGGACCATCCTGCAGTAGTGCGCGGAAATATCTACCTCCCCGCCCCCTCCCCCTTACCAAAATCCACATTTCCCCTATTTCCGCCTTCCTTTCCAAGTTGAAACCTTCACTCCTTGCTTGCAGCGCCGCCTCCTCGCCGGCGACCCTCCTTCACGCTGCTCGGCCTCGCCTATCCAGGCAGGTAATCCACACCCGACCCCCATCCTCCTCCTCCTTCCACATCCCAAATGCCCCGACCGCCTGCGCGAGCGCGACACCTTCCACCCAAATCATCGACCCCTCCACCAAATAAGCACTGCCCTAAGCCATGGTGCACGTAGTATAGCCAGGATCTCAAGGAGCATTTGGCAGCGGAGAAGCAAATCGCGTCTGCACGCGCGAATGAGGTCGTGATGGCTGCCATTCGTGCCGACCCCCAGATCTTGGAGGAGCACCTCGCCGTCAAGGCCACCGTCGACGCTTCGCGCGCCGACGCCGCGACGCGGTTGGCTGCTTTGAACGACAGTTCATGGCATTTTCTGGAGGCCACCTTCGGTGCCTTCGACGAAGACTACGAGGTGTTTTCTCAGTGTGCACATGCTTACCTCATCTCGAGAGCCAGCAGGTTGGTTCCCGGAGTGGCTCAGGCAACTCACCACTACGATGAGGGCACCCACGAAGCGGAGGCCTCGCCCTCTTCCATATCCAAGGAGCCAATCATCATCAATATCTCCTACAATGAGGAGTAGCTTGTATTATTAGCTCACTATAAGGACCCATGTTTAGTTTGCTAGCTATTGCCTTTCGTTAACAAATTCTAGTGAATTGTGCTATCTACTTTTACCATGCAATTTTCTGCTCTAGAGTATATGTTCTATATGTCATGCAATGTGGTGTTCAGTTAACTGTTTGGTTCAATTCTGCAAATGTGATGTTCAATTCTTCATGGTGCAATTTTCCAAGTTGTCAAGCATGCTTGGTTTGGTTAACTGTCTGATCTTCTATTAGGAGTATGTTATATTGTGCAATGTGGTGCTCAATTAATGTTTGGTTCATTTGTTGTGGTGTTTAGTTAACTGTTTAGTTCAATTCTGCAATGCGATGTTCAATTGGTGTGGGTGCATTCTGTTATTGTATACCATGTGAGAAATAAATCGAATTTGGCTATACTAAATACATGAGAAACAAATACAATTGCTATATTTCCAAGTTGTGAAGCATGCTTGGTTTGGTTAACTGTTTGATCTCCTATTAGGAGTATGTTATATTGTGCAATGTGGTGCTCAGTTAATGTTTGGTTCATTTGTTGTGGTGTTTAGTTAACTGCACATGCATGGTCCGTTGTGTAATAGCACATTGTTGTGCAATTGCAGGAACCATTCTAATATTTAGGTTTTTAACAATTTGGCCTTGCACATGTAGGTCCTACTGTCAGAGGTTTTGACCCATTGTTCGACCCTTTTTGCATATGGGGAAATGAGTTTTCCATGAATATCAATCAAGTCAAGAAACTCAGAAAGATTGTTAGGATAAAGAAATTAGTGAAAAAAAACAACAAGATCTTTGTCTGCACAATGAAGAAGACATCAGTTCACTACAAGATGGCACTAACTATTATACCTTGCCTTTTTTAATCCTCTGCCCCATTTCCAATATAGAGAAGATATTTATGCACATCCTTGTTTTCAGGCCTTTCCAAAGCAGTTCACTGATGATTACCTCTCAAACCACCTCTATGGTTAGGAGGCGAGGAAGGTTTTCATGCAACACCCACGGTTCAATATTCAAGTGTTTCTGAAGAGGACGAAGGATGGACGGTCAATCATCCACAGGCACTGGCCTAAAGTTACAAAGACCTTCAACATGAATGAAGGATCAATATTCGCCTTCCGCTTCAGCAGTTTTCCAGATGAGATGCATCTGTCTATATACCGTCTATGATGCTAATTTTGAAAGGTTCTACATGTTGCATGTGAAACTTGGTGCTGGTGTAGTTGTGTAATGGGGTAACTGAGTGCTGAAGCTATATCATGTTGTACTCTGATGTATTTCAATTATGAAATTCCGCTTCCTTAATATGGAAATGAAATATATTATGTGCTTAATATGAATGTTAATTAGATTAATAAATGGATTATTAATAATAGGGCAATTAGCCTGCTAATGGAGAATTAGCCTGCTAATTGGGTTTTGCTATTGCAAACGGTTATTGAAAAAATACTATGGGCGATGACCTCAAGCAACTAACACAGTTTCTACGAATAAACCTTGTTGGATCAATAAACAATCACACACGACTTTCCCTTGAAAACTGTTTGCGTTAGGCCACCTTGCGCAAATGTTTACCACATAAAAACTGTGTGTGATGGGCAGCCTCTGCCACACAGTTTCTTCTACGGACCGTGTGTGATGCATTCAATAACGCAAACAATTTAATGGGAAAAATTGTGTGTGATGTACCTGTGAATGGAAACGTTTTCCTTGGAGCGACTACGTGGGATGTACATACAAACGGAAACGTTTAGCGGGGACTGACTGTGTGGGATGTACTTGCGACCGGAGACAATTTTGCGTGCATAATTGTATTTTTTAGCTCTACTGTACGTATTTCCGTATTTGAGCGCTCACTGGTCGCACACGACCTCATTTTGCTGAGCGTGTATGCCAGGAGGGCATATCCCCGGCAGTTTCTGGGTCGTGTGGGAACACCCCCTACCGCCCACACTCACTAGGCGACGGTTCCAAATGTCGTCGCAGAAAGGGGTTTAAAACCATTTGTATAGCACCGACGCGTACCGGTGCATGTTGACTTGATTTGTGTTCACTACTTTGATAATTTGTTATGTGGGTGTATCAGTAGTTAGGTGTTGTTCTTAATTGAAAAAACCTCCTACTTATGATTAACCCCCTCGCAAGCATCCGCAACAACGAGATAAGATAGAATCTAACCATGGCATTAAACTTTTGGATCCAAATCGGTCCCTTACAAAGTAGCACATAAACTAGGATTTAAGCTTCTGTCACTCTACCAACCCATCATCTAGTAACTACTCGACAATGCATTCCCTTAGGCCCAAATATGGTGAAGTGTCATGTAGTCGACGTTCACATGACACCACTAAGGGAATCACAACATACATACTATCAAAAGACCGAACACATATAAAGTTTACATGATTACTTGCAACATGATTTCTCCCGTGACCACAAGAACAAAAGTAACTACTCACAAGTGATAAACATGTTCATGATCAGAGGGGTATTAAGTAGCATAATGGATCTGAACATATAATCTTCCACCAAATAAATCATATAGTGATCAACTACAAGATGTAATCAACACTACTAGTCACCCACAGGTACCAATCTGAGGTTCTGGTACAAAGATTGAACACAAGAGATGAACTAGGGTTTGAGAGGAGATGGTGCTGGTGATGATGTTGATGAAGATTGGCCTCCCCAAGATGAGAGGGTTGTTGGTGATGATGGTGACGATGATTTCCCCCTCCGGGAGGGAGGTTCCCCCGGCGGAATCGCTACGCCGGAGGGCGAAAGTGCTCCCGCCCAAGTTCCGCCTCTAGACGACGGCTCTCCGTCCCGAAAGTTCTCTCCTTATTTTCTAGGTCAAAATGACTTATATACCAGAAGATGGGCACCAGAGGTTGGCCGAGGAGGGCACAACCCACCAGGGCGCACCTGGGCTCCTTAGCGCGCCCAGGTGGGTTGTGCCCACCTAGTGGGCCCCCTCTGGTAGTTATTCGCTCGAATAATTCTTATATGTTCCATCAAAATTCCTCGTGAAGTTTCAGCTCATTTGGAGTTGTGCAGAATAGGTAGCCTGATGTAGCTTTTTCGGGTCCAGATTTCCAGCTGCCGGAATTCTCCCTCTTTGTGTGAACCTTGCATATTATGAGAGAAAAGGCGTTAGAATTACTCCAGAAAGAATTATTATGCATAAAAACATTATAAATAATAGTAGGTAAACATGATGCAAAATGGACGTATCAATCCCCTATACTTGTGGGTTATCAAGACCTTTTTCTGGCGCCGTTGCCGGGGAGCGTAGCTATATTTGTTGAGTCACTGGGGATTATTATCTATTTATCAGTATGAAGAATCTTAAGGATAGAAAGACCAAGATCGTTCCCTCTAGGACGAGGGGAGGTAAGGAACTACCATCACACTCTGCAGTTGATTCACCTTCTGTTTTGAGTAGACTTGCAACACCACCACATGCTATTAATCCTGATATGTCGCAAGTTATTGATGATGCTACTTCTATGAATGCTACTGATGATGATGCTAGTACCTCGCTTGATGATGGTGTGCCACTAGGTGATTTTCTTGATGAAAAAATTGCTAGAGCTAAAGAGAATGATATTACTGAAACTCATGAGATAATTGAAACTGAAAATCTTGAAACACCTATTAGACCTAGCCCTCCAAAATATGAAATGCCTAAGATACCTGAAGGTTATGTTATGGATGAGGAGACAGCTAGAGACTTTCTCGCTTGCAATGATAGAGATGATCTAAAGAAGTTATTATACAAACTGAAAGAGAAATCTTTGAATGCTAGAATGAAATGTGATCCTAAGTTTGCTACTTCACCTATATTTGTTGATGATAAGGATTATGAATTCTCTGTCGACCCAGAGTTAATCACTTTGGTTGAATCTGATCCTTTCCATGGTTATGAAACTGAAACTGTTGTGGCACACCTTACTAAATTAAATGATATAGCTACCCTATTTGCTCACGATGAGAAGATTCGCTTTTATTATATTCTCAAATCATTTCCATTCTCATTAAAGGGTGATGCTAAGATATGGTACAATGCTCTTGCTCCTGGCTGTGTGTGTATCCCCTAGGATATGATTTACTCTTCTCTGAAAAATATTTCCCGCTAATAAGAAACAAGCTGCCTTACAGGAAATATTTAACTTTGTGCAAATTGAAGAAGAGAGTCTCCCACAAGCTTGGGGGAGGCTTCTCCAATTGCTTAATGCTTTTCCTGATCATCCTCTTAAGAAAAAATAAATACTTGATATCTTCTATAATGGACTAACCGATGCTTCTAGGGACTTCCTAGATAGTTGTGATGGTTGTGTTTTCAGGGAACGAACTATTGAATAAGCTGAGGAATTATTGAATAACATATTGAAAAATTATAATGATTGGGCTCTTCCCGAACCACCTCGTAAACCCACTCCGAAGAAGAGGGGCATCTTATATCTCAGTCCTGAAGATATGCAAGAGGCAAAGAAATTTATGGAGGAAAAATGTATTAAAGCTGAACATGTCAAAAATTTACCTCCTATTGAAGAGATACATGGGCTTGATACACCACCACCCAAAGGTGGTAGAGGTAAACTCTTTAATGAAATTTGATGGAAAGGACAATCCTTATAATATGTATCCTAGCCAGTGCCTTTAAGAGTTTGATAACTACATTAGAAAACAAGATCACTTTAATGAAAATCTTATGAAACAATTGAAATACAACTCTGATATGATTGCTTGCTTGAGTGACTTGTTATTTAGAATCTCTAATGATGTTAGATGTGTAGGAAAACATGCCTCTATGGTTCATACTCAGTTAGAACAAGTTGCCAAATCTCAAAGAGAATTGCTTGATGAAATGAACAATAATATCAATGATCATGCTATTAGAGTAATGACTAGAGGAGGTAAAATGACTCAGGAACCACTTATCCTGAGGGACACCCTAAAAGAATTGAACAAGACTCTTAGAGAATTAACACGGATGCACCTAGTCCTTCTAAAAATAAAAAGAAAAAGAAAAAGAAAAAGAAAAAGGATAGGACTTTGCATACCTCTAGTGAACCTGAAGTAGAAAAACCTCCTGAAGATAATAAGGATGTTTCTATCTCAGATGCTGAAACTCAATCTGGTAATGAGCATTCACCTAGTGATCATGAAAAAGATAATGATGATGTTCATGAAGACACTCAACCAAAAAATGATAAAGAACCAGATAATGATGTTGAGATAGAACCAGCTGTTGATCTTGATAACCGACAACCTAAAAATAAGAGATATGATAAAAGGGACTTTGTGGCAAGAAAACATGGTAAAGAAAGAGAACCATGGGTTCAAAAACCCATGCCCTTTCCACCTAATCAACTAAGAAGAAATATGATGAAGAATTTGAATGCTTTGCTAAAATGCTTAGGCCAGTCTTTTTGCGCACTCGCTTGACTAATATTTTAAAGATGGCCCCTTATGCAAAATACATGAAAGACATCATCACCAATAAGAGAAAAATACCGGAAGCTGAAATATCCACCATGCTTTCTAATTATTCTTTTAAGGATGGAGTACCTAAAAAACATGGAGATCCGGGAATACCAACTATACCTTGCTCCATAAAAAAACCATGTTAAAACTTCTTTATATGATTTAGGAGTTGGTGTTAGTGTTATGACTTTCTCTTTATACAAAAGTCTTGACTTGAATAAACTCACACCTACTGAAATATCTTTGCAAATGGCTGATAAATCAACTACCGTACCTATCGATATTTGTGAGGATGTGCCCGTTGTTGTTGCAAATGTTACCATCTTAACTGACTTTGTTATACTTGAGATGCCCGAGGACGGCAAGATGTCGATTATCCTTGGTAGACCCTTTTCAAATACTGCAGGGGCTGTTATTGATTGCAATCAAAGCAAGATCACTTTTCGTATCAATGGTAATGAGCATACGGTGCACTTTCCGAAGAAACAATTCCAAGTGAATGGTATTAATGTTATTGAAAAATCTCCTAGAATCACTATTGGAAGTTTTCAACTACCTCTACCTACTGCCAAAAAGAAATATGATATACTTATTGCTGGGGACATACATAACCCCGTTAAGGTAACTTAGTGATTTACGAAAGTTCTTCGGTTTCATGCTAATCGAAGGTCTTTATTAATAAGACTTGATCAACCTTATTAATGGATCATTTTTAGAGGTATGAAGTTGATGAATATAGTAGGCACTCCCTTCTGTCCTTATCTTTTGTTTTCTGTTTTTCTTAGTTAAATAAAATAAAATGCCATGTTTATCCTGTTTTCTGGATTTTCCATGCAATAAAAAAATGACCTAAAAATAAAGGTTCTCAGAATCTCCTGAAAATATAATACGATTTTTTCCTGAATATTTCTGAATTTTTAGTGCAAATAACATCAGAGGGGGGTGCACCAGGTGGGCACAACCCACCTGGGCGCGCCCTGGTGGGTTGTGGTCCCCACGTGGGCCCCCTCACTTATTTCTTTAGCCCATGTCTTCACCTACCTCCAGAAAAAATTCACAATTGCTCTCTCTCTCTCTCGTGTTCTTGCTCTCAAAACCGCAGATTTCAATCTCTTTTGCTCGAAGCTCCATTTCCGAAACTGTTTGGGGGATTGCTACTTGGAATAAGATGAATATCTTTAGGAAGTTTGCTTCCAAGAAGAGCTCTAAGGGAGTCATTCGGGAATCGTTGGATAGTGACCACCATACTCGGAGGAGGGCGGAGGTGCTTCCGTGCGAATGGCCGCACAACTCCTTCATGGATGGAGCCGGGTTCCGTCAAAAGTTCGCACAATTTGTTGCTAATGCTGGGCTTACCAACTTCATCACAGTTGAGTGTGAATAATACCATCTCCTTAAAAATTCCTTTGTGCATAGTTTCCATTTTCTAAGTAGGAATAACCCCCTGAGGTGCAGTTTAATTTATATGCTGAAACCCGTCAGATGCCACTCACTGATTTTTGCGATGTATGCTTGATCCCTTCTAATGAGAAAATAAGAGAGCCTAGGCCTGCAGAGTTTGAGAATTTTTATCACACTCTGTCAGTGGGAGATGAGAGAGGCGTGTCGAGTGTCACTGTTACTAGTTTGCAGTTTCCTACTATGCAATATTTGGCTCTATTCATTGCTAATTGTTTAATCGCTGGAGAGAAAGTCGGTGCACTTTGTGCACCTGACTTCGCCATCTTACGCCATGCACTATACGACGATAACACTTATAGCCTAGGGGCCATTGTTGCACGTCGTCTGCACCTTAATGGGGCCAAGGGAAAAATTCATGGCGGTATTTATGCTACTCATTTAGCGAGTCACATTAACGTTCAGATTCACCAACATGATTGTCGTTTACCCAAGGTCTATTTGGATTGCCAGGCGATGAAAGATCACCATTTTATTGCAATAATGATTCTATTATTAATATTCCTTACAACCTGGTCTTCAGTGAGGACACCAGTGATATTATTCCGTTGCCTACACCTGCTTTGTTTGATTATATTGCCAGGGGCGGATACAAGATCATACCAAACGACATCATTGCCCATCGGAAAGACCAGGCAGCGAAAGAGGAGGAGCCTCAGGAGTGGGACGCTCAGGTGCCTCCTCCACAACACTTCAACATGGGACAGGATGGCTACTACGAGTGGTGGTTACCAAGCTAGGCCAAAAGCCTAAGCTTGGGGGAGTACGTGTTTCCACCAACATTACATTCACGTTCACACATTTCATTCCAGTTGTCGGTGTCTACACTTTTTCATTGTATTATACATGTTTGATTTGTTTTTCTCACTTTCTTCTTGTGTGTTTGAAACACTTTGATAAAACCCAAACCTGCTTCTTTTTGTTTTTTCTTTCTAGTTTAATTAGTTGTAGTATTTAAAAGAAAACCCAAAAAGATTTCTCTATTCTTATTTTACTTGTTGGGAGCTTTCCCATGTAAATAGTTTTTCTCGTTTTTGGTTTTCTTCCTTTCAATTTGCCTTCTTAAAAAAACTAAAAAATCCAAAAATATTTCAGTGTGTTTCTTTGAAATTCTTTTCTTTTTATTGAGTCATACCAAGGAGAAGACCACGATGAAAATGTTGAGTGGCTCTCATATGCGTTATTGTTGATCTAACGAAGAGCCCATATTGCCTTGTCTTCTCCTTTTGAAGAAAATGTTTGCAGATTCCAGCTTAGTCCACAACACTCTTGCACTATTATTATTTTCATATCATTCGGTCGTGCAAGCGAAAGGCAATACTGACGATATCTGATGAACTGGCTATGGCACTGAGAAACGGGTATGAACTCTACTTGTTGTGTTTTTCTAAATATGTTGAAGGACTAAAGGCTCATCTTCGCCTGTAGGGGCAGCTGCCTCTAAGATGTTGGGGAAACGACACCTACGGGATCCCGAGGACCCCTACTACGGTTGGAGGGGGTGAAGAGCTGTGCAAAGAGCAGGTCTAGCGATCAGCACGAGGGGATTTTTACCTGGGTTCGGGCCGCAAATGATGTGTAAAACCCTAGTCCTGCTTGTTTGTGTTTATCTCGTGTTCTTCAGTTCTTGGACTAGCTACTATGTGTGCCCAGTCCAAACAGTCCAAATCGTTCCACAATACACCCTCGGGCCTCCTTTTATATGTCAAAGGGGTCGCCACAGTGGCACATAGGAGGTGGAAAGTATCTACTGTGTACAAGTTTATCGCCTGACATCGTAAGACAAACGCATTTAGTGCACTACCTACGTGCCCTCCTTCTTTATCGGGGACGACAACAGAGCTCGTCCCGTCTGTCACCGCCTCGCCTTACTTCGACGCGCGTCCAAGCTGACGAGGCATGTAGCGCCATGCTGGTTGGCTGGTTGTTGTGCTAGTGCGGTGAGAGGGCCTTTGCAAAGATCTGCATGCCACCATGCAGGTGCTTGACTAGTTGGCCTAGAAGCTGCATGCTGCCACGCAGGCGCTTCCCTAGTTGGTGGGCCGGTTGCCGCATCAAAACGGCCGCGGGGTAGCGAAACTTTGGCAGGCGCAGGCCTGCCCGCGGCCCTGCAGATGCCCCCGGCAAGGTTCTTGCCAGGGTCTCGCGGCCGTCCCCGGCAAGGATCTTGCCAGGCGTCTTCGTCTTCTGGTTCTTATGTAGACTCGCAGGCCTTTGGTCTTCACAAAGTTCTGCATGCCACCACGCAGGCACCCCTGAGTCTTGGTTTCGACGTTGTCAATGGTGTCAGAACTCTCAGGCTCAAGGGTGGCGGCCTCGCTGGTGTTGGGCAAGTCGCCCCGGCAAGGCTCTTGTCGGGGTTATGTAGGCTGCCCTTGCAAGGGTGTTGCCGGGGGAAGTCCATCTTGCCCCTTTGCACTCCATGCCTCTAGCTTGAGTGCTGTCTTGGCAGTCTCGTACCTTCCCTCCCTCTGCCCCACCAAGAATGGCCGTAGTGTGGCTATGACTGCCCGTGCACAAGTAAAGGGGTACAGAAAGGCCCCTCCTTTTGTACACCGACATATGTCTTGCTATGAATACACGTGGTGACAATGGGGTATCATATTGATCTTGATATGTGTTTTGGCACTCAACTCGTGGATTCTCGAGGTGACACTGGGGTAATCTATGCATAGGGGTTGATGCACATTCTCATCTTTGTTTCTCCGGTTGATATCTTGGGGCACTCTTTGAAGTTCTTTGTGTTGGATTGAGTATTATGAATTTGAAATTGTTTGATGCATATCGTATAATCAACTCATGGATACTCGCGGTGACATTAGAGTATCTAGGTGACATTAGAGTTGGTTGATGTGTATCATATGGTGTTATTTTAATACAAACTCTTTGTTAGATTGGTCGAAAAGAATAGCTTGGTGTTATTTTAGTACGAACTCTAGGTTAGATTGATCGGAAAGAATAGCTTCGAGTTGGTTTCGTACCCTACAAACAAATTCCTCTTATGTTCTCCGCTAGAAAGGAACCTTGGAGTGATTCTTCATCGCACGTCGAGGGATGGTTATATGATCATATTATATTAGCATTGTTGAGAGATTGCACTAGCGAAAGTATGGACCCTAGGCCTCATTTTCAAGCATTGCAATACCGTTTGTGCTCACTTTGTTACTTGCTACCTTGCTTTTTTTATTGTTACTATTACAAAAATCAATATCTACTATACTTATTACACTTTTATAACCACCTCTTCGCCGAACTAGTGCACCTATACAATTTACCATTGCATTTGGTGTGTTGGGGACACAAGAGACTCTTTTTTATTTGGTTGCAGGGTTGTTTGAGAGAGACCAGCTTCATCCTACGCCTCCCATGGATTGATATACCTTAGGTCATACACTTGAGGGAAAATTGGTATTGTCCTACAAAACTCTGCGCTTGGAGGCCCAACACGAGTCTACAAGAATAAAGTTGCGTAGTAGACATCAAGCTCTTTTATGGCGCCGTTGCCGGGGAGGTGAGTGCTTGAAGGTATATCTTTAGATCTTGCAATTGAATCTTTTAGTTGCTTGTTTTTTCACTAGTGTGGTTTATAAAAGGAAAACTACAAAAAAATGGAATTGAGGTGGTCTCATATTATTCAACTTTATAATGTCTTTCGTGAAAATGATGGAAAGGAAAATTGTGCTCAATTGATAGAAGAAGAAATCTATAAAATGTTTGACAAAAAAATCTTGGAATGATGAGCATGATTGCAATGTGGTTGGTATGAACTCTTTGAATATCCATGATGCTAACGATATGCAAAGCCATAAGCTTGGGGATACTATATTTGATGAAGATGATATTTTTAGTCCCCCAAGTTTTGATGAGAAAATTTATTATGATGATAGCATGCCTCCTATTTATGATGATTATATTGATGAAACTGGGTTTGGAAGAGTGTCAACTCTAGGTACTAATAATCCCACTATTTTGGAGGGTGTTGAATCTTATTGTAATAATTATGAAAGTGGATTTGGAGAGGTCATGACTTTATTTAGTGATGAATCCACAATCAGAACAGGAATCAGGAACTTTGCCGTCTGCCATGGCTGACGACAAAGGCATGCCTGGCGGACGGCAAAGTCGTTTGCCGTCAGCCAGCAGACGGCCCCACGTCCGGCTGAATGAACTACGACAAAGGGATGCTTTGCCGTCTGCTTTAATAAAGCGGACGGCAAAGAAGTTTGCTGTCAGCCATCCTAAGCAAGCAGACAACAAAGGACCTAGACGGCATAGGGATATAGGGTTAGGTCCGTTAGGTGGCTAACGGCATGCTGTGCCATCTGCTGGCATACGCAAAGAAGTAAAGGTCTTTGCCGTCTGCCAGCAGGAGGCAAAGTGTCCAATAGGCCAGCCCAGGTGCGCGTGCTGCGCCGCTTACTAGCACACGACAAAGACCTTTACTTCTTTGTCGTCTACCAGCAGAATACAAAGTGTCCAAATAGGCCAGCCCAGGTGCCCCCAGGTTGCATAGGTAGCTGCCACGTGGCAGCTTTGCTGTCCGCTGGCAGACGACAAAGACCTTTGCCAGTGCCTGTATTGCCCCTGTTAATTCTGTTTTTTTCTTAAATTCAATCAATTTCACAGATATATATATATATATATATATATATATATATATATATATATATATATATATATATATATTCATTTCAAAATACTTTCAACAAGCATACATATCCCTGCCATATGAATATGATAATCAAACATATATATATATACCAAATCAAAAGTCCATATCTAACATATATGTAGCCAACATATCCAACAATTAAGCAAAAAGTTCATATACAATAGTTTCATCCATACATACATATATAGGTAGCAAGTTTCACATTGTTCGTCCTACAAAATCAAAACAAAAACGAACGACAAGAAGAAGAGTCACCGGTACGCCTAGGTGCTATACAAGCGGTTTTAACCCCTTTCCGCGACTGCATTTTGAACCGTTGCCTAGTGAGTGACTGCTACCTCTTGAGCACTGCGTTGGTTTTCCCTTGAAGAGGAAAGGGTGATGCAGTAAAGTACCGTAAGTATTTCCCTCAGTTTTTGAGAACCAAGGTATTAATCTAGTAGGAGGCCATGCTCAAGTTCCTCGCACCTAGACAAACAAATAAAAACCTCGCAACCAACGCAACAAAGGGGTTGTCAATCCCTTCACGGACCTTATGAAAGTGAGATCTGATAGATATGATAAGATAATAGTTTTGGTATTTTTATAATAAAGATGCAAAGTAAAAATAAAAGGCAATAAAATAGCTAAGTGTTGGAAGATTAATATGATGGAAAATAGACCCCGGGGCCATAGGTTTCAAGAGTGGCTTCTCTCAAGAGCATAAGTATTACGGTGGGTGAACAAATTACTGTTGAGCAATTGATAGAATTGAACATAGTTATGAGAATATCTAGGTATGATCATGTATATAGGCATCACGTTTGTGACAAGTAGACCGACTCCTGCCTGCATCTACTACTATTACTCCACACATAAACTGCTATCCAGCATGCATCTAGAGTATTAAGTTCAAATGAACAGAGTAATGCTTTAAGTAAGGTGACAAATATGATATAAACTCATGCAATATGATACAAACCCCATCTTGTTATCCTCGATGGCAACAATACAATACGTGCCTTGCTGCCCCTGCTGTCATTGGGAAAGGACACCGCAAGATTGAACCCAAAGCTAAGCACTTTTCCCATTGCAAGAAAGATCAATCTAGTAGGCCAAACCAAACTGATAATTCAAAGAGACTTGCAAAGATAACCAATCGTACATAAAAGAATTCAGAGAAGATTCAAATATTGTTCATAGATAAACTTAATCATAAACCCACAATTCATCGTTCTCAACAAACACACCGCAAAAGAAGATTACATCGAATAGATCTCCACGAGAATCATGGAGAACTTTGTATTGAGATCCAAAGAGAGAGAAGAAGCCATCTAGCTAATAACTATGAACCCGAAGGTCTGAGGTAAACTACTCACACATCATCGGAGAGGTTATGGTGTTAATGTAGAAGCCCTCCGTGATCAATGCTCCCTCCGGCAGGACGCCGGAAAAGGCCCCAAGATGGGATCTCACGGGTACAGAAGGTTGCGGCGGTGGAATTAGGTTTCCGTGGATGCTTCTGTTGGTTTGGGGGTACGTAGGTATTTATAGGAGGAAGAAGTACTTCGGTGGAGCAACATGGGCCCCACTAGGGTGGAGGGCGCGCCCAGGGGGGTAGGCGCGCCCCCTGCCTCGTGCTCTCCTAGTTGATTTCTTGACGTAGACTCCAAGCCTCTGGATCTTGTTTGTTCCAAAAATCACGTTCCCGAAGGTTTCATTCCGTTTGGACTCCGTTTGATTTTCTTTTTCTTTGGAACTCTGAAATAGGCAAAAAAAACAGCAATTTTGGGCTGGGCCTCCGGTTAATAGGTTAGTCCCAAAAATAATATAAAAGTGTATAACAAAGCCCATTAATCATCCAAAACAGAATATAATATAGCATGAAGCAATAAAAAATTATAGATACGTTGGAGACGTATCAAGCATCCCCAAGCTTTAATTCCTGCTCATACTCGAGTAGGTAAATGATACAAACAGAATTTTTGATGTGGAATGCTACTTAGCATAATTTTTAATGTAACCCTCTTAATTGTGGTATGAATATTCAGATCTGAAAGATTCAAGATAAAAGTTTAATATTGACATAAAAGCAATAATACTTCAAGCATACTAACTAAGCAATTATGTCTTCTCAAAATAACATGGCCAAAGAAAGTTCATCCCTACAAAATCATATAGTTTAGTCATGCTCCATTTTCATCACACAAGAATGCTCTCATCATGCACAACCCCGATGACAAGCCAATCAATTGTTTCATACTTTAGTAATCTCAAACTTTTTCAACCTTCACACAATACATGAGCGTGAGCCATGGATATAGCACTATGGGTGGAATAGAATATAATGATGGGGGTTATGTGGAGAAGACAAAAAAGGAGAAAGTCTCACATCAACGCGGCTAATCAACGGGCTATGGAGATGCCCATCGATTGATGTTAATGCAAGGAGTAGGGATTGCCATGCAACGGATGCACTAGAGCTATAAATGCATGAAAGCTCAACAAAAGAAACTAAGTGGGTGTGCATCCAACTTTCTTGCTCACGAAGACCTAGGGCATTTGAGGAAGCCCATTGTTGGAATATACAAGCCAAGTTCTATAATGAAAAATTCCCACTAGTATATGAAAGTGACAAAACAAGAGAGACTCTATCATGAAAATCATGGTGCTACTTTGAAGCACAAGTGTGGAAAAAAAGGATAGTAGCATTGTCCCTTTTTATTTTCTCTCTCTTTTTTGGGCCTCCCTTTTTTTATTTGGCCTTTCTCTTTTTTTATTGGGACAATGCTCTATCAATGATGATCATCACACTTCTATTTATTTAGAACTCAATGATTACAACTCGATACTAGAACAAAGTATGACTATATGAATGCTTCCGGCGGTATACCGGGATAGGCAATGAATCAAGAGTGACATGTATGAAAAAATATGAATGGTGGCTTTGCCACAAATACAATGTCAACCACATGATCATGCAAAGCAATATGACAATGATGAACGTGTCATGATAAACGGAACGGTGGAAAGTTGCATGGCAATATATCTCGAAATGGCTATGGAAATGCCATAATAGGTAGGTATGGTGGCTGTTTTGAGGAAGATATAAGGAGGTTTATGTGTGGCAGAGCGTATCATATCACGGGGTTTGGATGCACCGGCGAAGTTTGCACCAACTCTCAATGTGAGAAAGGGCAATGCACGGTACCGAAGAGGCTAGAAATGATGGAAGGGTAAGAGTGCGTATAATCCATGGACTCAACATTAGTGATAAAGAACTCACATACTAATTGCAAAAATCTACAAGTCACCAAAAACCAATCACTACGCGCATGCTCCTAGGGGGATAGATTGGTAGGAAAATACCATCGCTCGTCCCCGACCGCCACTCATAAGGAAGACAATTAAAGAGCACCTCATGTTTCAAATTTGTTACATAACGTTTACCATACGTGCATGCTACGGGACTTGCAAACTTCAACACAAGTATTTCTCAATTCCACAACTACTCAACTAGCACAACTTTAATATCACTACCTCCACATCGCAAAACAATCATCAAGCATCAAACTTCTCTTAGTATTCAGCAGACTCATAAGAAAGTTTTTACTAGTCTTGAATACTTAGCATGTTAGGATTAATTTCCCTATTTAAGCAAATTACCATGCTGTTTAAGACTCTCAAAATAATATAAGTGAAGCATGAGAGAATAATAGTTTCTATAAAACAAAACCACCGCCGTGCTCTAAAAGATATAAGTGAAGCACTAGAGCAAAAACTATATACCTCAAAAGATATAAGCGAAACGCATAGAGTATTCTAATAAATTCTGAATCATGTGTGTCTCTATCAAAAGGTGTGTACAGCAAGGATGATTGTGGTAAACTAAAAAACAAAGACTCAAAGCATACAGTATGCCCCAAGAAAAACACATATCAAGTGGTGAACAAAAATATAGCTCCAAGTAAAGTTACCGATGGAAGTAGACGAAAGAGGGGATGCCTTCCGGGGCATCCCCAAGCTTTGGCTTTTTGGTGTCCTTAGATTATCTTGGGGTGCCATGGGCATCCCCAAGCTTAGGCTCTTGCCACTCCTTGTTCCATAATCCATCAAATCTTTTACCCAAAACTTGAAAACTTCACAACACAAAACTTAACAGAAAATCTCGTGAGCTCCGTTAGCGAAAGAATACAAAACACCACTTCAAGGTACTATAATGAACTCATTCTTTATTTATATTTCTGTTGAAACTACTGTATTCCAACATCTCTATGGTTTATAAACTATTTTACTAGCCATAGATTCATCAAAATAAACAAACAACACACGAAAAACAGAATCTGTCAAAAACAGAACAGTCTGTAGTAATCTGTAACTAATGCAAACTTCTGGATCTCCAAAAAATCTACCAAAATAGGACGACCTAGACAATTTGTTTATTGATCTTCTGAAATTGGAATCAATATTTTATCACGTTCTGGTGGTTTTTAACAATTGTTTTTGTGAATAGAAAGTTTCTGGATTTTCAGCAAGATCAAATAACTATCATCCAAGAAGATCCTATAGGCTTACCTTGGCACAAACACTAATTAAAACATAAAAACAAATCTAACCTGAGGCTAGATCAAAGATTTATTCCTAAAGAGAAGCAAAAAGCAAAAACTAAAATAAAATTGGGTTGCCTCGAAACAAGCGCTATCGTTTAACGCCCTAGCTAGGCATAAAAGCAAGGATAGATCTAGGTATTGCCATCTTTGGTAGGCAATTCTTCAATAAAACACCTATCACCCTTGGGAGTTTCTTTCTTTCTATTAATTATCAAACTTTTAGGCACAAAATCGAAAAAATCATTTGCAGCAAATGGTTCCTTAATGATAGCAAAGAGATTGGGGTGAACACTTATTGATTTGAGATCCGCAGTTTCCTTATTAGAGGATTCACTGTCACATCCCTAATTCTGGTCTGACCTAGGCTAGTTTCATGTGAGCATCATGTTTAAATTCAAATGAAACTTGAATTGAGGAATTTTCAAAAGCCTCAGAAAAACCTCTAAAAATAACCAACATTTAAATCTCATCAAATGAGTCCAAGAAAATGATCTTGTTATTCTGTGAAAATATTGGCATGAGGTAAAATTCAAACCAATATTTTTGGAGTCAGAGAAATAATTTATTTTGGCCTTTGATTTAAATCAATAACATATTTGGGTTGGAATTATTTCTGCTATATAATAAATAATGTTCGAATATTTTTGTAAATTTGCTTGGGGCCTTGGACTATCTCTCTCAGCTCACACAAAAATTTACAGAAAGTTTTAAAATGATTTAGTTCTCAAACTAAATCAAAACAAAATAACAAAAAATATAAATAGAAGAAGAAGCAGAAACTTACCTGGCGCCCACCAACCGGCCCAGCTCCTGTGGCTGGCCAGCCTTTACAGCCCAGCCCACCACCGCCAACTCCTGTCGCCTTCCTCCTCTGCCAGAGGGCCAGCGTGTGGCCCGGCAGCGCACGCGCACGCGCCCGCCACCTCCTCCTCCTAGCCTGCTGGCTCCCCTCGTCGCGCCTAGGCGACGCCTTGTGCGATGCTGGGCGCCTGGACCCTTCCTCTCTCCCCCGAACGCTCTCCCCCTCCTCTGTTTCTCACACCCGAGCGGAGCTCGCCGTCGCCGACGCTGTTTGCCACGACCACCATGCTCCCCTCGCCTCCCGATGCTATCCACGGTCTCCGCCATCGTCCGCTGCTTCGCCCCACCCTGGCCTTGAGCGCTGGGATGGCCTGCATCGCTGGCTGCCTCATCTTCTTCCTCCTCGGTCGCCGGAAGCCGCACGCGCTGATTCACCGCCGTCTCCGCCTCCCCGAGCTTGTCGTCTACCTCATCCGACCCACCGTGAGCTCCTGCACGCTTTTCCCCTAACCCCGTGGCTTGCCGCTCGCCGTAGCCATCGATTCGTAGCTGGCCATAGCATGCCGCCGCCTGAGCTCGTCGTCGGCATAGCTCCGGTGACCATTTGGTCACCCTGGCGTGCCTAACTTGCTCTCGGCATCGCGTAGCGCTCCGCTAGTCCTTCACCTCGCTTGTTTGCACACTGTAGCGCTAATCCGCACCAACCCCGAACTCCGGCAGCCGCCGCGGGCTCCACTCCGGCGAACTCCGGCCACCCCCGCACCTCCCGTTGGTCTCCCTAGATGCGCACGGGCAGGGGCTATCTTCTGGTGCCCTGGCGCGTCGAGCCGTCGCCTCTGGCGAATTCCGAGCGAACTCCGCCGCGGTTCGAGGTCACCGCCGGCGAGGCTCCGGCGACTGTCGACATGGCCATCAAGTTAGCGCTAATTACCCACTAATTAACCTCCTGACCCACTTACATATGGGCCCCACGCCCTTAATCAACAACAGTTAGTTTCCTGTTTAGTCTTAACTAATCACAGTGGCCCCACACATCAGCTTTTACCAAGCTGACGTGGACTTTGACTGGGCCCACTTGTCTGTGACACTAACCAGCCCCGAGTCACTGACCAATGGGCCCCACTAGTCAGGTTTGACTTGGTCAGCCGCAGTTGACCAGCTGACGTCACAGTGACGTAGAGCTGACGCAATAAGTCATTTTCTGGATTTAATTTAATTCAGGAAATTCTAGAAAATAGCTAAAACTTCTAAAAATCATAGAAATTAATCTGCAACTCCAAATGCAAAGATTTATATATGAAAAATGATCAGAAAAATCCAAAGAATCTGTTTATTGCATTTTCATGCATGTTTGAGCAACCTAAAGCTACTGTATATGACAATTTGAATTAATGGCATTTGAAATGTCATATATGGAGTTTGAATTTGAATCTTAGATTCAAACCAACTCCATTTAATCTGCAGCTAGTTGCATTAGCTCAAACAACAGCATATTGCCATGTCATGATCATTCATCATATTGTGCATTGCATTGATTGTGTTCTTCCTTGTTTGTCGGTATTTGTCCCCTCTCGATAGATGTGGTTCGGACGATGAGTTCGATGACACCGATGAAGAACTATATTATCTCCAGAAGTGCCAGGCAAGCAAAACCCCCATGTTCATTCCGATACAATCCCACTCTCTCGCTCCTGCTCTCTTTTACTGCATTAGGACAACATCGATTCAACTATTACATGCTGCGGTAGCTAAACCCCTTTTCCTCTGCATGACTTGTCATTGCCACAGTAAATAGATGAAACCCACTAGCATGAGTAGGAGTTGTTTGAGCCCTGATGTGCCTACTCATTCATGCTTGTTTGTCATGCCTGCTACTACTTAGAGTTGAGTTAGGTCTGATTCATCGGGAATGAATTGGAATGGTGATAAACATGTCCTACTGTGTGTGAGCTAAGTGTGTGAA
The DNA here is from genome assembly GCA_021605205.1 of Aegilops longissima. Taxonomy (NCBI): domain Eukaryota; kingdom Viridiplantae; phylum Streptophyta; class Magnoliopsida; order Poales; family Poaceae; genus Aegilops; species Aegilops longissima. Next base: position 179,675,079 of record CM038680.1, on the reverse strand, counting down.
CACGATTTGGTAAAGGTAGCGGTGAGAGGCCAGGTAGGAGTACATGGTGGGTTGTCTCATTGAAACCGTCCTCAGGAACTAAGTTCTGTGTTTGCGATCCATGAACAGCTACTACCACGCACTGGGCCCGAAACCAATGGACCCTCTCGACTTATTAACTGCCCTTGCCCTCTGTCCAGGAGTTGCAACTAGTTTCTGGTGTTTGTAGGATATGTGTTGGAGGCCGTGCGTAGCGCTAAACCTAGGGGTGGGCTATGATGCGGTAGATACACCGTGGCACGGTGTACCGGGCGCCCGTTTGGTGTCTCGGGAACCCTGCACACATCGTTTTGGGCTATGAGCGAAACTCTGGCCGGATCTCCTCGCGGATGGAACCCGAATAGGCGATAAACCTGGACTAGAGACTTGTGTGGTTAGTCAGGTCGTGGCCGACACCCACGTTGGGCTTCCGCTTGAAGGTTGCCGAGTACATGTCGTGTAAATGGCGGTAAGTGGTGAGAGCGTGTGTGAAGAAGTACACCCCTGCAGGGTTAACATCATCTATTCTAATAGCCGTGTTTGCGGTAAAGGACTTCTGGGTTGCCAATAACAGTTCATAGACAAGTGAAAGTGGATACTCTAAAATACGCAAGATAAGCGTGAGTGCTATGGATGGCGTTCTCATAGGTAGACGGGAGCGGATCCATAGTGGTGTATTGATTGGTGAATATGTGGACTCGTGTGCGCCACCTCAAAAGAGTTGCTCGCAGCCGTAGTTCAGGTTAGCCCCTGAGTCAAAGCTGGCTTGCTGCAGTTAAACTCCACCACCCCTTTGTTGATACCGATACATATGTAGATAGTTCTGATGTAAGTCTTGCTGGGTACATTTGTACTCATGTTTGCTTATTTTATGTTTTTGCAGAGAGACTTCAGTCTCGCTAGTAGTTCCGTGTGGACTTCTACGTTTAGCTTGATACCTCAGCTACGATCTTGAGCCCTCGGCAGGATCTGGTAGGTAGTCAGGCTGCTAAGCCTTTTTCATTTGTAGATGTGTGTACTCAGACATGTTAAGCTTCCGCATGTGCTTTGATTTGTATGCTCTAAATGTTGGGTCATGAGACCCATGCTTGTAATATCTCGCTCATCGGAGCCTAATGAATAAATACTTGAGTCGTAGAGTTATGTTGTGATGCCATGTTGTATTTACACATGTCGAGCATATTGTGTGTATGATTGAAATGCTTGGTGAGGGAGTCCTGGATTAGGGGGTGTCCGGATAGCCGAACTATCACCGTTGGCCGGACTCCTGGACTATGAAGATACAAGATTGAAGACTCCGTCCCGTGTCCGGATGGGACTTTCCTTGGCGTGGAAGGAAAGCCTAGCGATATGGATATGTAGATCTCCTACCATTGTAACCGACTCTGTGTAACCCTAACGCTATCCGGTGTCTATATAAACCGGAGGGTTCTAGTCCGTAGGACGAACAACAATCATACCATAGCCTAGCTTCTAGGGTTTAGCCTCTCCGATCTCATGGTAGATCCACTCTTGTACTACCAATATCATCAATATTAATCAAGCAGGAGTAGGGTATTACCTCTATCGAGAGGGCCCGAACCTGGGTAAAAACATCGTGTCCCTTGTCTCCTGTTACCATCCGCCTAGACGCACAGTTCGGGACCCCCTACCCGAGATCCGCCGGTTTTGACACCACATTGGTGCTTTCATTGAGAGCTCCTCTGTGCCGTCGCTGTCAGGAAGGATGCCTCATCCCGTCTTTAAAGACGGCACCGGTGCTAAAGGAGCTTTGGCCACTGGCCAAACTCACCGGCTAGGCGGTTTTCTTATGACCGCCTATTCGGCCGCCGCGCCGACGATGACTTCTCGACTCATCGAAAGCAATCTTCACGTTAACTCGGAACTCGCCGAGCAGTTTGATCCGATGGGGCTCTCTTCCTTGAACGAGCTCTTGGATCGCATCGCCGCCCTGAGAGTCGCTATAGATTACCATCAGATCGGGCCTAAAACCGATCTGAGAGAGATAAACTCTCCCCAGGCTACCCACCACGTCGCTGTGGTAGAGGAACAATACGGCGACTCTTCTCCTACCTTACGGACTAGCTATGTCCGGATTCCTGACCTCCCCCCCCCCCCATGCCGGATTCCCGCGGAGGGGAGGACACCACTCAAGCCCTGAAATTAAAGTCAGGCAACGGGCTAGATTCATTGGACAACCTCCAAGAACCCAAGCTTCCAAGTTCGAAAACTTCTTGGCCCCTGAATCTTAGATCGGACGGGGTTCGGAATTTAACTCCACCCGCCCACCCAAACATAAGCGATCTATCCAAAATCCAGCAAGAGCCTGGTGAAACAGTACATCATTACTGGGCCAGATTCCTCTTGGTTATGGACAGGATAAAGGACTGCCGCAAGGAGGACGCAATCTCACTCTTCTGCAATAATTGCACGGACAAGGGAATCCTAAACGCCATAAGTCGTCATGAAATTACACGCTTCATGACTTGGCGTCCATAGTATCTGAAAATCTTTGCGCGATGGAGAGCGCTGGAAAACCGAAATCAAATTTTGGGGTAATCCGCCCCGAATCGACCCTAGTCCGAAATAAAGGGTGCATCATCGGCAGCACAGGGTTACATACCAAAAGCAAAAACCCCCAAAGGGCATGGAACCGTACTTGAGGATGGCTCAATGGACCTGCAAAATTCATAGCACGAGGGCGCCACTCCAACTCATAGCCTTAAAGCATGTTGGATACTACGGCGGTGGCCAAAAGTGGCGAAGAGCTCTTAGCTCGAGCACCAGCCCAGCAATACCGATCGGTATTAACAGTCTTGAGACTTTCGCATCAAATAATATCGAGCGAACACTCCAGCCTTGCGAGTTCTACCAGATAGCAACAATAAATCCATGGGTGACACGGCTATTACCTTTAACGCCAAATGTGAACCTAAGTTCGAACAGCCCGAGCACCAGCTGCATTGGTCCTCAGTCCAATAGTGGACGGTTTTCGCCTTACCAAGGTACTCATGGACGGCGGCAGCGGATTAAACCTCATCTACGAGGAAACCCTTCGAAAATTGGAAATAGACTGGATCCGCATTGAGCGAAGCAGCACAACCTTTAGAGGAATAATCCCCAGTCGGGAAGCATGCTGCACAGGAAAGATCACACTAGATGTGGTGTTCGGCACGCCGGACAATTGTAGGTCCGAGGAGGTCACATTCCAAGTGGCCCCATTCAGCAGCGGATACCATGCTCTATTAAGGCGAGAGGCATTCACAATTTTTCAAGCTATACCCCATTACGGGTACATGAAGCTTAAAATGCCCGGACCCAACGGAATTATCACTCTCGCTAGTGACCCGGACAAAGCGCTCCGCGCCGAAAATAAAACAGCCACACTTGCCCTTGAGGCACTATCCGAAGCCCTAGCGGCAGAGGAACTCACTGCGCTGCGCTCCACGGTGGACAGAGACGATGTGATACTCGATAAGCGATCCAAGTCCACCTCTTTTAAACCGGTAGATGAAATAGTCAAATTCCAAGTCCATCCAACGGACCCTACAAAGACGGCCTCCATCGGGGCACAATTAAACACTGATGTGGACGCCGCATTACGAGAATTCCTACGCGAAAATTGGGACATTTTTTCCTGGCACCCTTTAGACATGCCAGGAATCCCACGCCGGCTGGCAGAGCACAGCCTAAATATCCTAAAAGGATTCAAGCCAGTCAAACAAGCTCTTCGGCGTTTCTCCGAACCCAAGAGACAGGCCATGGGAGAAGAGCTAGCCAAACTATTGGAAGCCGGATTCAGCAGAGACATTAAACATCCGGACTGGCTAGCAAACTTGGTAATGGTACCAAAGAAGGACAAATCCTGGCGCCTATGTGTCGATTTTAAGGACCTTAACAAGGCTTGCACAAAGGATCCCTTCCCCCTCCCCCGCATCGATCATATCATCGACGCCACCGCAGGACACGATTCATTGTGTTTCCTCGACGCATACTCCGGCTACCACCAAATTAAGATGGCAGAGCCAGACCAAGCCGCAACGGCATTCATCACTCCATACGGCCCATTCTGCTTCAACACAATGCCCTTTGGGCTAAAAAACGCCGGCGCAACATATCAGCGTATGATTCAGACATGTTTGGCAAACCAGATCAGCAAAACAGTGGAGGCATACGTAGACGATGTGGTCGTCAAATCCAAGCATGTAGAAACCCTAGTCGACGACTTGAGGCTCACATTCGATAATCTCCGAACGTATGACATCAAGCTCAACCCGGAAAAATGCGTTTTGGTACCACCAGGAAAGCTCTTGGGCTTCATTGTATCCGGTAGAGGAATTGAAGCAAACCCAGCCAAGATCCGAGCACTGCCACAATTGGATATCCCCAAAGACCTCAAACAAATACAAAATTGATTTGGATGCGTGGCGGCTCTCGGCCGCTTTATCTCCAACTTAGGAGAAAAGGCATTACCCTTTATCGCCTCCTCGGCGCATCAACACTTGAGTGGGCGGATGCCGCCACGGCCGGACTCGAAGAAATCAAAGCCATATTGGCAACAAATCCGGTCTGGCGCGCCCAACATGGGCGAACCAATGCTATTATACATCGCAGCAACCCATCAAGTTGTAAGTGCGGTGCTCGTTGTCGAGCGAAGCGGACGGACACAAGTTCCCTCTCCAAAACCAGTTTACTACGTGTCCCTTGTCCTAACTCCATGCAAGTCACGGTACCGCATTATCAAAAGATAGCATACGTAGTGTTCATGGCATCCGGAAGCTGCGACATTACTTCCAAGAGTGTTCGATAACGGTAGCCTCCGAAGTACCTCTTAATGACATTATAAACAACATGACGACGCGGGCCAGATTGCTAAATGGGCCATTGAGCTCCTCCCATTCGACATAACCTACAAGCCACGGCGAGCTATTAAGTCACAAGTTTTGGCTGACTTCATCGCCGAATGGACTGAAGCCGAAATCCCTAAAGAGTACGACGCATATTCCAACTGGATCATGCACTTTGACGGCTCCAAAATGTTGGCCGGCCGGGGGGCTGGCGTCATTCTGACATCCCCAACCGGAGATACAGTCCAATACGTACTTCAAATAATGTACACGGACTCCAACAACGCAGCCGAATACGAGGCCCTTCTACATGGTGTCCGGATGGCAGTCTCCATGGGCATTCAACGCCTAGAGGTATGCGGGGATTCGAACCTCGTGATATCCCAAATAAATGGGGACTTTGATGCCAAGGATCCAAAAATGGCAGCTTATCGCAATGCCGTCCTAAAAATGTCAGCTCGGTTTGAGGGCTAGAATTTCACCATATAGCCGGGATAACAACCGAGCAGCGAGCGTGTTGGCGCGCATTGGCGCAAAGCGCGATGCCGTCCCCCCAACATTTTCCTAGAGAGGCTTTTCAAGCCATCCGTACTATGGGAGGGAGAGTCCGGAAATAACAACCCAGACCCAACCGCACTGCCCCATACCGAGCATTCCGACATAGTTGGTGGTCCCGCCAACGAAATAACACCGTCAACCCACGTAATAATGGCAGTCATTGCCCCGTGGACAGAACCATTCCTAGCCTACCTAACTAGGCAGGAACTTCCCAAGGACCAAAACGAGGCCCGCTGCATAGTGTGGCGGTCTAAAGCCTATAAGGTCCATGAGGGAGAGCTTTATAAGAAAAGCACAACAGGAGTCCTTCAAAGGTGTATCTCAGAAGAGGAAGGGCGGAATCTCCGGGCTGAAATTCACGCCGGACTTGGTGGGCACCATGCCGCAGCTCGGGCCCTTGTAGGCAAAGCCTTCCGTACAGGATTTTATTGGCCGACGGCCCAGGCAGATGCTCAGGACTTAGTCCAACGATGCGTCGGCTGCCAGCTCTTTGCTAATCAAAGCCACATGCCACCCACCGCCCTCAAAACTATACCCATCACCTGGCCCTTTGCGGTCTGGGGGCTTGACATGGTTGGACCCCTTAAAGGAGGAACCCACAAGCAAAAATACTTATTGGTCATGGTGGATAAATTCACCAAATGGATAGAGCCAGGCCTGTATAGACGGCCGAATCCGGACCGGTGATAGACTTCATATCAGGGGTAGTACACCGTTACGGCGTCCCCCATAGCATCATCACTGATAACGGCACGAACTTCACGGCCGACGAGGTCAAACTCTGGTGCAAAAACATGGGCATCAAGCTCAACTACGCTTCAGTCTATCACCCCCAAACTAACGGTCAAGTCGAGCGAGCAAACGGTCTAATCATGAGCGGCATTAAACCCAGACTAGTGCGGTCCCTCAAGGAATCTAACATGCACTAGGTAGAGGAGCTCGACTCCGTACTCTGGGGGCTGCAGACCACGTCGAATCGCACTACCGGATTCACACCATTTTTTATGGTATACGGCGCAGAGGCAGTTTTGCCCTGCGACATAATTCATGACTCACCTCGAGTGCGCATGTACGAAGAAAGAGAAGCCGAGCTCAATCGGCAGGACAGTTTGGACGCCTTGGAGGAGGAGCGCGACGTGGAAAAAGCTCGTTCCGCATTCTATCAACAGCAGGCTTGAAGATATCAAAGCAGGGAAGTACGGGCCAAAGCTTACAATGTTGGCGAACTAGTTCTACGCCTGCCGGACAAGAAAAAGGACAAACTCAAGCCCAAATGGGAAGGTCCCTTCATCGTCGACCAAGTCCTGACCGGTGGAGCGTACCGTCTGCGAAACGCATCGGATAACCGACTCGAGCCGAACCCATGGAATGCAGCCCGTCTCCGAAGATTCTACGTCTAGCGCCTGATTCTGAGTTCGTCTCCTTCCCCTTCTACATTTTATACTTTAAGTTGTCTTTTATTTCTCTCCTTCTTCCTCCCTTTTCCCGAAGCCGTTAAAGGCTCGTTTGTGCATTGTTCGCACACACTTGATGCGCTATCCGCGCTCATTATACCAGGGGGCTTCTTTAACAGAAGCTTATTTATACGGGCTTTATGCCCAACACATGTGTCACACTTCTGCATGTACCTTTTATTCACCATTATATGCATCGATATGAATTAAGTTTTGGCCAAGCTGGGTTGCTGGCTCCTTTGCTTACCCCTCGTTCCCGATTGTTCGGCTAGGTGGTAAAGGAGCACCTCTCGATTATTACCGCTTGGTCAGCGGACGTGTACCTCAGACTGGGTGAAGCCGAAGCTAGCGTTCTTAAGGGAATATTCGATCGGTGAATTAAAAGCGATTTCTTATTTTTATTTATCTGGCCCCGGATGCTTTTCTTCTTTTTATGATCGGACATGCACTTTAGGGCATGCCACCCGAGAAAGGAACCCTAACGGAACTATTCTCCTGGAAGATGTTTCTTACTAACCATGTAATATAACATAACTAGTTGGGCACTTATGCGATAAAGCACTCATGACCCCTCGCTGATCTCCACGGATGCCCGGTTTTACATAACCGCGAGGGTATTCGGACACCTCGGACTATTTGGTCGAGGTTGAAGCGAAAAGGTCCGCTCTGAAAAATGATCTACAATCCGGCTAGAAGGCATTTTACATGTCATTTTAAATTACATAGTCAAATTGACTGATTGTATTCCTCTTCAATGCCGTCTAATAGGCTATCTAGTTTATAGTCCTGCTGGGAATACTTTGCGGCCAACTCTACTTGGCCGTACACTAAGCTCACAGGGATCTCCTTCTCGTCGGGCCCCACAGGTCCGACCTCGGCCATGTGGTTTGGATCCGCCTTCATGTACCGCGTCTTAACCATGGCCCAGACCTCCCTGGCGCCTTGACGACAGGACGATATCTTCCATAGTCGGAAGCGCCGCCGTGCTCCCTGAAGCTTCTCTGCAAGCTCTCCAAGGCCTTCGGGCAGGGAGATAGATGGCCACAAGGCACAGGCGGCGCCTTTCATCACCTGCCGAACTTCGTTAGATGCGATTCTGATAACTTCGGGAAGAAGGTCACCCGTAGAACCGGCATTTCCTCTTCAGGACGACCCGTGAGCATACCTACAGACCTAACTCTGTTAATTGACTTCCTTGCCGAACTCCTTTGCAAAGTTCGCTCAAGCACTTACTATAAATGCCGTGACAAAGTCGTCGATTCTCCTTCACGGAGTCAGACAGCTGGGCACGAACATCCTTCAGTTCCTCACCCAGCTGGGTGTTGGCATCTTGGAGATTATTTTTCTCCTACCTCACCCTTGTAAGCACATTCTCGATGGCCTTCAACCGGCGCAAGAGCTGTTGCTTGTCCGGATCCAGTCCAGCGTCATCTGCAATATTATTGTCAGATTTACACACACGCCACACTTCACAAACTATTTATCTTTTGAAGCATATATTACGAGGGGTCTCTTGGCTCCCCCAGATGCGGCTAATCTTGACCTCAAGTTGGGCCTTGCATTCTTCAAGCTCCTGGGACAGTCGGGTGTTCCTTTTTGTAAGATCCTGCATAACAAATGATCCTTAAATCAGTTATTCTAACTATTTTAAGTCTCGGGGGCTACTGGCATATATAATTGTCAAATTTCCTCACCCGTATGTCCTTTACATACTGCTCCGTGGCTCTGGCTAGACCATCTTGAGCGGCACGGAGGTGCGCATCTCTCGAATTGAAGGCATTCAAGGCCTCTTGAGAAAAACATGCGTCACGAAGAACTGTCCGGCGGCGCCTGTGATTCATGGCGCTCTCCACCTCGGAGTTGGTGGCGGAAAATTTGTCGGCATCCTCTATCGGAGGAGTATCAAGCCTTGCGCCTCGTGCTCGCCTCGGTTCTGGACCCGGCTTTGGAGCTGGCTGGCGGAGGTTCGATTGGCAACCTCTCGGGACTCGATCCGGCGGCGCTCTTTTCCTGAAAAGAGCACCAGCGTTAATACACCTTCCAGAATCAATCCAGGAATATGGTGACGCGCCATACCGTTCTGGCGGAGTTTCGATCCGGACCGCACTTCTTTTTTAACTTCTGGGTCAGTCTGCCCCTTCTTGGCTAGCCGCCGCGGGCTCGGCCTCCTGCCTCGAAGGCACCCCCTGTGAAGCACCATTGGTATATGATGATAAAAAATAAGCACGGATGGGTCATTATCAGAGTATTGGGACCTCGGTCTGAGTTACCTGTGAGGCTGGAAGTATTGCAGGGTGTCGGTCGTAATGGCAGCAAAGCATTATCGATGCTCGATTGGTGATATACCCGTCGATCAGCTCCACCAATATGTCTGGATCCTCTTGGGAGGCTGGATCGAGGAACCTTTCCGGATCCTCGGGTTGTGGAGGCGGGCTGTTTATGTCTTTTACGGCCTGGCGCAGTTCCTGCGTCAAAATCACAAAATGAGATACCTAACCATGGGAATACGGATCAGATGTGCAAAAAGGAAATATCCGCTTACCCAGCTTCGGGGATTGTTCATGGAAAATCTGTTCAATGGACCGACGCGGAGGAAATCTTCCTTTTCTCCCTTGTACATCGCGGACAAAATCTTCACCAGATCGGCGACCAATCGCGGCCCATTACGACCATGACGGGTGGCATCGTCCTCCCCGTTGAAATCCCACATGGGGTGGCCCCTATACTGGAGCCGTTGCACCCCCCGCATAATGCATGTGGCCATGACACCAATCATGGTCAGTCCGGAATGAGGTAACAATCTTATTCGGCTCATCAGGTAAAGAACGTCCCTGTCGTCTTCCCTCTGGGAGCTCCGCGGGCGCCAACTCAGGCGTTTCTTCAAAGGAGCATTACTGAACTCCGAGAGACCGATCCGAACAGGATCCGGCAGCGGGACGTCTTCTATATAAAACCATTCCGAAGGCCAGTCTTAGGGCGCCTTCTTGAGTTCGGATAGATATCCGGTCCGGCGATCGCCATAGCTCGGCTCCGCCCACTTGATATATTGACCCCTCATGAGAGCGGGGTACAAAGGCAGAATAATCTCTTGCACAGCGCAAAATGAGCCTCGGCGCCCAAGAATAGTTAGCAAAGGGCCACGAAGCCCGTGATGTGTAAAATGGAGGCAGGCGTGGTGGTGCAACCGAGGCCGTAGAACTCCAAGAGCCCGGAGAAACGGATGAACTGGAAATCCGAGTCCTCTTACTAGATAAGAGATAAAGCATACCGCTCTCCTTTAGAGGATCGGGGACACTCTCCACTTGCTTTCCGCCCTTGTAGGTGGCAAGTCCGCTCGAACCGGAACCATGAAGGCGGGGAAGAAATCCCTTGGTTTGGAGTATAACTAGCTCGCTATGCGGGTGAGCATCTCTCCCAATTTCCAGGCTGAGGGCTGGGAGCGCGAGAGGAGGAGCCGCGTCGACTGTCCATGATGGAATGGATTTTGGTCAAAGGCGCTCCGATGAAGGCTTGCGGAGGGGGGATGGTGTGACTCAGATCTAGATCCTCGTCCCTTTTATCGGCGGCTCATTTGCGCAGCTAGGGGGGAAAGTGTAAAAATACCCTGGCTTTTCGCATTCATTCAAACACGTGGAAGATGGCCATTATTCTGCGTGGAAGCCAAGGAGCGCAGCATTTACCAGAAGCCGGACAATATTCGACAAGTATATGGAATTTGGAGAAGAACCCGCCTTGCAATGCCGAAGACAATCTACGCGCCGGACTCATCGCCATTGAAGCCTGGTTCGGGGGCTACTGATGGAGTCCTGGATTAGGAGGTGTCCGGATAGCCGAACTATCACCGTTGGCCGGACTCCTGGACTATGAAGATACAAGATTGAAGACTCCGTCCCGTGTCCGGATGGGACTTTCCTTGGCGTGGAAGGCAAGCTTGGCGATACGGATATGTAGATCTCCTACCATTGTAACCGACTCTGCGTAACCCTAACCCTATCCGGTGTCTATATAAACCGGAGGGTTCTAGTCCGTAGGACGAACAACAATCATACCATAGGCTAGCTTCTAGGGTTTAGCCTCTCCGAGCTCGTGGTAGATCCACTCTTGTACTACCCATATCATCAATATTAATCAAGCAGGAGTAGGGTATTACCTCTATCGGGAGGGCCCGGTAAAAACATCGTGTCCCTTGTCTCCTGTTACCATCCGCCTAGACGCACAGTTCGGGACCCCCTACCCGAGATCCGCCGGTTTTGACACCGACACTTGGTATGTGTGGGATCCGAAGACCTAGTTGTTTATCCTTGGTAGCCTCTCTTATGGGGAAATGTAGTCTTGTGCTTCCATGAGCCATAGTAGTCCGCTACAGCCCGGTTCACCAGAGTCCTGCTAGCCTAGCACTACTGCTCCGAAACACTTGACTGGCCGGCATGTGATTCACTTTGTTCCTGTGTCTGTCCCTTCGGGGAAATGTCACGCGGTGACATCCAGAGTCCTGCCTAGCATGCTACAGCCCAGGTTCCCGGAGTCCTGTTAGCCCAGTGCTACAGCCCGGATTCGCACGCTGCTGACCGACATGCTCGATGTTGATTCATGTATGCCCATTGAGGGAGTCCTGGATTAGGGGGTGTCCGGATAGCCGAACTATCACCGTTGGCCGGACTACTAGACTATGAAGATACAAGATTGAAGACTTCGTCCCGTGTCCGGATGGGACTTTCCTTGGCGTGGAAGGCAAGCTTGGCGATACGGATATGTAGATCTCCTACCACTGTAACCGACTCTATGTAACCCTAACCATATCCAGTGTCTATATAAACCGGAGGGTTCTAGTCCGTAGGACGAACAACAATCATACCATAGGCTAGCTTCTAGGGTTTAGCCTCTCTGATCTTGTGGTAGATCCACTCTTGTACTACCCATATCATCAATATTAATCAAGCAGGAGTAGGGTATTACCTCCATCGAGAGGGCCCGAACCTGGGTAAAAACATCGTGTCCCTTGTCTCCTGTTACCATCCGCCTAGACGCACGATTCGGGACCCCTACCGAGATCCGCGGTTTGACACCGACATTGGTGCTTTCATTGAGAGTTCCTCGTGTGCGTCATCCTTAGGCCGGATGGCTCCTTCGATCATCAACAACGACGCGGTCCCGGGTGAGACTTTTCTCCCCGGACAGATCTTCGTATTCGGCGGCTTCACACTGCGGGCCAACTCACTTGGCCATCTGGAGCAGATCGAAAGCTACGCCCCTGGCCATCAGGTCAGATTTGGGAGTTTGAACTACACGGCCGACATCCGCGGAGACTTGATCTTGACGGATTCGAGCCATTTATAGCAGCGCGCCTTGTCTCCATGGGCACGATCTAGCTCTGCTGCCGAACAGTGCTCTGGAGGCCGCACCAGCGTCCGCTCCGACCCTTAGCTCGGAGCCGACTCCCCCTATCGAGGACGAGTGGTTGGACAACGCCTCGGGGGCTACGATTTCTACGGCGATTGAGACGAACTCCATACCTGTCCTTTGCGAAGACCATGACTCCAAGGTGCCGGACTCCTCTCCGGACTCCGAACCCTCCGCGCCCCTGCCAATCGAATCCAATTGGGCGCCAGTTATGGAGTTCACTGCCACATACATCTTTCAGCACTCGCCCTTTGGCGACATCCTGAATTCACTAAAGTCTCTCTCTTTATCAGGAGAGCCCTGGCCGGACTATGGTCAGGAAGGTTGGGATGCGGACGATGAAAAAATTCAACGCCCACCCACCGCCCACTTTGTAGCCACTGTCGAAAGCTTAAACGACGTGCTCGATTTCGACTCCGAAGACATTGACGGTATGGAGGACGATGTAGGAGACAACCATGAACCAGCACCTATAGGATACTGGACAGCCACCTCATCCCATGATGTATACATGGTGGACACACCTAAAGGAAATGACGACGAGGAACAACGGGACACTACGAAGGATAAATCCCTCGAAAAGCAGTCAAAATGGCAATGTAAACGCCGCACCAAGTCCCGCCTCGACAAAGACCCAGCCATAGAGCAGGGCGAGCCGGTGGATGACGAACATGCTATCGAGCAACCGTCCGAACAGGACAACTTGGATAAACAACCCGTCCCCGGCAAAGATAACAGTCCGGACGATCTCACACCGGACAAATTGTTGGAACAGAACCTCCACAAAAGGCTTGTCGCCACTGCGCGTAGCCTGAAAAAGCAGAAGCGGAAGCTCAAAACAGCGGAAGACGCACTCAGAATCAGATGGAGCAAAGTACTCAACACCGCAGAGAAATACGGCGACAGTCGCCAAACAAAGAGCTAACCGAAGCGTAAATTACTGCCCGAGTTCGATGAGGAGGCCTTAAAGCCCCTGCAATCAAAGAACAAAGAGGCCGCCCGGTCGGATAGACGACCACATGGCAAACACGGAGCGGCAAGCGGCGCTGCACACAAGCCTGCACGCGATCCGCATAAGGATTCGCATCAAAAGGATGGCCCAGTTAGGTCCATCTATGGGCCAAGAAAGCAAGCTCTTCTAAGCAATGCAACACGCCAAATATCCGAACACCACGGCACACCCAAATATAGGGGCGCCGCACACCCCCTGTGTTTCACCGATGAGGTCTTTGGATCACGAATTCCCGGTGAGATTCAAACCCGTAAACATAGAGGCATACGACGGAACCACAGACCACAGAGTGCGGATTGAGATTACACCCTCCACATACACATGGCTAGAGGAGATGATCTCCACGCCATAAAATACTTACCCTCAAGCTCAAAGGGCCAGCTCGGCATTGGCTCAAAAGCCTCCTGAAAATACCATTGGTAGTTGGGAAGAGCTCGAGGATGCTTTTCGGGCAAATTTTCAAGGGACTTATGTCCGTCCTCCGGATCTGAGACGATTTAAGTCATATAACTCAACAACCCGGAGAGTCAGCCATAAATTCTGGAACAGGTTCCTTACCAAAAGAACCAAATAGTCGATTGTCCGGACGCCGAAGCCTTAGCAGCTTTCAAACACAACGTCCAGAGACGAATGGCTCGCCGGACACCTCGGCCAGAGAAGCGAGAACTATGGCTGCATTAACAAGCCTCATGACCCGCTTTTGCGTGGGAGAGGATAGTTGGCTGGCAAGATGCAGATACCAACAACCCAAGTACATCCAAGAAGTCAGGGATGGAAATGGAAAACCACGGCCTTAATAACGACCAGCGCGGACAAAGGGAAATAGCCGAAGAGCACGACGGTCAATGCGGATTCGAAGCTCTCGGCGAATCATAAAAACTGCCCTCGAGGACAACGGTGTGAGCTATCCAACTTAAACAAAATCTTGGACAAAATATGCCAAATCCACAGTACTCGGGAAGCACGCAAACCATACCCATAGAGATTGTTGGGTCTTCAAGCAGTCCGGCAAACTCAATGCCGAACACAAGGGGCTCGACACACCAAGCGAGGACGATGACGAACCCCACAAGCAGAGCACCGGAAAACAAAAGAATTTCCCACAAAAAATCAAAATAGTGAACTCACTTCAAGTGACAAAAGGGAAAAATAGAGCGGCGTCCATAGAAACACGTGTCGCACGGTCTATCCCAGTAGAGTCCCAACGATGGTTGTCAAAACCAATCACCTTTGATCGTCATGACTATTCCGGAAGTATCCGGAACGCAGGATGGACTGCCTTGATATTAGATCCTATAATCGACGGACTCCAATTTACACAAGTCCTAATGGACGGAGGTAGCGATCTAAACCTGCTATATCAGGACACAATTCACAAAATGGGGATATACCCAACCAAAATTCGCCATAGCGACACCTCCTTCAAAGGGGTAATGCCAGGCCTATATGCCCATTGTACGGGCTCCCTACTGCTAGAATTTGTGTTCGGCTCACCCGACAACTTCCGCCGCGAAAAGTTAACCTTCCACATCGCCCCATTCGAAAGTAGCTATCAAGCACTACTGGGGCGTGAAGCTTTCGCCCGCTTTAATGCAATACCGCACTATGCATCTCTTACACTTAAAATGCCCGGTCCATGCGGCATCATCTCATTAAAAGGGAGTATTAAGTGTCACTCGAGCACGGAAGAACGTGAGACTGCCTTGACAGCCCCACACCAATCCGGCTCTGCTAATCAAAGCACCTGAATAGGTCATTCGAACCCCGGACATGGCTAGACGAGTCCGGCGCCTACTAGCGGCATACCCCCGTACTAGGGGCTGCACGCATGTACAACAAGAGACAATAAAGTCCTGGATTAGGGGGTGTCCGGATAGCCGAACTATCACCGTTGGCCGGACTCCTGGACTATGAAGATACAAGATTGAAGACTTCGTCCCGTGTCCGGATGGGACTTTCCTTGGTGTGGAAGGCAAGCTTGGCGATACGGATATGTAGATCTCCTACCATTGTAACCGACTCTGTGTAACCCTAAGCCTATCCGGTGTCTATATAAACCGGAGGGTTCTAGTCCGTAGGACGAACAACAATCATACCATAGGCTAGCATCTAGGGTTTAGCCTCTCTGATCTCGTGGTAGATCCACTCTTGTACTACCCATATCATCAATATTAATCAAGCAGGAGTAGGGTATTACCTCCATTGAGAGGGCCCGAACCTGGGTAAAAACATTGTGTCCCTTGTCTCCTATTACCATCCGCCTAGACGCACAGTTCGGGACCCCCTACCCGAGATCCGCCGGTTTTGACACCGACACCCGTCCCTATAAGTTAGTGCCACTTTGAGTTGATGACTAGTCATGTCGGCCCAGGTTCTCTGTCATATGGATGCTAGCGAAACTATCATATACGTGAGCCAAAAGGCGCAAACGATCCCGAGCCATGGTAAGACGACACCCGTGGGAATACCGTGCGTGAGGCCGCAAAGTGATATGAGGTGTTACCGGCTAGATCAATGTGACTTGGAATCAGGGTCCTGACAGCTTTGGTATCAGAGCCTGACTGCCTGTAGGATTACCAAGCCAAACCGGTCGAAGTTGTGTCTAGAAATGCTTTAGTTATGTAAGGGAATTGATTGTGGAAGGGAACATATGGCTCTTTTTACTCCTTATACCTCATGGCCTTCTGATCTGAGTCATCCTCTTCTCTTCTACGGGGGTTAAGAACTAGGCCTTCTCATCTATATATCTGGATGACGTGTTACTAATCCATAGACTTATAGAATGATAGTTTCAAATCTCAGTTCAGTTTTTACTACTTCCGTATGTTCATAGCTGGTCTCAGAACCTTGATATTGTGATGTTGAGTGGTCATGCCACTATTTTGCAGGATGTCTCAAATCATTTTGAGCATTTACAGCCGTTATGTTGTCCGAGTCATCCCAGATTTCTAAATAGTCTGATGCATTTGCAAATCCCTTCTCTCCGTTTCTAATGTTCATTTGGGCCAGATTAATCACACAAATTAGTGTGTTGAGGTACTCCGCTGCCTCGGCATATATGTTGGAGCTATTATTATGAACCTAGGTGTTTTAGGGAGTCACCTAGTAATCCAGCCATGTTTTGTGTTCCCGGTGTGATGATTCTGGCCATTATTCTCGAAAGCATCCTGTGATGCCATTTAGTAGTAGGTATTCTATTCCTGGGTTCTTGAACCCGAGATTCACCCTACTTACCTCCCGTTGATAGTGTTTGCTAGTTCCTTCAGGATATTAGTAATTTTGCGATAGTCCTCGAGGTCCGTGGTATATCCTTCTTCCAAATACCATGAACTACTTATGGCAGAAGTTCCTCGTTGAACCAAAAGATCACAACCAGAGTGCTCTTGATGAGTCCTCCATTCTATATTGTGATTCTGCCAATTCTGCCTTTCTGCATGGGTTATCTGGAAGAAACCTGTTGAACTTGGTTTGACATATTAATCTATGCATCCACAACTCAGAAAGGTATATGTTCCCTTGAGTTGTCCCTCTTCATTTGTATTCCGACCATTGTCTATCAATTGATAGTCAGGAGTAATTGTGCATCCGTGTTATCGATGCTTATTATTCTTGTGGTCCGTTAAGCCATTCTATTTCAGAATGACTACGAGAAACAAACTCCAGTACCTCATCCATATCCAGGATTGGGTCAAAGTAGTTGTGTTCTGCAGATCAAATGCCAATCCAGCTTTTGCTCTGTTCTGCCCTGGAGTATTACCCCCTTTATGTCAGGGTTGTCATGAGAATTACACCATCTCTCATGAATTCTTGACGCAGTGATACTTCTTGCCATCATTTTTCATTCCTCAGTCCCGTGTTGTCGCAACCGTAATGCCGGCAAGTGAACCATGATGTGTGAAATCAATACTCCTAGCAACCGTGTTGCTTGGTAGTTAATGGACACTAACATCATTCTTAGCGTGTTGGTTATCGAAACACTATTCTAGGATTGATCGTGCTACCCAGTCCATATTTCCGGTGCACTCTTCGATCAATGAGTTAGGACTATGTCAATCGCTTGCCTATTTGATCATATCGTCTTGCTCTGAAAAGCAAGATTGTTCTCGAGCTTAGTAACATATCGGTGGTTCGTGATGTTCCGTATATCTTCTCGGAAGTATTACCAGGTTGTCACCTAACCGCTATGTTGAGTTCGTGATCATGTTGGTTTTCCTCCAAACCACCATTCTCCAAGAATCTCTGTTGGATACCCCTGAGCTAGTTGGTTAAGCTAAACAACAACTTGGAGAGTTGGAAGATGAAAGCTTGCCCGACTTAGTTCATCACTAAGGGATACCCTTGTGTGTGTGTGTTGAAGAAATACGATATCTCCATCGATTGGTCCTTGTGATCAGTTGTTGGATCTATTGCCTTGTCAAAACTTTGACTTGAGTATGGGCCATCGTCAAGTCAAATCAGAACCAACAATGTTTGTAATGTTGTCTTACTCGTGGTTGATCCCTCGAGCATACACCATTACATCTTTTGGTCTGACCAATGCTATCACCGTGTTCACATGATGGTGGAAGTCTAGTGATATGGAAATTCCGATGAGTTGTTGTTGAACCCATCAGCAGCATTTTATCTCCCCCATGATTCATGCTGAACATCAAACTAGTGTTGAAAATTTTATAAGCAATACCATCGTGTTCCGTTCATGAAGCTTATGCTTGGATGGAAGGAGTGACTTCCTCGAATTCATGTGCATTTGGTGCAAGATGCCGCCGTGAGTTCGAGAAAGATTGTTTTTGCTTTCTCCGGAATCATCCCAAGTCAGTCATGCATGTGTGAAGTATTCCATGGTTTGATAGGCTCGCTACCTCCACTCCATGTGTAATCCCTAGCACACCAAGCCACTGATTGATTTGTTCAAGGAAAAGAAGTTCTTAAGCGCTAATCCTTAAGGACCCAAAGGTGCGTGCGCAGGACTTCGCTCTCCGCAATGATGGTTCCCAATCGTAACTCGGTAGTGTTGCGTTGTAAGACTACTATGTGGTCATGCTTGTCTGGGATAGCGTGTTCACATGTGTGTAGCAGAACTGGCTCATGTTTTGGAGCTTGCTATCGTAGTTCATCTCTCGAGAATCTCGCAACATCATCCCATCGGTTGTGTTGCAAACTTTCCCTTTCAGGCACGTGGATGTCTGAAATATCCCTGTACCAATCAGATCTGAATCTCAGGCAGATATGATGGTTGGAACATTCCCATCATTTGCATTTTGTTCCAGCTTGCACTGCCATTGTGGCAATTCCCATGGGCTGCCCTCTCAGTAATTGTTGTCCAGGATCATCCTCAAAAGTGGTCCTGTCATGGGTCCCATCCATTTCTGGTGATAAGCAAAAGTCATCCATTGCGTTGTCTTCAACAAGGTAGTCCACATCATCCATTCGAATGCGGATGTGCCATTCCTTTGAACTCCGCCAAACGATCATTTGTGATTGCCTTAGGCTGGTATAAAGAGTTTCAATGATCTAGATATCAAAAGTAATTCTTTTTGCCACTTAAGGGAATAGTTCTTCGAGTCACCTTCCCTGAGGTGCCCCGTTTTGGAATCATGGCAATTTACCTCGCTACTTTGAAACCCTCGTCAAATTGTTACTTCTGTCGCTCCTGATGCATGCTTTGCCTCTCAGCTCTAGAGATGTTTCTATGTCTCATTCCGTGAGTTGATCTTGTGATCATTAAGATGATCCTAAATTTTTCGAACCTCAAGAAGATCGATTCTTCTAAAATCCTCCCTTTCTTCTCGTTGTCATGTTGGATGTAGTTCTCAAAGCAAGACGTCGAGATCAAGGTGATGCAATGAGTCAATATCCTCAAGAAAGACATCTGGATCGTGAAGATTGTATTAGCTTGTGTCCCTTTGTCTTCTTACCTCACGTCCTGAATCTCGGGACGAGATTCTTGCTTAGTGGGGGTGAGTTGTCACATCCCTAATTCTGGTCTGACCTAGGCTAGTTTCCATGTGAGCATCATGTTTAAATTCAAATGAAACTTGAATTGAGGAATTTTCAAAAGCCTCAGAAAAACCTCTCAAAATAACCAACATTTAAATCTCATCAAATGAGTCCAAGAAAATGATCCTATTATTCTGTGAAAATATTGGCATGAGGTAAAATTCAAACCAATATTTTTGGAGTCACAGCAATAATTTATTTTGGGCCTTTGATTTAAATCAATAACATATTTGGGTTGGAATTATTTCTGCTATATAAGAAATAATGTTCGAATATTTTCGTAAATTTGCTTGTGGCCTTGGACTATCTCTCTGAGCTCACACAAAAGTTTACAGAAAGTTTTAAAATGATTTAGTTCTCAAACTAAATCAAAACAAAATAACAGAAAATATAAATAGAAGAAGAAGCAGAAACTTACCTGGCGCCCACCAACCGGCCCAGCTCCTGTGCTATGATGTCTACTACACAACCTTCTTCTTGTAGACATTGTTGGGCCTGCAAGTGCACAGGTTTGTAGGACAGTAGCAAATTTCCCTCAAGTGGATGACCTAAGGTTTATCAATCTGTGGGAGAAGTAGGATGAAGATGGTCTCTCTCAAACAACCCTGCAACCGAATAACAAAGAGTCTCTTGTGTCCCCAACACACCCAATACAATGGTAAATTGTATAGGTGCACTAGTTCGGCGAAGAGATGGTGATACAAGTGCAATATGGATGGTAGATATAAGTTTTTGTAATCTGAAAATATAAAAACAGCAAGGTAACAAGTGATAAACGTGAGCACAAACGGTATTGCAATGCTAGGAAACAAGGCCTAGGGTTCATACTTTCACTAGTGCAAGTTCTCTCAACAATAATAACATAGATAGATCATATAACTATCCCTCAACATGCAAAAAAGATTCACTCCAAAGTCACTAATAGTGGAGAACAAACGAAGAGATTATGGTAGGGTACGAAACCACCTCAAAGTTATTCTTTCCAATCAATCCGTTGGGCTATTCCTATAAGTGTCACAAAAAGCCCTAGAGTTCGTACTAGAATAACACCTTAAGATACAAATCAACCAAAATCCTAATGTCACCTAGATACTCCAATGTCAGCTCAAGTATCCGTGGGTATGATTATATGATATGCATCACACAATCTCAATTCATCTATTCAACCAACACATAGAACCTCAAAGAGTGCCCCAAAGTTTCTACCGGAGAATCACGACGAAAACGTGTGCCAACCCCTATGCATAGGTTCCCAATGTCACGAAACCCGCAAGTTGATCACCAAAACATACATCAAGTGGCACGTGATATCCCATTGTCACCACAGATATGCACGGCAAGACATACATCAAGTGTTCTCAAATCTTTAAAGACTCAATCTGATAAGATTACTTCAAAGGGGAAACTCAATCCATTACAAGAGAGAAGAGGGGGAGAACAAACATAAGATCCAACTATAATAGCAAAGCTCGCGATACATCAAGATCGTGCCAAATCAAGAACATGAGAGAGAGAGATCAAACACATAGCTACTAGTACATACCCTCATCCCCGAGGGTGAACTACTCCCTCCTCGTCATGGAGAGCGCCGGGATGATGAAGATGGCCTCCGGTGAGGGTTCCCCCTTCGGCAGGGTGCCGGAACAGGGTCCCGATTGGTTTTTGGTGGCTCTGGAGGTTTTGCAGCGGCGGAACTCCCGATCTATTCTCTTTTCTGGAAGTTTTACGATACATAGGTATATATGGGTGCAGGGGGTACGTCGGGGGAGCTGCGGGGGCCCCACGAGGCAGGGGGCGCGCCCTAGGGGGGTGGGCGCGCCCCCCACCCTCGTGAGCACCTCCCTTCTTTCCTGACGTGTACTCCAAGTCCACCGGGTGGCTTTCCTTCCAAAAATAACTTCTCCAGTTGATTTCGTTCCGTTTCGACTCCGTTTGATATTCCTTTTCTTCGAAACACTGAAATAGGCATAAAACAGCAAATCTGGGCTGGGCCTCCGGTTAATAGGTTAGTCCCAAAAATAATATAAAAGTGGATAATAAAGCCCAATATTGCCTAAAACAGTAGATAATATAGCATGGAGCAATCAAAATTATAGATACGTTGGAGACGTATCAAGCATCCCCAAGCTTAATTCCTGCTCGTCCTCGAGTAGGTAAATGATAAAAAAGATAATTTTTGATGTGGAATGCTAGTTGGCATAATTTCAATGTAATTCATCTTACTTGTGATATGAATATTCAGATCCGAAAGATTCAAGACAAAAGTTTATATTGACATAAAAATAATAATACTTCAAGCATACTAATCAAAGTAATCATGTCTTCTCAAAATAGCATGGCAAAAGAAAGTTCATCCCTACAAAATCATATAGTTAGGCTATGCTTCATTTTCGTAACACAAAGATGTTCCCAACTTCAATACCCCTGATGACAAGCCAAGCAATTGTTTCATACTTAAATAATCTCAAACTTTTTCAACCTTCACGCAATACATGAGCGTGAGCCATGGACATAGCACTATGGGTGGAATAGAATATGATGATGGGGATTGTGTGGAGAAGACAAAAAAGGAGAAAGTCTCACATTGACGAGGATAATCAACGGGCTATGGAGATGCCCATCAATTGATGTCAACATGAGGAGTAGGGATTGCCATGCAACGGACGCACTAGATCTATGAATGCTCAACAAAAGAAAACTAGTGGGTTTGCATCCAACTTGCTTGCTCATGAAGACCTAGGGCATTTGAGGAAGCCCATCGTAGGAATATACAAGCCAAGTTCTATAATGAAAAATTCCCACTAGTATAAAAAAGACAACTTATGAGACTCACTATATGAAAAACATGGTGCTACTTGGAAGCACAATATATGAGACTCACTACATGAAGAACACGGTGCTAATTTGAAGCACAAGTGTGGAAAAAGAGATAGTAACATTGCACTTTTTATTTATTTTCTTTTTTTGGGCCTTTCTTTTTCCCTTGTTTTGGCCTTTCTCTTTTTTTGGGCAATTCTCTAATAATAATGATCATCACACTTCTATTGATTACAACCTAAGGATTACAATTCGAAACTAGAACAAGATATGACTCTATATGAATGCCTCCGTGATGTATCGGATGGTGCAATGAATCAAGAGTGACATGTATGAAAAATAATGCATGGTGGCTTTGCCACAAATACGATGTCAACTACATGATCATGCAATGGCAATATGAGAAAAGTAAAGTATGTCATGATGATGATGAATGGAATAGTGGAAAGTTGCATGGCAATATATCTCGGAATGGCTATGGAAATGCCATAATAGGTAGGTATGGTGGCTGTTTTGAGGAAGATATAAGGAGGTTTATGTGTGATAGAGCGTATCATATCACGTGGTTTAGATGTACCGGCGAAGTTTGCACCAACTCTCAAGGTGAGAAAGGGCAATGCACGGTACCGAAGAGGCTAGCAAAGGCGGAAAGGTAAAAGTGTGTATAATCCATGGACTCAACATTAGTCAAAAGAACTCATATACTTATTGCAAAAATTTAGAAGCCATCAAAAATCAAGTACTACACGCATGCTCCTAGGGGGATAGATTGGTAGGAATATACCATCGCTCGTCCCCGACCGCCACCCATAAGGATGCACAAGCCAGGTACACTTCATGTTTCAAATTTGTTACACAACTTTAACCATACGTGCATGCTACGGGACTTGCTAACTTCAACACAAGCATTCTTTAAATTCATAATCACCCAACTAGCATGACTTTAATATCACTACCTCCGTATCTCAAAACAATTATCAAGTATCAAACTTTTCTTAGTATTCAACACACTCATAAGAATTCTTACAAATCTTTTGTGCTTAGCATATTATGATTATTTAAAAAAATTACCATGCTATTTAAGACTCTCAAAATAATATAAGTGAAGCATGAGAGTTCATCTAATTCTTCAAAATAAAACTACCACCATGTTTTAAAAGATGTAAGTGAAGTACTAGAGCAAATGACAAACTACTCCGAAAGATATAAGTGAAGATCAATGAGTAGTCGGATAACTATACAACTATGTGAAGACTCTCCCATTTAATAATTTCAGATCTTGGTATTGTATTCAAACAGCAAGAAAAACAAAATAAAATGACAATGCAAGTATAGCACAACTCATGTGAAGAAGCAAAAACTTAGGCTCAACCGATACTAACCGATAGTTGTTGAAGAAGAAAGGTGGGATGCCTACCGGGGCATCCCCAAGCTTAGATGCTTGAGAATTATTGAAATATTATCTTGAGGTGCCTTGGGCATCCCCAAGCTTGAACTTTTGTGTCTCCTTAATTCCTCTCATATCATGGTTTCTCTTTTTATCAAAAGCTTCATTCACAACAAACTCAACAAGAACTCGTGAGATAGGTTAGTATAAACCAATGCAAAACCTTATCATTTCCTACTGTAACAAATCACTAAAATTATTATTCAACATTGCATACTAAATGCCTCTGCATATTTAATACTCCTATCCTCAAATAGAATCATTAAACAAGCAAACATATGCAAACAATGCAAACATAACAGCAATCTGCCAAAACAGTATAGTCTGTGAAGAATGCAAGAGTATCAATACTTCCCTAACTACAAAAATTATGAAATAAAATTAGCACTGTAATAAATTTATCATAGCTAAATATTCAAAAAGATTCAACATTATACCACTCTCTGACTTTTCTAGGGATTTTTTGCAACAGCGGTAAACTTTCTGTTTTCAAACAGCAACATGTATACTAGCAAAATAAGCATGGTAAAGGCTATCCTTAACTTTTTTATTGAAACTAAAGATGCAAAACATTATTCTAAATAACATAAAGCAAAAACTAACAAAATAAAAGGATGCTCCAAGAAAAACACATATCATGTGGTGAATAAAAATATAGCTCCAAGTAAAGTTACCGATGAACGAAGACGAAAGAGGGGATGCCATCCGGGGCATCCCCAAGCTTAGGCTCTTGGTTGTCCTTGAATATTACCTTGGAGTGACTTGGGAATCCCCAAGATTAGGCTCTTGCCACTCCTTATTCCATAGTCCATCGAATCTTTACCCAAAACTTGAAAACTTCACAACACAAAACTTAACAGAAAACTCGTGAGCTCCTTTAGCGGAAGAAAAAACAAAACACCACTTCAAGGTACTGTAATGAACTCATTCTTTATTTATATTTGTGTTAAACCTACTTTATTCTAACTTCTCTATGGTTTGTAAACTATTTTACTAGCCATAGAGTCATCAAAATAAGCAAACAACACAATGAAAACAGAATCTGTCAAAAACAGAACAGTCTGTAGTAATCCGTAACTAACGCAAACTTCTGGAACTCCAAAAATTCTAAAATAAATTGGTGGACCTGAGGAATTTGTCTAGTAATCATCTGCAAAAATAATCAACTAAATAGCACTCTCCATTAAAAAGTTGAAGCAAATCTCGTGAGCACTAAAGTTTCTCTTTTTTACAGCATGATCATAAAGACTTAACCCAAGTCTTCCCAAAGGTTCTACTTGGCACAAACACTAATTAAAACACAAAACCACATATAAACAGAAACTAGATGGATTATTTATTCCTAAAAAGAACCAAAAATCAAGAAACTAAAATAAAATTGGGTTGCCTCCCAACAAGCGCTATCGTTTAACGCCCCTAGCTAGGCATTATGATTTCAATGATGCTCACAAAAAAGATAAGAATTGAAACATAAAGAGAGCATCATGAAGAATATGACTAGCACATTTAAGTCTAACCCACTTACTATGCATAGGGATTTTGTGAGCAAACAACTTATGGGAACAATAATCAACTTGCATAGGAAGGTAAAACAAGCATAACTTCAAAACTTTAAGCACATAGAGAGGAAACTTGATATTATTGCAATTCCTACAAGCATATGTTCCTCCCTCATAATAATTTTCAACAATATAACCCGCACCTAAAGCATTCTTTTCATGATCTACTAGCATAGAAAATTTACTACTCTCCACATAAGCAAAATTCTTCTCATGAATAGTAGTGGGAGCAAACTCAACAAAATAACTATCATATGATTGAAAATTAAGATCAAGATGACAAGTTTCATGGTTATCATTATTTTTTTAAGCATACGTGTCATCACAATAATCATCATAGATAGGAGGCATGCTTTCATCATAGTAAATTTGCTAATCAAAGCTTGGGGGAAAATATCATCTTCATCAAACATAGCTTCCCCAAGCTTGTGGCTTTGCATATCATTAGCATCATGGATATTCAAGTAATTCATACTAACAACAATGCAATAATGCTCATCATATAAATATTTAGTTCCAAACACTTTAGAGATTTCTTCTTCTAGCACTTGAGCACAATTATCCTTTCCATCATACTCACGAAAGATATTAAAAAGGTGAAGCGTATGAGACAAACTTAATTCCATTTTTTTGTAATTTTATTTTATAAAGTAAACTAGTGCTAAAACAAGAAACAAAAAGATTCGGTTGCAAGATCTAAAGATATACCTTCAAGCACTCACCTCCCCGGTAACGGCGCCAGAAAAGAGCTTGATGTCTACTACACAACCTTCTTCTTCTAGACGTTATTGGGCCTGCAAGTGCACAAGTTTGTAGGACAGTAGCAAATTTCCCTCAAGTGGATGACCTAAGGTTTATCAATCCGTAGGAGGCGTAGGATGAAGATGGTCTCTCTCAAGAAACCTTGCAACCAAATAACAAAGAGTCTCTTGTGTCCCCAACACACCCAATACAATGGTAAATTGTATAGGTTCACTAGTTCGGCGAAGAGATGGTGATACAAGTGCAATATGGATGGTAGATATAGGTTTTTGTAATCTGAAAATATAAAAACAACAAGGTAACAAGTGATAAACGTGAGCACAAACGGTATTGCAATGCTAGGAAACAAGGCCTAGGGTTCATACTTTCACTAGTGCAAGTTCTCTCAACAATAATAACATAGATAGATCATATAACTATCCCTCAACATGCAACAAAGAATCACTCCAAAGTCACTAATAGTGGAGAACAAACGAAGAGATTATGGTAGGGTACGAAACCACCTCAAAGTTATTCTTTCCAATCAATCTGTTGGGCTATTCCTATAAGTGTCACAAACAAACTTAGAGTTCGTACTAGAATAACACCTTAAGATACAAATCAACCAAAACCCTAATGTCAGCTAGATACTCCAATGTCACCTCAAGTATCCATGGGTATGATTATACGATATGCATCACACAACCTCAATTCATCTATTCAACCAACACATAGAACCTCAAAGAGTGCCCCAAAGTTTCTACCGGAGAATCACGACGAAAACGTGTGCCAACCCCTATGCATAGGTTCCCAATGTCACGAAACCCGCAAGTTGATCACCAAAACATACATCAAGTGGCACGTGATATCCCATTGTCACCACAGATACGCACGGCAAGACATACATCAAGTGTTCTCAAATCTTTAAAGACTCAATCCGATAAGATTACTTCAAAGGGAAAACTCAATCCATTACAAGAGAGAAGAGGGGGAGAAGAAACATAAGATCCAACTATAATAGCAAAGCTCGCGATACATCAAGATCGTGCCAAATCAAAAACACGAGAGAGAGAGAGAGAGAGAGAGAGAGAGAGAGATCAAACATATACCCTACATACCCTCAGCCCGGAGGGTGAACAACTCCCACCTCGTCATGGAGAGCGCCGGGATGATGAAGATGGCCTCCGGTGAGAGTTCCCCCCTCCGGCAGGTTGCCGGAACAGGGTCCCGATTGGTTTTTGGTGGCTCTAGAGGTTTTGTGGCAGTGGAACTCCCGATCTATTCTCTTTTCTGGAAGTTTTACGATACGTAGGTATATATGGGTGCAGGGGGTACGTCGGTGGAGCTGCGGGGACCCCACGAGGCAGGGGGCGCGCCCCCACCCTCGTGAGCACCTCCCTTCTTTCCTGACGTGCACTCCAAGTCCATCGGGTGGCTTTCCTTCCAAAAATAACTTCTCCAGTTGATTTCGTTCGTTCGACTCCGTTTGATTTTCCTTTTCTTCGAAACACTGAAATAGGCATAAAACAGCAAATCTGGGCCGGGCCTCCGGTTAATAGGTTAGTCCCAAAAATAATATAAAAGTGGATAATAAAGCCCAATATTGCCTAAAACAGTAGATAATATAGCATGGAGCAATCAAAAATTATAGATACGTTGGAGAAGTATCATGCTGGCCCAGCACTGTACAGCCCAGCCCACCACCGCCAACTCCCCTGTCGCCTTCCTCCTCTGCCAGAGGACGCAGCGCTAACGCATGCCACGCATGCGCCTGCCACCTCCTCCCTCCTAGCCTGCCTGGCTCCCCCTCGTCGCGCCTAGACGACGCCACGACGCCTGGACGCCCTGGACCCTTCCTCTCTCCCCCGAACGCTCTCCCCCTCCTCTGTTTCTCACACCCGAGCGGAGCTCGCCGTCGCCGACGCCGTTTGTCACGGCCACCATGCTCCCCTCGCCTCCCCATGCTGTCCACGGTCTCCGCCATCGTCCGCCGCTTCGCCCCACCCTGGCCCCGAGTGCTAGGATGGCCTGCATCGCCGGCTGCCTCATCTTCTTCCTCCTTGGTCGCCGGAAGCCGCACACCGATTCGCCGCCGTCTCCGCCTCCCCGAGATCGTCGTCTACCTCATCTGACCCACCGTGAGCTCCCGCACGCTTAGCCCCTAACCCCGTGGCTTGCCGCTCGCCGTAGCCGTCGATTCGTAGCTGGCCATAGCACACCGCCGCCTGAGCTCGTCGTCGGCGTAGCTCCGGTGACCATTTGGTCACCCTGGCGTGCCTAACTTGCTCCCCGCATCGCGTAGCGCTCCGCTAGCCCTTCACCTCGCTCGTTTGCACACCATAGCGCTAACCCGCAGCAACCCCAAACTCCGGCAGCCGCCGCGGGCTCCACTCCGGCGAACTCCGGCCACCCCCGCACCTCCCGTTGGTCTCCCTAGATGCACACGGGCACGGGTGATACATCTCCAACGTATCTAGAATTTTTGATTGCTCCGTGCTATATTATCTATTGTTTTGGGCAATATTGGGCTTTATTATCCACTTTTATATTATTTTTGGGACTAACCTATTAACCGGAGGCCCAGCCCAGATTTGTTGTTTTATGCCTATTTCAGTATTTCAAGGAAAAGGAATATCAAACGGAGTCAAAACGGAACGAAATCAACTGGAGAAGTTATTTTTGGAAGGAAAGCAACCCAGGGAACTTGGAGTGCACGTCAGGGGAGATACGGGCTGCCCACGAGGGTGGGGGGCGCGCCCACCCCCCTGGGTGCGCCCCTGCCTCGTGGGGCCCCCGTACCTCCACCGGCGTACTCCTTTCACCCATATATACCGTCGTACCCTAAAACTTCCAGAACAGAAGATAGATCGGGAGTTCCGCCGCCGCAAGCCTCCGTAACCACCAAAACCAATCGGGACCCCTTTCCGGTACCTGCGGGGGGGGATCCATCTCCGTGGCCATCTTCATCATCCGGCGCTCTCCATGACGAGGAGGGAGTAGTTCACCCTCGGGCTGAGGGTATGTACCAGTAGTTATGTGTTTGATCTTTCTCTCTCTCGTGTTCTCTCTCGTGTTCTTCTATGGCACGATCTTGATGTATCCCGAGCTTTGCTATTGTAGTTGGATCTTATGAGGTTTCTCCCCCTCTACTCTCTTGTGATGAATTGAGTTTCCCCTTTGGAGTTATCTTATCGGATTGAGTCTTTTATGAGAACACTTGATGTATGTCTTGGTGATCAACTTGCGGGTTTCGTGACATTGGGAACCTATGCATAGGGGTTGGCACACGTTTTCTTGATTCTCCGGTAGGAACTTTGGGGCACTCTTTGAAGTACTTTTATGTTGGTTGGATGAAACTGAGATTGTGTGATGCATATCGTATAATCATGCCCAGGATACTTGAGGTGACAATGGAGTATCTAGGTGACATTAGGGTTTTGGTTGATTCGTGTCTTAAGGTGTTATTCTAGTACGAACTCTTTTATAGATCGATCCGAAAGAATAGCTTTGTGGTGGTTTCGTACCCGACCATAATCTCTACGTTTGTTCTCCGCTATTAGTGTCTTTGGAGTGACTCTTTGTTGCATGTTGAGGGCTTGTCATATGTTCTATATATTTTATTATTGTTGAGAGAACTTGCACTAGTGAAAGTATGAACCCTAGGCCTTGTTTCCTATCATTGCAATACTGTTTACGCTCACGTTTATCACTTGTTACCTTGCTGTTTTTATTATTTCAGATTACAAATACCTTTATCGACAATCCATATTGCACTTGTATCACCATCTCTTCGCCAAACTAGAGCACCTATACAATTTACCATTGTATTGGGTGTGTTGGGGACACAAGAGACTCTTTGTTATTTGGTTGCAGGGTTGCTTGAGAGAGACCATCTTCATCCTACGCCTCCCGCAGGTTGATAAACCTTAGGTCATCCACTTGAGGGAAATTTGCTACTGTCCTACAAACCTGTGCACTTGCAGGCCCAACAACGTCTACAAGAAGAAGGTTGTGTAGTAGACATCAAGCTCTTTTCTGGCGTTGTTGCCGGGGAGGCTAGGTAAGTGAAGGTATATCTTTAGATCTTGCAATCGAATCTTTTTGTTTCTTGTTTTAGCACTTGTCTAGTTTATAAAAGAAAACTACAAAAAAATGGAATTGAGTTTGTCTCATACGCTTCATCTTTTTAATATCTTTCGTGAGTATGATGGAAAGGAAAATTGTGCCAAAGTGTTAGAAGAAGAATGCATTAAAATGTTTGGCACTAAATCTTTGAATGATGAGCATGATTTCAATGTTGTTAGTATGAATTCCTTGAATATCCATGATGCTAATGATGATTGCACTAATTATGATGAAAATGTCTCCTATAAACATGTCAATTTTTGTGGAGTGCATTGGGTTTGTAAGTACACACCAAATAGGGAAGATAGATATTGCAAGAGGCATAAGTACTTAGAAACTAAATTGTTGCAAGAAGAGCTAGATGAATGTGCTAAAAGATTCAATATTTATAGTACCCCTTGTGAACTTTGCAATGAACATGGTCATTTAAAGCTCCAATGCTTTTTGTTTCATGATCAAGTCATTTCCAAATATTGTGATAATTTGATTACCCTTGAGCATCATAAAGAGCTTAGCCTTCTTTTGGGTTATGAAGAAATGAAACGTATAACTGAGGGTATTCCAAAATTTAATCTTGATAGATTTCTTGATTTTGATCTAGAGAAGATTTATATGTATTGTGCGGTGAATTGCATTAAAATCCTTATATTGCCAATTACATAA
Source organism: Aegilops longissima (assembly GCA_021605205.1). Classification (NCBI taxonomy): domain Eukaryota; kingdom Viridiplantae; phylum Streptophyta; class Magnoliopsida; order Poales; family Poaceae; genus Aegilops; species Aegilops longissima. The sequence goes on along the minus strand of CM038680.1, from coordinate 179,644,441 downwards.
AGAAAATAAAACAAATAGAAGATGACGAGAATGCTAACGAAAGGGAAGAGACTTCCCAATATCCTCCTATTGTTTCTTATGATGAATCAGGTAACGAGGAGGAGTCTTCTATCCAACCAATCTCATTAATAAGGAGCTCCAAAAAGAGGATTGAACCCACACATGATGTGGTGAAGAAGAAGAAAAGAAAAAGGAAGAGAGGTAAAAAGGTATCTCTCCCAAATAAAGTTGCTCCTATTATTGCTGTGCCTCATGGAAATGAAGATGATACACTTGATGATGATCTCGTTATGCCTATTGCTTGTTGTGATGATTATGATTGGGAAGATAATGATACTTCTTATGATCTTGAAAATCTTTTTGGCACTTGCTTGGAAGAATATAATAATTGCTATACTATTGGTGCTATCCATACTATTAATGATGAGAGTGATTATGCTTATGATATGAAAAGGACCAAGCTTGGGGAAGCTATGTTTGATGAGGATGACATATTTGAGAATATATTTGCTGCAATTAATGTTTGTCCCAAGCTTGGGGATGCTATGTTTAATAATGATGATATTTTTAGCCTCTCAAGTTTTGATATGCAAAGTAGTTATATGATAGCATGCCTTCTACCTATGATGATTATATTTATGAAAGTGGGTTTGGAAGAGTGTCAACTTTAGTAAGTAGTCATCCCACAATATTGGAGGATGTTGAATCTTATAATATTTATGAAAGTGGATTTGGAGAGGTCATGACTTTATTTAGTGATGTATCCACTATCTTGGAAGAGGTTTCAATCGATTATGATGAGAACAAAGTTGCTACTTATGATAATTATTGTGATAAAACTTATGCTATAAAGAGTAGTGATGGTTATATTTATAAAAATTGTCATGATTATGAGTACCCTTCCTCTGAACATTACTCTTTTAATGTGGAAACAATTTATAGTATTCAAGTCTCTTACGATACTCCCACTATTCTGAATGAGAAGAATTTTGCTTATGTGGAGAGTAGTAAAATTTCTATGCAAGTAGATCATTAAAAGAATGATTTAGGTGCTGGTTATATTGTTTAATTCATTCATGATGCTACTGAAAATTATTATGAGGGAGGAACATATGCTTGTAGGAATTGCAATAATATCAAATTTCCTCTCTATGTGCTTAAAATCTTGAAGTTATGCTTGTTCTACCTTCCTATGCAAGTTGATTCTTGTTCCCATAAGTTGTTTGATCACAAAATCCCTATGCATAGGAAGTGGGTTAGACTTAAATGTTCTAGTCATATTCTTCATGATGCTCTCTTTATGTTTCAATTCTTATCTCTTATGCGAGCATCATTGAAATCATCATGCCTAGCTAGGGGCATTAAACGATAGCGCTTGTTGGGAGGCAACCCAATTTTATTTTTAGTTTTTGCTTTTTGCTTCTATTTAGGAATAAATAATCTATTTAGCCTCTGGTTAGATTTGTTTTTATGTTTCAATTAGTGTTTGTGCCAAGTAGAACCTTTGGGAAGACTTGGGTGAAGTCTTTATGATCATGCTGTAAAAAACAGAAACTTTAGCGCTCACGAGATTAGCTAGAACGTTTTACTAGAGAGTGCTATTTAGTTGATTCTTTTTGCAGATGATTACTAGACAAATTCCTCAGGTCCATAAATTTATTTTAGAATTTTTTGGAGTTCCAGAAATTTGCATTAGTTACAGATTACTACAGACTGTTCTGTTTTTGACAGATTCTGTTTTTCATGTGTTGTTTGCTTATTTTGATGACTCTATGGCTAGTAAAATAGTTTATAAACCATATAGAAGTTGGAATACAGTAGGTTTAACACCAATATAAATGAATTATGAGTTCATTACAGTACCATGAAGTGGTGTTTTGTTTTCTTTCGCTAACGGAGCTCACGAGTTTTCTGTTATGTTTTGTGTTGTGAAGTTTTCAAGTTTTGGGTAAAGATTCGATGCACTATGGAATAAGGAGTGGCAAGAGCCTAAGCTTGGGGATTCCCAAGGAACCCCAAGGTAATATTCAAGGACAACCAAGAGCCTAAGCTTGGGGATGCCCCGGAAGGCAGCCCCTCTTTCGTCTTCGTTCATCGGTAACTTTACTTGGAGCTATATTTTTATTCACCACATGATATGTGTTTTGCTTGGAGCGTCATTTTATTTTCTTTAGATTTGCTTGATCTTTGAATAAAGTATCAAGATCTGAAATTCTTAAATGTTAGAGAGTCTTCACATAGTTGCACAATTATTCGACTACTCATTGATCTTCACTTATATCTTTCGGAGTAGTTTGTCATTTGCTCTAGTGCTTCACTTATATCTTTTAGAGCATGGTGGTAGTTTTATTTTGAAGAAATATATGAACTCTCATGCTTCACTTATATTATTTTGAGATCCTTAAATAGCATGGTAATTTGCTTAAATAATCATATATGCTAAGCATACAAGATTTGTAAGAATTCTTATGAGTGTGTTGAATACTAAGAGAAGTTTGATACTTGATAATTGTTTTGAGATATGGAGGTAGTGATATTAAAGTCATGCTAGTTGGGTGATTATGAATTTAAAGAATGCTTGTGTCGTAGTTAGCAAGTCCCGTAGCATGCACGTATGGTTAAAGTTGTGTAACAAATTTGAAACATGAAGTGTACCTGGCTTGTGCGTCCTTATGAGTGGCGGTCGGGGACGAGCGATGGTCTTTTCCTACCAATCTATCCCCCTAGGAGCATGCGCGTAGTACTTGATTTTTGATGACTTCTAAATTTTTGCAATAAGTATATGAGTTCTTTTGACTAATGTTGAGTCCATGGATTATACGCACTTTTACCTTTCCACCTTTGCTAGCCTCTTCGGTACCGTGCATTGCCCTTTCTCACCTTGAGAGTTGGCGCAAACTTCTCCGGTGCATCCAAACCCCGTGATATGATACGCTCTATCACATATAAACCTCCTTATATCTTCCTCAAAACATCCACCATACCTACCTATCATGGCATTTCCATAGCCATTCCGAGATATATTGCCATGCAAATTTCCACCGTTTCGTTCATCATCGTCATGACATACTTTACTTTTGTCATATTGCCATTGAATGATCATGTAGTTGACATCGTATTTGTGGCAAATCCACCATGCATTATTTTTCATACATGTCACTCTCGATTCATTGCACCATCCCGATACACCGCCGGAGGCATTCATATAGAGTCATATCTTGTTCTAGTATCGAGTTGTAATCATTGAGTTGTAAATAAATAGAAGTGTGATGATCATCATTCAATAGAGCATTGTCCCAAAAAAAAGAGAAAGGCCAAAGAAAAAAAAGAAGGCCCAAAAAAATATAAATAAAAAATAAAAAGGGGCAATGCTACTATCCTTTTTTCCACACTTGTGCTTCAAAGTAGCACCATGTTCTTCATATAGCGAGTCTCATATATTGTGCTTCAAAGTAGCACCATGTTTTTCATATAGAGAGTTTCCTATGTTGTCACTTTCATATAGTAGTGGGAATTTTTCATTATAGAACTTGGCTTGTATATTCCTACAATGGGCTTCCTCAAATGCCCTAGGTCTTCATGAGCAAGCAAGTTGGATGCACACCCACTAGTTTTCTTTTGTTGAGCATTCATAGCTCTAGTGCATCCGTTGCATGGCAATCCCTTCCTCTCATTAACATCAATCGATGGGAATCTCCATAGCTCATTGATTAGCCTCGTTGATGTGAGACTTTCTCCTTTTTTGTCTTCTCCACACAATCCCCATCATCATATTCTATTCCACCCATAGTGCTATATCCATGGCTCACGCTCATGTATTGCGTGAAGGTTGAAAAAGTTTGAGATTATTTAAGTATGAAACAATTGCTTGGCTTGTCATCGGGGGTATATAAGTTGGGAACATCTTTGTGTGACGAAAATGAAGCATAGCCTAACTATATGATTTTGTAGGGATGAACTTTCTTTTGCCATGTGATTTTGAGAAGACATGATTACTTTGATTAGTATACTTGAAGTATTATTATTTTTATGTCAATATGAACTTTTGTCTTGAATCTTTCGGATCTGAATATTCATATCACAAGTAAGAAGAATTACATTGAAATTATGCCAAGTAGCACTCGCATAAAAATTATCTTTTTATCATTTACCTACTCGAGGACGAGCAGGAATTAAGCTTGGGGATGCTTGATACGTCTCCAACGTATCTATAATTTTTGATTGCTCCATGCTATATTATCTACTGTTTTGGGCAATATTGGGCTTTATGTCGCGACCGGTTTTTAAATAAAAATATTTATTGGACAACCGACCTATGAAGTCCTATATGAGGAAAATCCTCCATACCGGTAGACAAAACTTTGATACAATAAGCCAGTAGCATTAAAATATTACAGGGCCGGGCTGAAGATGCCCAACCAATTATTACAAACACGCCAATAATTATACATGATGGCGGATATGACACAATGGTGTGGGGTGAAAATACTACTGACTCGAGATATGAGTGGTTGGTGGAATAACACAGTGGGGTGGTTAATAAGACTACTACACTGGCGGCTCATCGAGCGTCGAGGTGAGGCTCGATGAATTTATTTGGGTAGCGGAAGCGGATATATCACAATGACTAATCCAGGGGTCGCACGAGACTGACTTGGATTCCTCTAGGCGCCGGACTCGCTATCGAACTCTTCATCCATGAGATCGCCTTCACAAGATCCGCCAAATCAACAAGCCAGGTGAGTACTTTGAAAGTACTCGCAAGACAGTTCGGACAAAAGATATAACAAATGTATGCATGAATGCGACATGATTAGTTTATAACAATGTGCTGTCAAATCAGTAACACAAGTAAGTAAAAAGGGAATCGGCGGTAGTCCGCTCGAAAACCCAAAAAGATAAACTCAAAACCGATCGGGTGTCTGAAGCGACACCTCGAAGGGTGAACAATTAAGTAAAACATGCCACAGTCGGGCGTCTAAGCGACACCTCATAAAGGGCTTATATTGAAAGAAAAGACAATGCGTGCCACAGTCGGACGTCGGAGCGACATCGCAGAAAGGGCTTATAACAAAAGTAAATAATGACAATGCCGCAGTCGGACGTCTGAGCGACATCGCAGAAAGGGCTTATAACAAAAATAAATAATAACAATGCCGCAGTCGGATGTCTGAGCGACATCGCAGAAAGGGCTTATAACAAAAGTAAATAATAACAAGGCCGCAGTCGGACGTCTGAGCGACATCGCAGAAAGGGCTTATAACAAAAGTAAATAATAACAAGGCCGCAGTCGGACGTCTGAGCGACATCGCAGAAAGGGCTTATAATTCATTATTTGTAACTGACAAGAAATGGTGCTCACGGAAAATATTCCTCACAAGACAATAAGCGGGTTAGTCCATTCACAGGGAAATAAACATATAACACTCATATGGTTATCAGGAGTTTCTGTCACCGAGACTGACATTTGATAAGATAAGGTGAACACGGTACTCGGACATGAATAAGATGAATTCAAGAATTTTGACTCTGCAGAGTTTGTACCAAAATTGTCCACATCCAACAGATTTCCGTAGTCACGAAGGACTAGTTCCGTTTACGGCATTTCGGAGGAAACACAGCTAACTAGTTCACACCCATCATACCTTGCGTTGCCAGGAATCACCCTAGACAGCGTTTAAGAAAACTTTGAGACGGGGAGATCACAATCTCGAATAGCATGGGATCAAATTTATATACACGCGCTCTAAGGGGTGCCCCCTCTCGGTCCCAACCGAAACACCCATGCCCCCGACCGGATGAAAGGCTTTAATCCAGGCCATGGAACCTTCATCCCGCCTCTCGATTTGGTGTGTACCAGGAGTGGTTTGCAACTTATTAAGCCGTATCCCTTGCGGGAAACAGTGGTAGTACGAAAGGGAGAGCAGACGGAATCGACCGATTTATGTTGACACTGGTCAATGATCCGGCATAAGCCCGCACGCTACAACACTGCCATCTTACCCATACTCATGCCAACTCATGGCCATGCAACATGTCTCCAACAACTCATGGATTTTCCGATCTCACTTGCCTCAACTCTTACGAGATAAACTATCATCGAAATGCTCATGAACGTGCCATGATACAAAAATAATGCAAACATGCCCAAACACTCATCATGTCAAAATTTCAAACATTGCTTGCCTAGTACGGAGTAGTCGGGGTCTAGCTACGTGAAGTTCGCGGTTCCGTCACCTCCTTCGGTATCTACGGTACACAAAACACACGCGCTAACGTAAATACCGTGGGGTACAGACAAGTGATCCAAATATTTTTCAAATAAATATTATAAAAAACTAGACAAAATTTTGAAGAGGACAAAAAAAGAATCACTCAAAAATTCCTTTCTGTTAAAAAGTTATAAGAGTTTTGGTCCAAGGACCCATCTGTAATGAAACAGAAAACTCTCAGGGGCTTAAACAGAAAAGCGTAGAAAAACTGTTCAGAGTAGAAAGCGTATTTGCTAAAGTACGCTTTCAGAAAACGATTCAAAAAGAACAGCAGAGAGGCTGACGGGCGGGTCCCACCCGTCAGGTTTGAATTTTCAAACGAGAGAGACGAGGCTCGTCGGTGCCCGAGAGCCACGGTGGTCGCCGGCGGCGATCCACGGCGAGGCAGGAAGATCGGAGGGTACCTCCGTGTTCAGGGCATCATTCCGCGCCGGTTGGTGGTGGTGGTGGTCGCCGGCGGGCACCACGTCGACGGCGGCTCCTGCTTCGGCGGACGGCGGTTCGGGTGGTCGTGGTTCTCGTCGGAGAGTGCTGTGGAGGAGAAATTGAGGAGGGGGTTAGACTTGTGGTAGCATGAGAGGGTAGCTGACGGGATTTGGGCGTCGGGGACGACCTCACCGGAGTGAATCGAGGTGGAGGCCGAGGCGGAACGGGGCGGCCGGAGTCGAGGAAGAAGAGCCCCTCGAGGCCCTTCCAGGGGCTTGGCGAGGACTAGTGAGGTGGTGGAGGTGTGCGGGGGCGAGGGCGCACTCGGGGGTGCTATATATAGCCGGCCCGAGGAGGTTGCCGAGAACGGGGTTCTCCGGCGAAGGTTACGGCGGCGCAGGGCATTTGTCAGGGAGGTTCAGGGGTTGAGCGCCGTCGTGGGGGTTCACTGGTTCCGTTTAGGTGCTAAACGAGCCAGGATTGGGTGCTTTGGGCGTGCTCGACGGAACGGGGCGGCGCGGGCCCGTCGGCGGCAGGGAGCATGTTCTGTGCTTGTCGGGACACGACGACGGTGCCACGGGCGTGCGCTGGCATGGCAGGGACACGCGGAGAGCCAGGGGCGATGGGCGGCGCCGGGTGGCGTGGCGAGCGGGCTCGGGCCCTCTCTGGGCGCCACGGGTGGCGCGGCCATCGCAGAAACTTCCAACACCGGCGAGGCTCGTCGCCACCGACGCCAGGAATCGGCCAAGCTTGTGTGCGGGGTGCTGGCCAAGGGGAAGAGGCCGTGTGCATCATGCCAGAGCGCACTATGGCCGCGTGACCGAAATCTGACGAAGAGAAGCGACACTGAACTCTGAACTTCTCTGAATCTCTGAAAGTGCAATGAAACAGTGTAGGTCAGGTGTTCGACAGAATGATTTTGGTATGTGGGAGGCTCTGCTTGAGCTGATTTTTGGTGGAGGGGCCTCTCATTGCATCTAGAGGCTGCCTGAATTTTTGTGGAATTTTTGGAGCAGGGCAGATATGAATTTCACCAAATTTGAAAAATCTGGTCCAAACTTGCAGAGACTGAAATTTGAAATTTTTATAAAGAAGGGGAGTGGATCTTCATTGTTCTAGGTTATGGGTACTAAGGACTATCCAGGGGAGTTGGTTTGAGGTCAAAACTCATATGCATTTAGGTACTGGCTTTGCAAATCCCCTAGGCTCAAAATAATGGACATAAAAGATTTGGGAGGAGAAATAAATGAAATAAAATTCAGAAAAGGGTTGAACTTGTTGAGACAGAATGTTTGGATTGCCCAAAGTGGAAGGAGAGATTTTAGGGAAGATTTTACCATGTGGTGCATGGTAAAGATCATGAGTGGTTTCCATATTGGAGAAGATGTAAAACTCCTAGGGTTTTCTTTTTAAAAGAAAAAATAGAATCCAAAAGTTTTGAAAATTTTGAGAAGAGGGCAATGAGAGGAAAAGCTTAAAAACCAAACACCAGAGTTGAAGGAGATGCCAAAATAAAATCCTTGCTTGAGGGAAAAAGTTTTTGAGAGAGATTTTTGGAAGGGTTTAGAAGACCTTCTTCAAATCCAACAAATTTTTTGAAGAAAACCAAAAGAATATTTTTGGAGTGTCACAACACCTACCCCCTTAGGAAAAATCTCGTCCCCGAGATTCCAGCTGATCCTCAAATAAGTGTGGGTGCTCTATTCTAAGGAAATCCTCTCTTTCCCAAGTGGCTTCACTTTCGGTGTGGTTGCTCCACTGAACTTTGAAGAACTTGATGGTTTTCTGTCGGGTTCTCCTTTCAGACTCTTCCAAGATTTTTATTGGATGCTCCCGATATGTAAGGTCTGGCTGCACGTCAATGTTTTTATGGGGTACTTGTTTCTCTGGGTTGCTTACGCACTTCCTCAATTGGGAGACGTGGAATACGTCGTGGATGTCGGATAATTCTTCGGGTAAGTCTAACTGGTAGGCTACCGTGCCTCTTCATGCCACTATGCAGAATGGTCCGATGAATCTTGGTGCTAGCTTCCCTTTAATCTTGAATCGATGCAGGCCTCTCACAGGGGATACTCGTAGGTACACAAATTCACCGGGTTCAAAATTGACTCCACGATGCTTCTGATCGTAATAACTCTTCTGTCGACTTTGGGCTGTCTTGAGTCGGTCCTTAATCACCTTGACCTTATCTTCGGCCTCTTTGAGCAGGTCTGGGCCGAAGATATGGCTGTCTCCGGTTTCCGACCAATTTAGCGGGGTACGACATCGTCGCCCGTACAGAGCTTCAAATGGTGCCATTTGCAGGCTGGACTGATAACTGTTGTTATATGCGAATTCTGCGTAACGTAAGCTCTCTTCCCAACTGGTCCCATAGGTGAGGACACATGCTCTCAGCATATCTTCTAGAATCTGGTTTACTCGCTCAGTCTGCGCATCATGCTGGGATGGTATGCGGTCTCGAATGCCAGCTGAGTTCCTAGAGCTTGTTGTAAGTGATCCCAAAATCGGAGACGAATTGAGTGCCTCTGTCCGAGATTATTTTCTTTGGGACTCCATGTAAGCAAACGATACGAGAAAGGTAGAGCCTAGCAAGCTTCTGAGTGGTGTGGGTTGTCTTCACGGGGATGAAGTGTGCTACTTTAGTCAGTCTATCAGTGATGACCCATATGGCATCATGTCCGTGTCGTGACCGAGGTAGTCCAACAATAAAATCCATCCCAATCTCGTCCCATTTCCATTCGGGTATCTTATTTGGTTGCAATAGCCCGGCCGGTTTCTGGTGCTCGGCCTTGATGCGTTGACAAGAGTCACAACATGCAATAAACGTGGCTTTGTCTCTTTTTATACCATGCCACCAAAATGTTTCCTGAAGATCTTTGTACATTTTTGTTCCTCCAGGATGGATTGAATACGGAGCGGTGTGGCCTTCAGCCAGGATTTGCTGTTTAAGGTCATGGACATTTGGTACGCAAAGCCTATTCCCGTACCACAATATTCCTTGCTCATCGATAACGAATTCTGAGGCCTTGCCCAAATTCATCTTCCGTTTTATGCCTTCAATGCTGGGGTGTCCATGTTGAGCCTCTTTAACCTTCTCTATTAGGGTAGGCTGTAACTCTAAGTTTGACACACTGCCTTCGGTGACCACCATCAGATTGAGCTTTGCGAATTCCTGCTGGAATTCAGGTCTCAAGTTTGGCATGCTGTCGTTGTCCGGACTGGGGTTCCGACTCAGAGCATCTGCTACAACATTTGCTTTTCCTGGGTGGTAGTGGATTCCAACATCATAATCCTTTACTAATTCCAACCAGCGTCGCTGCCGTAAATTGAGTTCTGGTTGTGTGAAAATATACTTGAGGCTTTTGTGGTCCGTGTATATCTCACAACGATTTCCAAGTAAGAAGTGTCTCCATTCCTTGAGTGCATGAATAACTGCTGCTAATTCTAGGTCATGAGTAGGATAATTTTCCTCATGCTTGCGAAGTTGCCTGGAAACATATGCAACAACCTTGCCTTCTTGCATTAATACGCACCCGAGGCCCTTTCGAGATGCGTCACAAAATACCTCAAAATTTTTGTGTATATCTGGCACAATTAATACTGGTGCTGTCGTCAGTTTCCTCTTCAGTTCTTGGAAAATTTTCTCGCAGGCTTCCGTTCGTTCAAACTTCCTGTCTTTCTTGAGTAGTTGCGTCATTGGCTTTTCTATGGTGGAGAATCCTTCAATAAATCTTCGGTAGTATCCTGCCATCCCCAAGAAACTTCGTACATCCGTCACACTGGCTGGTGGCTTCCAGCCAAATCACGGCCTTGACTTTTTCCGGTCTCACGGCGATACCTTCTTGGGTCAGTACGTGGCCCAGAAAACCTACTTGCCTTAGCCAAAATTCACACTTGCTGAATTTGGCGTACAATTGATGTTTCCTGAGTTCTCCTAGTACAATTCGGAGATGTTCAGCGTGCTCTTCTGGTGTTTTGGAGTATACCAGAATATCATCGATAAATACCACAACAAACTTGTCCATAAACTTCATGAATACTTTGTTCATGAGGTGAACAAAATATGCGGGGGCGTTTGTTAGTCCGATTGGCATTACCGTGAACTCATACAATCCATATCTGGAGGTGAAAGATGTCTTGGGAATATCTTCGGTTCGTACTTTCAGTTGATGGTATCCCGACCTCAAGTCAATCTTTGAGAACACCTTGGCCTGAGCGAGTTGATCGAATAAATCATTCATTCATGGCATCGGATATTTGTTCTTGATTGTGACCATGTTTAGCGCTCGATAGTCTATGCACAATCTCAGTGTTCCATCCTTCTTTTTGGCAAACAAAATTGGTGAACCCCAAGGTGAGGAACTGGCTCGTATATACCCTTTTTCCAACAATTCTTTTATTTACCTCTTTAGTTCTACCAATTCGGATGGTGCCATTCTGTATGGTTTCTTGTATATGGGAGCGGTTCCGGGTGCTAGCTCAATGCTGAATTCTATCTCTCGATCTGCTGGCATGCCTAGTAGCTCTTCGGGAAATACATCTGGAAATTCACACACTACTGGAACCTTGCTCAATTCAGAAATATCCACCTTGTTCAATCTCGGTTGCCGGGATATTTTTCTTTCCTTGGCTGAAACCTTTATGGTCTTCCTGTGGTGGTGGGTGAGAATTACGGTCCTGTTGAAGCAGTCAATAAAACCTTTGTTGGTGGTTAACCAATCCATCCCTAAGATGACATCCAGTCTTTTATTTTCCAACATGATAAGATTTGCATGAAACTTCAACCCTTCAAACTCGATAATCACACCCTGGCAATAATTCTGGGTAACTTGCTTAATTCCAGGGGACTTGACGATCATAGATTTTTCCAAGGGAAGCATCGAAAAATTATTTTGCAAAGCAAAACTTTTCGAAACGAATGAGTGAGAAGCTCCAGAATCAAACAAAACCATGGCAGGTATTGTGTTGACAGGAAACGCATCGAGTCACGATATCTGGGGCGTTTGTGCTTCCTCTTTAGTCACGTGGTTCGATGACCCTTCCTGTGGTTGTTATTTGGGTTGAAATTGTTGCGCTTTGGCGCCGAATTATTGCCTCCGTTGTTCGGCTTTGGGGTCGAGTTCCTTGGCTTGGGGCACTACTTGGCATAGTGCCCTTCTTCTCCACAAGCGTAACATATAACGCCTGGGCGGTATGTGAACTCCTTGTCCCTTGCATGGAAATTTTTGATTGGGCGCGAGACGCTTGTCGTGGGTTTGGGTGTCCAGTTTTTCTGAACATCTGTCTTGCCGCGGTGGTTGCGGGCGTGATTAGTCTGGTCCCTCTTCCGCTTGAGGAAATCTTCTAAGATGCGTCTCTCATTTTCGAAGGTAATGGCCTTATCCACCAGCGTCTTAAAGTCTGGGAAGGTGTGTACGACCAATTGGCATTTAAGCGTGGGTGTCAGACCGTTTAGGAATTTCTCCATCTTTTTGTTTTCCGACGTACGCTCCTCGTTGGCGTAGCGAGACAGCAGAGTAAACTGACTGTTGTATTCTGACACCGTCATTGTCCTTTGCCTGAGGTCATCAAATTCTCTCTTTTTGATCCTCATAAGACTATTAGGAATATGCGCCCCACGAAAACCTTCTTTAAATTCCTCCCATGTTATATTGTTTTCGTTGGGGTGCATGTGTAGGAAATTTTCCCACCACGATGCGGCTGCTCCAGTGAGATAGTGCGGAGCATAAAGCATTTTCTCAAGATCTGAACACTAGGCAATAATTAACTTTCTTTCCATGTCTCGAAGCCAGTCTACGGCTTCAAGAGGTTTGTCAGTGTGAGAAAAAGTTTGGGGACGTGTCTTCTGTAGCTCAGATAACTTTGATTGCTGCTGATACTGTCCACGGTGATTCCCCATATTGATGACTTGGTTCATTATTTCCTGATGTTGCTGCTGACTTTGTTCATAAACACGGCACATTTGGGAGAGTGTCGTTTCACTGTCCTGTTGACTTGTCTGCCCCTGTGTGAAATTGTTGTGTGGGGGTGTGCCATAATTTTCCTCTGTCGGAGTTGGCATGGAGCGCGTCCAAGGACGAGACATGGTTCACTCTGGGGATATATTTTGAAACACTCCTAAGAAAAGAAATTGAGCCGCAAAAATCAATAAATTCAAGAAGACGGAGAAAGTCACAAATGCTCCAAGATTTTTTTTAAGAGAATAAACGTTCGCGCACGGAGAAGGACTGTTCATTACATATCTTACACGCAAGCAGTAATTATACAATACATCACTCAGGATAGGCGTACATAATCCTGACATGTTATTTAGGCTAGTGCACTCCTCCAGATCCTACATGATGCGCAAACAAGCTACTTCTCACAGCCTATGTACATATAAACATATCGCATAAGTCGGTATGCGTCGTATGGCTAAGCGCATTTAGTCGGAGATGGTAAGGATTTCCTTGGCCTACCAAGGGTGAGGCGAGTGAGGCTGGGGACTCAACCTCCTCTTGGTGATAGGCTCCAGACGTGAGGTGCTGCGCTGAGTTGGTGGAGCAGGTGCCTGTCGGGACAACTCGAACATGAGCGGGCACGAGGGGTGGTGCAGAACGAACCGGAGTAGGCGCAATGACATGGTTGAACTCCTCCTGGTAGGCAGGCGACGAGTAGTGGTGAGAGCAGTAGGAGCAAACGATGCTGATGACGAGACGAAAGTCAGTGGCGGTGTGGCGCGCAGGAGCTCCCTCCTGTTGGCGGCACAGCCATGGACTGAGTCCATGCGGGCAGCTACAAAGTCGCCCACCAGGTTGTCGAAGGCTACCTCCAAAGCCCGGAGATACTGGCGAGCATCTCAAAGCTTCGTCCCGCTTCTCCTCTGGGGCAAGAGAACGCGTAGTGGCAGGTATATGGCACGTGACATGGCAGGTAGCGGTAGCGACGAGTCTTCATTGAAGGAAGGATGTCCCTGAGACGAGCTATCGCCTCACGGGCTGCCATCTGCAGTGCATGCTTCTCCGTGGGCATGGTTTCCCCAAGAACCGGAAGCGCGAACTCAATACGCCCTCCCTTGAATTGCACCGCGGCTTGGTGCATGGTTAGATGGTCATTGACCTTGTGTTGAGAGAGTGAGAAGACTGGGCGCACAGCTGGCCCCATCGCGACTTGGACGATGAAGGAGAGAAGCTTGACGAACCCATCGGGCATGTTGGCGAACATCTGCGACTCGCAGTCGTTGCCAGCCATCTACAAAAGTAGGCCAAAATCCTGAGTAGTCAAATCATAAATTTATGCTGACTGTCAGAAATTGACTACATTTGTGAAAATAATAAACAGCTCTATTTGCTAATAACCAATTAGCGATCGCACCTAGTGGCTTCCTCAAATCAGCTGGCTCGTACTAGCTTGTCACGGCCGGTTTTTCAATAAAAATATTTATTGAACAACCGACCTATGAAGTCCAATATGAGGAAAATCCTCCATACCGGTAGACAAAACTTTGATACAATAAGCCAGTAGCATTAAAATATTACAGGGCCGGGCTGAAGATGCCCAAACAATTATTACAAACATGCCAATAATAATACATGATGGCGGACATGACACAATGGTGTGGGGTGGAAATACTACTGACTCAAGATATGAGTGGTTGGTGGAATAACACAATGGGGTGGTTAATAAGACTACTACACTGGCGGCTCATCGAGCGTCGAGGTGAGGCTCGATGAATTTATTTGGGTAGCGGAAGCGGATATATCACAATGACTAATCCAGGGGTCGCACGAGACTGACTGGGATTCCTCTAGGCGTCGGACTCGCTATCGAACTCTTCATCCATGAGATCACCTTCGTCAGCATCTGGCCAAATCAACAAGCCAGGTGAGTACTTTGAAAGTACTCGCAAGACAGTTCGGACAAAAGATATAACAAATGTATGCATGAATGCGACATGATTAGTTTATAACAATGTGCTATCAAATCAGTAACACAAGTAAGTAAAAAGGGAATCGGCGGTAGTCCGCTCGAAAACCCAAAAAGATAAACTCAAAACCGATCAGGTGTCTGAAATGACGCCTCGAAGGGTGAACAATTAAGTAAAACATGCCACAGTCAGGCGTCTAAGCGACACCTCATAAAGAGCTTATATTGAAAGAAAAGACAATGCGTGCCACAGTCGGACGTCGGAGCGACATCGCAGAAAGGGCTTATAACGAAAGTAAATAATGACAATGCCGCAGTCGGACGTCTGAGCGACATCGCAGAAAGGGCTTATAACAAAAATAAATAAAAACAATGCCGCAGTCGGACGTCTGAGCGACATCGCAGAAAGGGCTTATAACAAAAGTAAATAATAACAAGGCCGCAGTTGGACGTCTGAGCGACATCGCAGAAAGGGCTTATAACAAAAGTAAATAATAACAAGGCCGCAGTCAGACGTCTGAGCGACATCGCAAAAAGGGCTTATAATTCATTATTCGTAACTGACAAGAAATGGTGCTCACGGAAAATATTCCTCACAAGACAATAAGCGGGTTAGTCCATTCACAGGGAAATAAACATATAACACTCATATGGTTATCAGGAGTTTCTGTCACCGAGACTGACATTTGATAAGATGAGGTGAACACGGTACTCGGACATGAATAAGATGAATTCAAGAATTTTGACTCTGCAGAGTTTGTACCAAAATTGTCCACAGCCAACGGATTTCCGTAGTCACGAAGGACTAGTTCCGTTTACGACATTTCGGAGGAAACACAGCTAACTAGTACACACCCATCATACCTTGCGTTGCCAGGAATCACCCTAGACAGCGTTTAAGAAAACTTTGAGACAGGGAGATCACAATCTCGAATAGCATGGGATCAAATTTATATCTGGCGCTCTAAGGGTGCCCTGCCTCGGTCCCAACCGAAACACCCATGCCCCCGACGGATGAAAGGCTTTAATCCAGGGCCATGGAACCTTCATCCCGCCTCTCGATTTGGTGTGTACCAGAAGTGGTTTGCAACTTATTAAGTCGTATCCCTTGCGGGAAACAGTGGTAGTACGAAAGGGAGACGGACGGAATCGACTGATTTATGTTGACACCGGTCAACGATCCGCATAAGCCCGCATGCTACAACACTGCCATCTTACCCATACTCATGCCAACTCATGGCCATGCAACATGTCTCCAACAACTCATGGATTTTCCGATCTCACTTGCCTCAACTCTTACGAGATAAACTATCATCGAAATGCTCATGAACGTGCCATGATACAAAAATAATGCAAACATGCCCAAACACTCATCATATCAAAATTTCAAACATTGCTTGCCTGGTTCGGAGTATTCGGGGTCTAGCTTGGTGAAGTTCGCGGTTCCGTCACCTCCTTCGGTATCTACGGTACTCAAAACACACGCGCTAACGTAAATACCGTGGGGTACAGAAAAGTGATCAAAATATTTTTCAAATAAATATGATAAAAAAACTAGACAAAATTATGAAGAGGACAGAAAAGAATCACTCAAAAATTCCTTTCTGTTAAAAAGTTATAAGAGTTTTGGTCCAAGGACCCATCTGTAATGAAACACAAAACTCTCAGGGGCTTAAATAGAAAAGTGCAGAAAAACGGTTCAGAGTAGAAAGCGTATTTGCCAAAGTACGCTTTTAGAAAACGATTCAAAAAGAACAGCAGAGAGGCTGACGGGCGGGTCCCACCCGTCAGGTTTGAATTTTCAAACGAGAGAGACGGGGCTCGTCGGCGCCCGAGAGCCGCGGTGGTCGCCGGCGGCGATCCACGGGGTTCCGTTTAGGTGCTAAACGAGCCAGGATTGGGTGCTTTGGGCGTGCTCGACGGAACGGGGTGGTGCGGGCCCGTCGACGGCAGGGAGCACGTTCTGTGCTTGCCGGGCCACGGCGACGGTGCCACGGGCGTGCGCTGGCATGGCAGGGACACACGGAGAGCCAGGGGGCGATGGGCGGCGCCGGGTGGCGGGGCGAGCGGGCTCGGGCCCTCTCTGGCCGCCACGGGTGGCGCGGCCACCGCAGAAACTTCCAACGCCGGCGAGGCTTGTCGCCACCGACGCTAGGAATCGGCCAAGCTTGCGTGCGGGGTGCTGGCCAAGGGGAAGAGGCCGTGTGCATCATGCCAGAGCACACTGTGGCCGCGTGACCGAAATCTGACGAAGAGAAGCGACACTGAACTCTGAACTTCTCTGAATCTCTGAAAGTGCAATGAAACAATGTAGGTCAGGTGTTCGACAGAATGATTTTGGTATGTGGGAGGCTCTGCTTGAGCTGATTTTTGGTGGAGGGGCCTCTCATTGCATCTAGAGGCTGCCTGAATTTTTGGAGTAGAGAAGATATGAATTTCACCAAATTTGACAAATCTGGTCCAAACTTGCAGAGACTGAAATTTGAAATTTTTGAAAAGAAGGGGAGTGGATCTTGATTGTTCTAGGTTGTGGGTACCAAGGACTATGTAGGGGAGTTGGATTGAGGTCAAAACTCAAATGCATTTAGGTACTTGCTTTGCAAATCCCCTAGGCTCAAAATAATGGACAGAAAAGATTTGGGAGGAGAAATAAATGAAATAAAATTCAGAAAAGGGTTGAACTTGTTGAGACAGAATGTTTGGATTGCCCAAAGTGGAAGGAGAAATTTTAGGGAAGATTTTACCATGTGGTGCATGGTAAAGATCATGAGTGGTTTCCATATTGGAGAAGATGTAAAACTCCTAGGGTTTTCTTTTTAAAAGAAAAATTAGAATCCAAAAGTTTTGAAAATTTTGAGAAGAGGGCAATCAGAGGAAAAGCTTAAAAACCACACACCAGAGTTGAAGGAGATGCCAAAATAAAATCCTTGCTAGAGGGAAAAAGTGTTTGAGAGAGATTTTTGGAAGGGTTTAGAAGACCTTCAAATCCAACAAATTTTTTGAAGAAAACCAAAAGAATATTTTTGGAGTGTCACAACACCTACCCCCTTAGCAAAAATCTCGTCCCCGAGATTCCAGCTGATCCTCAAATAAATGTGGGTGCTCTGTTCGAAGGAAATCCACTCTTTCCCAAGTGGCTTCACTTTCGGTGTGGTTGCTCCACTGAACTTTGAAGAACTTGATGGTTTTTTGTCGGGTTCTCCTTTCAGACTCTTCCAAGATTTTTATTGGATGTTCCCGATATGTAAGGTCTGCCTGCACGTCAATGTTTTTATGGGGTACTTGTTTCTCTAGGTTGCTTACGCACTTCCTCAATTGGGAGACGTGGAATACGTCGTGGATGTCGGATAATTCTTCGGGTAAGTCTAACTGGTAGGCTACCGTGCCTCTTCGTGCCACTATGCAGAATGGTCCAATGAATCTTGGTGCTAGCTTCCTTTAATCTTGAATCGATGCAGGCCTCTCATAGGGATACTCGTGGGTACACAAATTCACCGGTTCAAAATTGACTCCACGATGCTTCGATCGTAATAACTCTTCTCGTCGACTTTGGGCTGTCTTGAGTCGGTCCTTAATCACCTTGACCTTATCTTCACCTCTTTGAGCAGTGTCTGGCAAGATATGGCTGTCTCCGGTTTCCACCAATTTACCGGGGTACGACATCCACTTTTATATTATTTTTGGGACTAACCTATTAACCGGAGGCCCAGCCCAGATTTGCTGTTTTATGCCTATTTCAGTATTTCGAGGAAAAGGAATATCAAACGGAGTCAAAACGGAACGAAATCAACTGGAGAAGTTATTTTTGGAAGGAAAGCAACCCAGGGAACTTGGAGTGCATGTCAGGGGAGATACGGGCTGCCCATGAGGGTGGGGGGCGCGCCCACCCCCCTGGGCGCGCCCCCCTGCCTCATGGGGCCCCCGTAGCTCCACCGACGTACTCCTTTCACCCATATATACCGTCGTACCCTAAAACTTCCATAATAGAAGATAGATCGGGAGTTCCACCGCCGCAAGCCTCCAGAACCACCAAAAACCAATCGGGACCCCTTTTGGTACCTCACGGAGGGGGATCCATCTCCGGTGGCCATCTTCATCATCCCGGCGCTCCCCATGATGAGGAGGGAGTAGTTCACCCTCGGGGCTGAGGGTATGTACCAGTAGCTATGTGTTTGATCTCTCTCTCTCTCTCTCTCTCTCTCGTGTTCTCTCCCGTGTTCTTCTATGGCACGATCTTGATGTATCCCGAGCTTTGCTATTGTAGTTGGATCTTATGATGTTTCTCCCCTTCTACTCTCTTGTGATGAATTGAGTTTCCCATTTGGAGTTATCTTATCGGATTGAGTCTTTTATGAGAACACTTGATGTATGTCTTGGTGATCAACTTGCGGGTTTCGTGACATTGGGAACCTATGCATAGGGGTTGGCACATGTTTTCTTGATTCTCCGGTAGGAACTTTGGGGCACTCTTTGAAGTACTTTTATGTTGGTTGGATGAATCTGAGATTGTGTGATGCATATCGTATAATCATGCCCACCGATACTTGAGGTGACAATGGAGTATCTAGGTGACATTAGGGTTTTGGTTGATTTGTGTCTTAAGGTGTTATTCTAGTACGAACTCTTTTATAGATCGATCCGAAAGAATAGCTTTGTGGTGGTTTCGTACCCGACCATAATCTCTACGTTTGTTCTCCGCTATTAGTGTCTTTGCAGTGACTCTTTGTTGCATGTTGAGGGCTTGTCATATGTTCTATCGATGTTACTATTGTTGAGAGAACTTGCACTAGTGAAAGTATGAACCCTAGGCCTTGTTTCCTATCATTGCAATACCATTTACGCTCATGTTTATCAATTGTTACCTTGCTGCTTTTATTATTTCAGATTACAAATACCTTTATCTACCATCCATATTGCACGTGTATCACCATCTCTTCGCCAAACTAGTGCACCTATACAATTTATCATTGTATTGGGTGTGTTGGGGACACAAGAGACTCTTTGTTATTTGGTTGTAGGGTTGCTTGAGAGAGACCATCTTCATCCTACGCCTCCCGCGGATTGATAAACCTTAGGTCATCCACTTGAGGGAAATTTGCTACTGTCCTACAAACCTGTGCACTTGCAGGCCCAACAACGTCTACAAGAAGAAGGTTGTGTAGTAGACATCAACGGGCTATCTTCTGGTGCCCCTAGCGCGTCGATCCGTCGCCTCTGGCGAGTTCCGAGCAAACTCCGCCGCGGTTCAAGGTCACCGCCGGTGAGGCTCCGGCGAGTGTCGACGTGGCCATCAAGTTAGCGCTAATTACCCACAAATTAACCTCCTGACCCACTTACATATGGGCCCCACGCCCTTAATCAACAACAGTTAGTTTCCTGTTTAGTCTTAACTAATCACAGTGGCCCCACACGTCAGCTTTGACCAAGCTGACGTGGACTTTGACTGGGCCCACTTGTCTGTGACACTAACCAGCCCCGAGTCACTGACCAATGGGCCCCACTGGTCAGGTTTGACCTGGTCAGCGGCAGTTGACCAGCTGACGTCACAGTGACGTAGAGCTGACGCAATAAGTCATTTTCTGGATTTAATTTAATTCAGGAAATTCCAGAAAATAGCTAAAACTTCTAAAAATCATAGAAATTAATCTGTAACTCCAAATGCAAAGATTTATATATGAAAAATGATCAGAAATATCCAAAGAATCTGTTTATGGCATTTTCATGCATGTTTGAGCAACCTAAAGCTACTGTATATGACAATTTGAATTAATGGCATTTGAAATGTCATATATGGAGTTTGAATTTGAATCTTAGATTCAAACCAACTCCATTTAATCTGCAGCTAGTTGCATTAGCTCAAACCACAGCATATTGCCATGTCATGATCATGCATCATATTGTGAATTTCATTGATTGTGTTCTTCCTTGTTTGCCGGTGTTTGTCCCCTCTCGATAGACGTGGTTCCGACGATGAGTTCGATGACACCGATGAAGAACTATATTATCTCCAGAAGTGCCAGGCAAGCAAAACCCCCTTGTTCATTCTGATACAATCCCACTCTCTCGCTCCTACTCTCTTTTACTGCATTAGGACAACATCGATTCAACTATTACATGCTGCGTTAGCTGAACCCCTTTTCCTCTTCATGACCTGTCATTGCCACAGTAAATAGATGAAACCCACTAGCATGAGTAGGAGTTGTTTGAGCCCTGATGTGCCTACTCATTCATGCTTGTTTGTCATGCCTGCTACTGCTTAGAGTTGAGTCAGGTCTGGTTCATCGGGAATGAATTGGAATGGTGATAAAAATGTCCTATTGTGTGTGAGCTAAGTGTGTGAACACGATTTGGTAAAGGTAGCGGTGAGAGGCCATGTAGGAGTACCTGGTGGGTTATCTCATTGAAACCGTCCTCAGGAACTGAGTTCTGTGTTTGCGATCCATGAACAGCTACTACCACGCATTGGGCCCGAAACCAATGGACCCTCTCGACTTATTAACTGCCCTTGCCCTCTGTCCAGGAGTTGCAACTAGTTTCTGGTGTTTGTAGGATATGTGTTGGAGGCTGTGCATAGCGCTGACCCTAGGGCTGGGCTATGATGCGGTAGATACACCGTAGCACAGTGTACCGGGCGCCCGTTTGGTGTCTCGGGAACCCTACACACATCGTTTGGGGCTGTGAGCGAAACTCCGGCCGGATCTCCTCGCGGATGGAACCCGAATAGGTGATAAACCTGGACTAGAGACTTGTGTGGTTAGTCAGGTCGTGGCCGACACCCACGTTGGGCTTCCGCTTGAAGGTTGCCGAGTACATGTCGTGTAAACGGCGGTAAGTGGTGAGAGCGTGTGTGAAGAAGTACACCCCTGCAGGGTTAACATCATCTATTCGAATAGCCGTGTCCGCGGTAAAGGACTTCTGGGTTGCCTATAACAGTTCATAGACAAGTGAAAGTGGATACTCTAAAATACGCAAGATAAGCGTGAGTGCTATGGATGGCGTTCTCGTAGGTAGACGGGAGCGGATCCATAGTGGTGTATTGATTGGTGAATATGTGGACTCATGTGCGCCACCTCAAAAGAGTTGCTTGCAGTCGTAGTTCAGGTTAGCCACTGAGTCAAAGCTGGCTTGATGTAGTTAAACTCCACCACCCCTTTGTTGATACCGATGCATATGTAGATAGTTCTGATGTAAGTATTGCTGGGTACATTTGTACTCACGTTTGCTTATTTTATGTTTTTGCATAGAGACTTCAGTCTCGCTAGTAGTTCCGTGTGGACTTCGATGTTTAGCTTGATACCTCAGCTACGATCTTGTGCCCTCGGCACGATCTGGTAGATAGTCAGGCTGCTAAGCCTTTTTCATTTGTAGATGTCTATACTCAGACATGTTAAGCTTCCGCATGTGCTTTGATTTGTATGCTCTGAATGTTGGGTCATGAGACCCATGCTTGTAATATCTCGCTCCTCGGAGCCTAATGAATAAATACTTGAGTCGTAGAGTTATGTTGTGATGCCATGTTGTATTTACACATGTCGAGCATATTGTGTGTATGATTGAAATGCTTGGTATGTGTGGGATCCGACAACCTAGTTGTTTATCCTTGGTAGCCTCTCATATGGGGACATGTAGTCTTGTGCTTCCATGAGCCATAGTAGTCCGCTACAGCCCGGTTCACCAGAGTCCTGCTAGCCCAACACTACTGCTCCGGAACACTTGGTGGCGGCATGTGATTCACTTCGTTCATGTTCATCCCTTCGGGAAATGTCACGTGGTGACATCCGAGTCCTGCCTAGCCTGCTACAGCCGGGTTCCCGGAGTCCTGTTAGCCAGTGCTACAGCCGGATTCGCACGCTGCTGACCGACATGCTCGATGTTGATTCATGTATGCCTGTCCCTATAAGTTAGTGCCACTTTGGGTTCACGACTAGTCATGTCGGCCCGGGTTCTCGGTCATATGGATGCTAGCGACACTATCATATACGTGACCCAAAAGGCGCAAACGGTCCCGGGCCATGGTAAGGCGACACCCGTGGGAATACCGTGCGTGAGGCCGCAAAGTGATATCACGTGTTACCGGCTAGATCGATGTGACTTGGAATCGGGATCCTGACATTCACCCTTATTTTTAGGAACATACATAAGCTTGGCAATTTTAGTAGGAGGACTCGGAGTGTTCTTTGCGGAAGAAAAAGCGGTCCCCAAGTTAGTAATGATACCCTCAAGTTTATCTATTCTAGTGGAATCCTAATTTATTTTTTCATTAACTATGGGTTCCTTTTCCTTAATATTTTTCAAAGTGTGTCACAGCCCCAGATCAACCCTAGAGCTTGCTCGTAACTAGTAGCATTGCATCCATGCATCATGTTTAATTTCCATGAAATTTGAAATGGGGATGATCCAGCCCTAGCACTAAAGCAATTCAAATAGGTTCAAATTCAAAAATATTTTCAAAAACCCAAATTGGTTTGCAAAAATATTCATGATTAATGGAAAAGGGTGAAAACCATATCCAGAGATGATGGATATTTCTCCAAGACATTTTTGGATTTTTGAATAAACCATATTGTATTTGAATTGGGGCATTTAAATACTATTAATATTTTTAAATGCTCCAACAATTCTGAAAAATAGTTAAGGGCCTCTGTAATAATTCAGTTAATGCCCACAATTATTTTCAGGATTTATTTAAATGGTTTAGTATTTTACTAAACTAAAACAAAACAGAAAATAGAAAACAGAAATAGAGAGAGAGAGAGAGAAGGACTACCTGCGCCACTGGCAGCCCACCTACAGGCGTCCAACCGCCCAGCCTTCCCCTCTCTCTGCTCGCTGGCCCAGTTGGTGGCCCAGCCCACCAACCGCCACGCCGTTAAATCGCCTACCTCTGCCGAGAGGCGAGAGGAGGGACTGGCGACCAGCCCGAGCTCGACACCTCCTCCCTTCCAGCCTGCTGCTCCCCTCGGCCTTGAGATGCCACGCACCCCCCGACCCCTCGTCCTCTCCTCTCTCCTGGACCATCTCCTCCCTGCTCTCTCCCCACGACGCCACCGAACGCGGCGGCGCCGACGCCGATCGCCGTGCCCTGCCACCGCCACCCCTCTCCTCCCGACATGCCCCTAAGCCCCGCCACTCCATCCTCGCCTCCTCACCGAGCCTCCCGACGCCGGGCGCCCGAGGCTCCGCCCCACCGCTTTCCCCTCTTGGACCCGCCGTGCCGTCGCCCGATTCGTCGGCTCCGGGCCGTCCCGACCTCGCCCGGCGTCCCATCGTCATCGCTGTGAGCCCCGCACCAACCTCCCTCTCCTCGATGCGATTCCTTCCTCTAACCACGGCTCCGCCGAGCCCGAGAGCTCATCGCCGCCGTCCACGAGGTCGCCCGCGGCTAGAGGCCCCTGCGTCGCGTCCGAAAGCACGCTGTCGTCCTCGGCGCGTTCGAGAACCCTGAGCACCTACCCACTCCTCCTCCGTGCCCCAAAACGCCGTGTCCGGCGTGCCGAGCTCCGCCGCCAAGATA
Source organism: Aegilops longissima (assembly GCA_021605205.1). NCBI lineage: Eukaryota > Viridiplantae > Streptophyta > Magnoliopsida > Poales > Poaceae > Aegilops > Aegilops longissima. The sequence goes on along the minus strand of CM038680.1, from coordinate 179,620,324 downwards.
GCTCGTCGCCGGTGCCTCCACAAGCCGCCCAGCTCCATCGCCACCACCACCGGATGCGCCCCACCGCCAGCTCTCCGTAGCCACAAACCGTGCACGATATGGTCCTCCGTAGCGCGAGCCCGAGCAACTCCGGCGAGCCTCCGCCGCGAGATGTGGTCGTCGCCGGCCATGCTCCGGTGAGTGTCGACGTGGCATCATTAGCACCTAATCCCGCAGCCAAACCACCCCTCCAGCCACTGACCGTGGGCCCCAGGGCCAAGTCAAACCCTGGTCACTGCGAGTTTGACCCGGGCTTAACCACTGAGTCACTGACGTGTGGCCCCACACGTCAGGTTTGACCCAGGTTGACTGCTGACGCAGTGCTGACCTCAGGCTGACGCAATAACTAGTTTTCTGGATTTAATTTAATTCAGGAAATTTCAGAAATACCTCAAACTTCTAAAATTCATATAAATTCAACCGTAGCTCCAATGGAAATAATTTATATATGAAAAATGATCAGAAAAATATGAAGAATCTGTTTATGGCACTTTCATGCATGTTTGAACAAGTTAACCTCACTGAATAGGATGAATCATGATTACGGTAATTTATGAAATAGCATTTGGGGTTGGAGTTCAACCTTGTTTGAATTCCACTTCAACTAACTTGGATTACTGTTGCATTAGGTGAATTCAGTTCCTTAACATGCTCATGCATCATATATGTGCATTGCATTGATTGTGTTCTCTCTTGTTTGCCGGTAATTGCCCCTCTCAGTAGACGACGTTCCGACGATTGTTCGATGACACCGATGAAGAACTATATTATCTTCAGAAGTGCCAGGCAAGAAAAACCCCCTTGTTCATTCCGATATAATCCCACTCTCTCGCTCCTGCTCTATTTTACTGCATTAGGACAACAACGACTCATGTGTTACTTGCTGCGGTAGCTGAACCCTTGATCCTTTGCATGACTGTCATTCCACAAGAATTAGATGAAACCCACTAGTATGAGTAGGAGTTGTTTGAGCCATGTTGTGCCTACTCATTTATGTTTGTTTGTCATGCACTGCTCTGCTTAGAGTTGAGTCGGGTCGATTCATAGGGAATGAATTGTAATTGTTATGAACACGTCCTACTGTGTGTATGAGCTAAGTGTGTGAACACGATTTGGTAAAGGTAGCGGTGAGAGGCCATGTAGGAGTACATGGTGGGTTGTCTCATTGAAGCCGTCCTCAGGAACTGAGCTCTGTGTTTGTGATCCATGAAACAGTTACTACCACGCATTGGGATCCTTAATTGACCCTCTCGGCTTCTTAACCACCCTTGTCCTCGGTCCGGGAGTTGCAAGTAGTTTACGGTGTTTGTAGCATCTTTGGGGCCGCACGCATAGCGCTGACCTTAGGGGTGGGTTGTGTTGCGGTAGGCACCGTGGCCCGGTGTACCGAGTGCCCGTTTGGTATCTCGGGAACCCTGCACACATCGTTCGGGCTGTATGGGAAACCTCGGCGGACTCCTGCGGATGGAACCCGAATAGGCGATAAACCTGGACTAGGGACTTGAGTGTTTAGGTAGGCCGTGGCCGACACCCACGTTGGGCTTCCGCTTGAAGGTTGCCGAGTACATGTCGTGTAAACGGCGGTAAGTGGTGGGAGCGTGTGTGAAGAAGTACACCCCTGCAGGGTTTAATATGATCTATTGAATAGCCGTGTCCACGGAGAAGGACTTCGGGTTGCCTATATCGGTTCATAGACAAGTGAAAGTGGATACCCTAAAATGCGCAAGATAAGCGTGAGTGCTATGGATGGCGTTCTCGTAGGGAGGCGGGAGCGGGTCCATAGTGGTGTATTGATATGGTGAATATGTGGACTCGTGTGCCACCTCAAAAGAGTTACTTGCGTCAGTAGATCAGGATAGCCACCGAGTCAAAGCTGGCTTGCTGCGGTCAAACTCCACCACCCCCTTTGATAATGATGCATATGTAGTTAGTTCGATGTAAGTCTTGCTGAGTACAATTGTACTCACGTTTGCTTATTTTATGTTTTGCGAGAGGCGTCGGCCTCGCTAGTAGTTCCACGTGGACTTGACGTTTAGCTTGTTACCTCAGCTACGATCTTGTGCCCTCGGCAGATCTGGTAGATAGTCGCTTCTCACCCTTTTTCATTTATAGTTATCGTACCTGGACATGTTTAGCTTCGCTTGTGTTTTGACTTGTATGCTCGATTGTTGGGTCATGAGACCCATGTTTGTAATATCTCGCTCCTCGGAGCCTAATGAATAATATCTGAGTCGTAGAGTTATGTTGTGATGCCACGTCGTATTTACACATATTGAGCATATTGTGTGTATGTTTGAAATGCTTGGTATGTGTGGGATCCGACAAACTAGTTGTTTATCCTTGGCAGCCTCTCATATGGGGAAATGTAGTCTCGTGCTTCCGGCGATAGTAGTCCGCTACTGCCGGGATCACCGGAGTCCTGCTAGCCCAGCACTACTGCTTGGACACTTGACTGGCGGCATGTGTTTCACTTTGTTCCTATATACGTCCCTTCGGGAAATGTCACGCGGTGGTATTCGAGTCTGCCTAGCCTGCTACAGCCGGGATACCGGAGTCCTGTTAGCCAGTGCTACAGCCCGAATATATCGTTGATGACCGACATGCTCGATGTGATTCATGTATGCCTGTCCCCATAGGTTAGCGCCGCTTTGGGTTCACGACTAGCCATGTCGGCCGGGTTCTTTGTCATATGGATGCTAGCGACACTATCATATCGTGAGCCAAAAGACGCATAAGCGGTCCGGGACATGGTAAGGCGACACCGTGGGAATACCGTGCGTGAGGCCGCAAAGTGATATGATGTGTTACATGCTAGATCGGTGTGACTTAGGATCGGGGTCCTGACAGCGTTGGTATCAGAGCCTGACTGCCTGTAGGATTACCAAGACAAACTGGTCGAAGTTGTGTCTAGAAATGCTTTAGTTATGTAAGGGAATTGATTGTGGAAGGGGACGTAAGGCTCTTTTTACTCCTTATACCTCATGGCCTTCTGATCTGAGTCATCCTCTTCTCTTCTACGGGGTTTAAGAACTAGGCTTCTCATCTATCTATCAGGATAACGTGTTACTAATCCATAGACCTTTAAGATTGTTGGTTTTAATCCCCAGTTTAGTTCCTACTATTTCTTTATGATAACTGTTGATCCCAGAATCTTGTTATGATGTTGTTGAGTGGTTATGCCACCATTTTCTGCAGGATGTCTCAAATCATTTTGAGCATTTACAGCCGTTATCTTTGTCCGAGTCATCCTGTCTCTAAATAGTCGATGCATTTGCAAATCCTTTCCTTCCGTTTCGATGTCCTTTTGGTCAGAATAAGCACACTAACCAGTCGGTTGAGGTACTCTGTTGCCTCGACACATATGTTGGAACTATTATTATGACCCTAGGTGCTTAGGAGGTCACCTAGCAATTTAGCAATGCTTTTGTATCCCTATTGTGATGATTATGGCCATCATTTTCGAAAGCATCCCGTGATGCCATTTAGTAGTAGGTAATCTACTCCTGAGTTTCTGAATCCGAGATTCATCCTACTTCATGTTGTTAGTATTTGCTAGTGCCTTTAGGATATTAGTAACCTTTGCGATAGTCCTCGAGGTCCGTGGTATATCCTTCTTCCAAATACCATGAATCACTTATGGCAGAAGTTTGTTGAACCAAAGATCACAACCAGAGTGCTCTTGAGGAGTACTCCATTCATATTGCGACTCTGCCAATTCTACCTTTCTGCATGGGTTATCCGGAAGAAATGTTGAGTTTGCTCGACATACTAATCCATGCATCCACAACTCAGGAAGTTACATGTTCCTCTGAGTTGCCCTCTTCAGTTGCATTCTGACCTTCATCTATCAATTTATAGCCAAGGGTATGTGTGCATTTGTGCTCATCGATGCCTATTATCCTTGTGGTCCGTCAAGCCATTCTATTCCGGAATGACTAGGAGAAACAAACTCCAGTACCTCATCCATTTCTAGGATTGGGTCAAGGTAGTTGTATCCCGCAGATCAAAATGCCAATTCAGCTTTTGATTCTGTTCTACCTTGGAGTGTTACCATCTTTATGTCAAGAGTGTCATGAGGATTGCACTAACTCTCATGAATTTTTGACGTAGTGATACTTCTCACCATCATCATTCATTCCTCGGTCCGTGTTATTGTAACGGAATGCCGACAAGTGAGTTGTGATGTGTGAAATTAATACTCCGAGCAACTCGTTGCTTGGTAGTAAATGGACAATACTCTCATTCTTGGCGTGTTGGTTATTAAACCATCATCCTAAAATTGATCGTGCTACCTAGTCCTTATTTACGGTGCACACTTGATTGATGAGTTAGGATTGTGTCAAGTCCTCACTCATTTGATCATATCGTCTTGCCCTGAAAAGCAAGATTGTTCTCGAGCTTAGTAACATACGGTGGGTCGTGACTTTCCAAATATCTTCTTGGAAGTGTTACGGGTTGTTCCACATTTGTTATGTTGAGCTCGTGATCAAGTTGGTTCCTCGTGGACCACCCTTTCTCCAAGAATCTGTGTTGGATATCCCTGAGCTAGTTGGTTAAGCTAGACAATAACTTGGAGAGTTGGAAGATAAAAGCTTGCCTAACTTAGCTCGATCCAAAGGGATATTCTTGTGTAGTGTGTGTTGAAGAAAGATGATATCTTCATCGATTGGTCCCTGTGATCAGTTGCTGGATCTATTGTCATATTAACCCTTTGACTTGGGTGTGGGCAATCGTCAAGTCAAATCAGAACCAACGATATGCGTGATGTTGTCTTACTCGTGGTTGATCCCGCGAGCATACACCATTACATCTTTGGTCTGACCAATGCTATCAACATGTTCACATGATGGTGGAAGTCCAGTGATATGGAAATTCCGATGAGTTGCTGTTGAGCCCATCAGTAGCATTTTGTCTCCCCCATGAGTCATGTTGAACATCAACCTAGTGCTGGAAACTTGTGTAAGCATTTCTTCGTGTGCCGTTCATGAAGCCTATGTTTGGATGTAAGTAGCGACTTCCTCTAATTCATGTGCATCGATGCAAGTTGCGCCATGAATTTGAGAAAGGTTTGTTTTGCCTCCTCTGGAATCATCCCAAGTCAGTCATGCATGTGCGAAGTATTCTATGGTTTGATAGACTGATCATCTTCATTCCGTATGTATTCCTAGCACACCAAGCCACTAACTGATTTGTACAAGGAGAAGAAGTTTCTTCATAAGAGCTAATCATATGACTTATGTTAAACTCCGATATCCTCGATGATGGTTCCCAACCGAACTTCGGTAGTGTTTTATTATAAGACTACCATGTGGTCATGCTTATGCAGGACAATGTGTTCACAGGTTTGTAGCAGAACCAGCTCATGTTTTGGAGCTTGCTATCGTAGTTCATATCCCGAGAATCTCGCAACGCCATCTCGTCAAATTGTGTTGCAACCTTTCCTTTTCAGACGTGCTGAGTCTGAAATATCCTAACACCAACCAGATCTGAATCTCAGGCGGATATGATGGTTGGAACATTCGAACAGTTGCATTTCGTTCCCAGCTTGCTATCTCGCTATAGACTGTCTTCTTAGCAATTCTTGTCCAGGTTTATCTTCAAAAGTGGACTTACCATGGGTCCCCCCCACCTTCGATGATAAGCAAAATCATCCATTGCGTTGTCTTCAACAAGGTAGTCCACATCATCCATTCTAGTCCGGGTGTACCACTCCTTTGCATTCCACCACATGATCGCTTGTGATTGCCTTTGGCTGGTATAAAGAGTTCCAATGATCTATGGATCAAAAGTAATTCTTTTTGCCACTTAAGGGAATAGTTCTTTGCGCCACCTTTCTCAAGGTGTCCCGTTACCGGATCATGATAAATATTTCCTCGCCACCTTGACACCATCCACCATCTCCCCAAGCGTGGAATTGTTGCCACCAATCAAACCCCGTTGTTGTTCTTCCATCCCTCTCGATGTATTTTGTGTCTCAACTCGAGATGTGTCACCGTCTCAGACCGTGAGTCGATCATGTTTACTTGATCTTCGTGAAGGTCGAATCATGTAGGGTTTTCCCCTTTCTTTCTATTGTCGTGTCGAGTGAAGACCTCGAAAACAAGGACGTCAAGACCAAGATGATGGAATGAATCAACATTTTCGGGGAGGGCAAATGGATCATGAAGATTGTGATAGTTTGTGACCTCCCTTTTCCTCTTGCCTCACGTCTTGAATCTCGGGGCGAGATTCTTGTTTAGTGGGGGTGAGCTGTCACAGCCCCAGATCAACCCTAGAGCTTGATCGTAACTAGTAGCATTGCATCCATGCATCATGTTTAATTTCCATGAAATTTGAAATGGGGATGATCCAGCCCTAGCACTAAAGCAATTCAAATAGGTTCAAATTCAAAAATATTTTCAAAAACCCAAATTGGTTTGCAAAAATATTCATGATTAATGGAAAAGGGTGAAAACCATATCCAGAGATGATGGATATTTCTCCAAGACATTTTTGGATTTTTGAATAAACCATATTGTATTTGAATTGGGGCATTTAAATACTATTAATATTTTTTTAAATGCTCCAACAATTCTGAAAAATAGTTAAGGGCCTCTGTAATAATTCAGTTAATGCCCACAATTATTTTCAGGATTTATTTAAATGGTTTAGTATTTTACTAAACTAAAACAAAACATAAAATAGAAAATGAAATAGAGAGAGAGAGAGACTACAGGCGCTTACAGCAGCCCACCTACAGCGTCCGAACCGCCCAGCCTTCCCCCCTCTCTCGCTCGCTGGCCCGGTTGGTGGCCCAGCCCACCAACCGCCACGCCGTTAAATCGCCTACCTCTGCCAAGATGGCGAGAGGAGGTTTCTGGCGACAGCCCGGCTTCGCCACCTCCTCCCTTCCAGCCTGCTGGCTCCCCTCGGCCTTGGAGATGCCACGCACCCCGACCCCTCGTCCTCTCCTCTCTCCTGGACCATCTCCTCCCTGCTCTCTCTCCCCACAGCGCGCACCGAACGCGCCGCCGACGCCGATCGCCGTACCCGCGCCACCGCCACCCCTCTCCTCCCGACATGCCCCCAAGCCCCGCCCTCCATCCTCGCCCTCCTCACCGAGCCTCCGACGCCGGGCGCCCGGCGCCGCCCCACCGTTTCCCCTCTTGGACCCGCCGATGCGCCGTCGCCCGATTCGTCGGCTCCGGGCCGTCCCGACCTCGCCAGAAGTCCCCATCGTCATCGCTGTGAGCCCCGCACGAACCTCCCTCTCCCGATGCGATTCCTTCCTCTAACCACAGGCTCCGCCGAGCCCGAGAGCTCATCGCCGCCCGCCACGAGGTCGCCATGGCTAGAGCCCCACTGCGTCGCGTCCGAAACGCAGCTGTCGTCCTCGGCGCGTTCCGGGACCCGAGCACCTACCCACTCCTCCTCCGTGCCCCAAAACGCCGTGTCCGGCGTGCCGAGCTCCGGCCGCCCGCGCAGCTCGTCGCCGGTGCCTCTGAGCCGCCCAGCTCCATCTCGCCACCACCACCGGATCGCCCCCCGCGCCAGCTCTCGTAGCCACAAACCGTGCACGATATGGTCCTCCGTAGCGCGAGCCCGAGCAACTCCGGCGAGCCTCCGCCGCGAGATGTGGTCGTCGCCGGCCATGCTCCGGTGAGTGTCGACGTGGCATCATTAGCACCTAATCCCGCAGCCAAACCACCCCCGACCATCGACCATGGGCCCCGGGGCCAAGTCAAACCCAGTCGCTGCGGGTTTGACCGGGCTTAACCAGCGAGTCAGCGACGTGTGGCCCCACACGTCGAGTTTGACTCCAGGTTGACTCACTTGACGCAGATCTTGACCTTAAGTGGCGCAATAACTAGTTTTCGGATTTAATTTAATTCAGGAAATTTCAGAAATACCTCAAACTTCTAAAATTCATATAAATTCAACCGTAGCTCAATGGAAATAATTTATATATGAAAATGATCAGAAAAATATGAAGAATCTGTTTATGGCACTTTCATGCATGTTTGAACAAGTTAACCTCACTGAATAGGATGAATCATGATTAGGGTAATTTATGAAATAGCATTTGGGGTTGGAGTTCAACCTTGTTTGAATTCCACTTCAACTAACTTGGATTACTGTTGCATTAGGTGAATTCAGTTCCTTAACATGCTCATGCATCATATATGTGCATTGCATTGATTGTGTTCTCTCTTGTTTGCGGTAATTGCCCTCTCGGTGAGCGGCGTTCCGGCGATTGTTCGATGACACCGATGAAGAACTATATTATCTTCAGAAGTGCCAGGCAAGCAAAACCCCCTTGTTCATTCCGATATAATCCCACTCTCTCGCTCCTGCTCTATTTTACTGCATTAGGACAACAACGACTCATGTGTTACTTGCTGCGGTAGCTGAACCCCTTGATCCTTTGCATGACCTGTCATTCCACAGTAATTAGATGAAACCCACTAGTATGAGTAGGAGTTGTTTGAGCCATGTTGTGCCTACTCATTTATGTTTGTTTGTCATGCCTGCTACTGCTTAGAGTTGAGTCGGGTCTGATTCATAGGGAATGAATTGGAATTGTTATGAACATGTCCTACTGTGTGTATGAGCTAAGTGTGTGAACACGATTTGGTAAAGGTAGCGGTGAGAGGCCATGTAGGAGTACATGGTGGGTTGTCTCATTGAAGCCGTCCTCAGGAACTGAGCTCTGTGTTTGTGATCCATGAAACAGTTACTACCACGCATTGGGATCCTTAATTGACCCTCTCGGCTTCTTAACCACCCTTGTCCTTAGTCAGGAGTTGCAAGTAGTCTCGGTGTTTGTAGCATCTTTGGGGCCGCACGCAGCGCTGACCTTAGGGGTGGGTTGTGTTGCGGTAGGCACCGTGGCCCGTGTACCGAGTGCCCGTTTGGTATCTCGGGAACCCTGCACACATCGTTCGGGGCTGTATGGGAAACCTCGGCGGACTCCTGCGGATGGAACCCGAATAGGCGATAAACCTGGACTAGGGACTTGAGTGTTTAGGTAGGCCGTGGCCGACACCCACGTTGGGCTCCTGCTTGAAGGTTGCAGTACATGTCGTGTAAATGGCGGTAAGTGGTGGGGCGTGTGTGAAGAAGTACACCCTGCAGGGTTTAATATGATCTATTGAATAGCCGTGTCCACGGAGAAGGACTTCTGGGTTGCCTATATCGGTTCATAGACAAGTGAAAGTGGATACCCTAAAATGCATAGATAAGCGTGAGTGCTATGGATGGCGTTCTCGTGGGGAGGCGGGCGGGTCCATAGTGGTGTATTGATATGGTGAATATGTGGACTCATGTGCGCCACCTCAAAAGAGTTACTTGCGATCGTAGATCAGGATAGCCATCGAGTCAAAGCTGGCTTGCTGCGGTCAAACTCCACCACCCCCTTTGATGCTGATGCATATGTAGTTAGTTACGATGTAAGTCTTGCTGAGTACAATTGTACTCACGTTTGCTTATTTTATGTTTTGCGAGAGAGCGTCGGCCTCGCTAGTAGTTCCACGTGGACTTGACGTTTAGCTTGTTACCTCAGCTACGATCTTGTGCCCTCGGCGGGATCGGTAGATAGTCGAGCTTCTCGGCCTTTTTCATTTATAGTTATGCATGCCCGGACATGTTTAGCTTCGCTTGTGTTTTGACTTGTATGCTCGATTGTTGGGTCATGAGACCCATGTTTGTAATATCTCGCTCCTCGGGCCTAATGAATAATATCTGAGTCGTAGAGTTATGTTGTGATGCCACGTCGTATTTACACATATTGAGCATATTGTGTGTATGTTTGAAATGCTTGGTATGTGTGGGATCCGACAAACTAGTTGTTTATCCTTGGCAGCCTCTCATATGGGAAATGTAGTCTCGTGCTTCGGCGATAGTAGTCCGCTACAGCCGGGATACGGAGTCCTGCTAGCCCAGCACTCTGCTTGGACACTTGACTGGCGGCATGTGTTTCACCGTTCCTATATACATTCCTTGAAAATGTCACGCGGTGGTATTCGAGTCCTGCCTAGCCTGCTACAGCCGGGATACGGAGTCCTGTTAGCCAGTGCTACAGCCCGAATATATCGTTGATGACCGACATGCTCGATGTGATTCATGTATGCCTGTCCCCATAGGTTAAGCGCCGCTTTGGGTTCACGACTAGCCATGTCGGCCCGGGTTCTTTGTCATATGGATGCTAGCGACACTATCATATCGTGAGCCAAAAGACATAACGGTCCCGGACATGGTAAGGCGACACCATGGGAATACCGTGCGTGAGGCCGCAAAGTGATATGATGTGTTACATGCTAGATCGGTGTGACTTAGGATCGGGGTCCTGACAAAGTGACTCCTACTTTAGATCCATATTGGGTAATTTGGTTGTGGATCTTTTTATCCAAATTTTCGATTAACTCTATGGTAGCAACTTTATTTTCAATATTTTCAAGTCTTTGCATTACATGCTCCAAAGTTAACATAGTTCCATTAACCAAAAGAGGTGGTGAACCAAATAAATAGGTCATAGCATTGTCAGAATCAAAAGTATGGCTACCCAAGAAATTCCCTCTGGTAATGGTATCGAGAATATATCTATTCCAAGGCGTGACGCCTACATAAAAGTTACGAAGAAGAACGGAAGTAGATTGCTTTCTAGCAGATTTATTTTGAGCGTTGCAAATTCTATACCAAGCATCTTTTAAATTTTCTCCCTCCCTTTGTTTAAAATTGATAACTTCGTTCTCAGGAGACAAAGGAGTAGATAAAGGACTAGCCATGATGACAAAGCGAGTGGTAAAGAGGAACGGAGAGAGAGCGAATAAAACGGCAAGGATGAAGTGGGGGAGAGGAAAACGAGAGGCAAATGGCAAATAATGTAATGCGGGAGATAAGAGTTTGTGATGGGTACATGGTATGTTGATGTAACACCCCGAGAATCATGCTACAGTAACCCTCTGTGATTAAGTTAAGCATGTTGCTAAACAGGGCTTGATCACATTGGAATCACATTTCTTTTCAAACTCCTAATTCAAACTTCAATTAAATTTAAAGTGGAAAATAGAAGTTGTCAAAATTGAAAACTAAAATGTTCATTAAGTAACAAATAATCCTGAAGCAATTATAAAATTGTAACTAAACTTAAATGGATTAGTTAGGTGACCCTAACAACCTCAAACTTTGGCAAGCAACAACATTTAATACCCTTTTAATTAATCTAAATTTAATATGAATTAGCATTTCACCCAAACGAGTTTTTGGTACAAGGATCTGATGCACTGCAACTTATAAGCTAGCTCCCATATTTTATAAATACCATTTAGGTGCTAAACATTTTGCAAACAGAAAAATAAAAATAAATAGAAAAAAAAAGGCATCAATAGGACCCCTCCCCCACCCGCCGGGCCAACCGGCCCAGCTGGCCACCAGGCCGTCAGGCCGCCTGCACCAGACCATTAACCCCTCCCGAGGCACCAAACCCTAAACCCCTTCCCACGATCCCCACCCCGCGTGATCTGGATCGGGGGCGCTCAACGCCGCCGCCCGGTGCCTCCCGCTACCTCGCCGCCCCATCCGCGACTGCGTGTTTGCTGGATCCCACCGGACTGCCCCGCCCTGGACCTCCCCGACCTCTCCCCCGACCGGCTTCCCCCAAGCCACGACGCCCATCGTCTCTCCAAAGCGGGTGAGGCCCCCGGCGTCCGCCACCTCTCTCCCGTGTGCCTGCCATGCCCCGCGTCCGCGTCGATGCCCACAGTCACCTCACAATCGCCGTGACCGAAGCCCTGTCGTGGCCGCATAGGAGCTCCGCTCCCTCGCGCGCCCACTCGCTGCAGTCGTCCTTCGCCGTGAGCCCCTCGCACGTCCGCACATGCCGCCGCACCCGCCTCCACCTGGCTGTGCCCGCGCTCTGCCGGAGCGCGCTGGCACCCGTGCCTGTTAACCTCCCTATGAGCGCTTGCCCCCGCGACCGTCCCCGGCCGCACCCTCTGCTGCTTCCGACCGAGCACCCCCGGCGCAGCTCCACTGCAGGCGCGCGCCCGCCGCCCCACGTCTCCGTCCTACCGGCCTCGACCATGTCCTCGCCGGAGCCCGGTCCGGCCACCGCGCCCCTGCCCCTTCCACATGCGGCGTTAGGTGCACGGAGGGAGGTGGCTGAGCCACTACGGTGGGGCCCTCCCCCTGTAAATCAGAAAAAGGAAAAGAGTAGAGGAAAACGAAAATGGAAAATAAAAGGAAATAGTAAGGAGAATTAGTTAATTAGTAATATAATTAGTTTAATTAATTAACCTTGCTTAATTTGACCTAATTAACTAGCTTAGGTGTTTAAGCCTATTTTAACTAAATTGTGACAATTACATGTGGGTCTCACACACCCTATTCACACCTTTGACCAGTAAACCGTTGACTTGGTCAACAGGGTCCCCTGGCCCCACAGGTCATAGGCTGTGGCTGGCTTCTGCTATGTACACATAGCTTTTTACTACTTAAATTGAATTAAAATAATTTAGAAAATGAATTAAAACTTTAGAAATTAATATAAAATAATCCGTAACTTCGGATGAAAATACTTTGAACATGAAAGTTTCTCGAGCAGCGAGGCGAATTTGGATCGCATCCGTTAAATCGCCACACATCCCTAGCATAGTGAACCTGCAACTTTCCCCCTCCGGTTCACCTGTCCGAAAACGCGAAACACCGAGGATACTTTCCCGGATGTTTCCCCCTTTCGCCGGTATCACCTACTACCGCGTTAGGGCACACCTAACACCGCTCATTATCATGTCGTGCATCGTCATGCTTATGTTTGCATTTTATTTACTGTTTCTCCCCCTTACATCCGGTAGACTACGAGACCGGCGCTACTGCTGCCAGTTTGACTACGGAGTTGACGACCCCTTCTTGCCAGAGCAACCAGGCAGGCCCCCCCCCCTTGATCACCAGATATCGCCTACTCTACTCTCTACTGCTTGCACTAGAGTAGTGTAACATATTCTTGCTTTCCGTTATTCCTATCCCGATGCATAGCCTGTCCTTGCTACTCTCGTTGTTACCTTTACGCAATCCTACATGCCTAGTATAGGATGCTAGTTTTCCATCGGTGGCCCTACATTCTTGTCCGTCTGCTGTGCTATACTATCGGGCCGTGATCACTCGGGAGGTGATCACGGTATATACTATATGCTTTATACATGATACATGTGGTGATTAAAGTCGAATTGGCTCGAGGAGTACCATGAGTGATTCCTGATTGGGGGCTGAAAAGACCTTTGTCCCGACGGCCCTCTGGATGGATCTTTGTGGCGGAGCGACAGGGCAGGTTGAGACCGCCTAGGAGAGAGGTGGGCCTGGCCCTGTTCGGCGTTCGCGGATACTTAACACGCTTAACGAGTTCTTGGTATTTGATCTGAGTCTGGCCATTTGGTCTATACGCACTAACCAACTACGTGGGAAGGATATGGGCACTCGACGTCGTGGTATCAGCCGAAGCCTTCGTGACGTCAGCGACTAAGCGGCGCGCGCCAGATTGGACCGCGTAACGTGACTTCCTTTGTAATGGAGGTTGCTAGGTCTGCTTCCGGCTAAGTTCGCAAGGTGCAGGTGTGCTAAGGGCGATGGGCCCAGACCCCTGGGCGCTTAGGTTTAGACCAGCGTGTTGATCGCTCTGTTGGCCTAGGTCGGGCTGCGACGTGTTGATCTTCCGCGGCCGGGCATGACCCAGAAAAGTGTGTCCGGCCAAATGGGACCGAGCGTGTTGGGTTATGTGGTGCACCCCTGCAGGGAAGTTAATCTATTGAATAGCCGTGATCTTGATAATGGACGACTTGGAGTTGTACCTTGACCTTATGACAACTAGAACCGGATACTTAATAAAACACACCCTTCCAAGTGCGGATATAACCCGGTGGTCGCTCTCTAACAGGGCTACGAGGAGAGGATCGCCGGTAGGATTATGCTATGCGATGCTACTTGGAGGACTTGATCTACTCTCTTCTACATCTTTGCAAGGCGGAGGCTGCCAAAGCGTAGTCTTCAACAGGATTAGCTATCCCCTCTTATTACGGCATTCTGCAGATTCGGTCCTTGATATGGCCCTTTACACATATATCCATGCATATGTAGTGTAGCTCCTTGCTTGCAGTACTTTGGATGAGTACTCACGGTTGCCTTGTTCCCCTTTTCCCCTATCTCTACCCGATTGCTGCGACCAAATGATGGAGCCGGGGCGAGCATACCGTCGATGGCGACTACTACACGGAGGTGCCTACTACTACGTGCAGCCAGCGGCGGCGACCGAGTAGTTAGGAGGATCCCGAGCGGGAGGCCTGCGCCACTTCGTCTGTATGCCGGTTTGTGCTAGCCTTCTTAAGGCAAACTTGTTTAACTTATATACATTCTCGAGATATTGTTGCTTCCGCTGACTCGTCTATGATCGAGCACTTGTATTCGAGCCCTCGAGGCCCCGGCTTGTATTATGATGCTTGTATGACTTATTTATGTTTTAGAGTTGTGTTGTGATATCTTCCGTGAGTCCACGATCTTGATCATACACATTTGCGTGCATGATTAGTGTATGATTAAATCGAGGCGTCTGAAGTTAATATCGAGCCATTGCTGTAGGAATCCCCCTTCCACACTCTTTGGCCGAATTTGAGTCTAGTCGATGAAAATTGTTTTACTAACTTGGCTGTGCGGCCCATGGGCCCACGTCGCCATTGGGTGGTATTAGGATCTTTCACTCCTCGTCTATACTCTGGGACTCTGATCTCTCTTCTATTTGGGTTAAATGATTTTACTAAATCTAACTCTAGGTTCTCGTAACTACTTCCTCCCGGAGAGCCACTCGATACAGGTGATTGCTCTGTGAACCAGAAGAATTTGAAGTTACTCTCCGATATTCTCTCGAGACCTTTTGTCTGTCGCTTTTGCAATTCCCTACCACCGAAACATCCCTATGGATAAATACTTACGCCTGTCGTTCTTACTTTTATTCCCAGTTGATCTTGTTATTACAAGATACTCCGAAATTCTCTCTAATGTTCCGAGAATACTTTGTGCCTATTGCCTTGCAGTTCTTTACTACATGAATACCCCTACGGATAATTTCGCACACTTACCGAGTATCCACTCATCCCCAGTTGATTCATGTATGTCACCAGTCCTCGAAATACCATTCGATCTTCTGAAAATTCTGAGCATCCTATTGCTCTTGAAATTCTTGATTGCTTGCATTATGGTTAATCCCATAAGTCTCGTAGTCTTATTGACATTCCGTGTCATTATCATTTTGAGTCTGTTGACTCAATATGTTTGCGAATACATGCAATCATCATTGAGCCTTATAAATTACTTTTCCGGCTGAGCTGCCATTCTTTTAACTGGAATTGGTTCTCGACCAATCCAATTGTAGTTGATTGTACCCTAAGGCTATTCAACTTATCCATCCCTAATCGAACCGCTTCGATCCCTTGATTTAAATCATAATTCCTTTGCATTTGACAATTGAGTTAGTCAGTTGTTTCTATAATCTGATCTCCTTGCATTCTTCTTCCTCTAGTTGAGTACCGATGCTCACGTCAGATCCCTTGTGGACCACCGGATCCTTCGTTGGATTTTATCTGACAACGCCCTTCATATTCAATAACTTTGTGAGACCTTCCCCTGATACATAATGCCTTTGGTAAATTGTATCCTCTGCTTTGTCAACCATGCTCTACCTCCGAGATTGAGTTATTTACCCCTGAAGTTGATGGTATACGTTCCTAAGATGCCTTGATGGGTTGAACCTATGCCCTCCTTAATATGTGTGAACTCGAAAATTTTCACGAGTCATACTCTTCCAGTGTTTGCTGATAAAGTTTAAACATTACAACTTCTCCGAAAAGCGAGAAGTGAATGAAAGGTTATGCATTAAAGAAGTGGGAGTCGACCTTGAACTTTGTGTTCATGCCCATGGACACGATGTAGATCCTATCATAGAAGCTTCTTGTACTAATAACTATTTCCTTGATATGAACTCAGCTGGTATCTATGTATTGATCATTTGCAGTCGTGGTCCCGACCACATTTTCTCTTTGATTCCATTTCTCGGACAAGTTAAAGTACTTGCCTTTTGCAGATCAATACGCCTGCCCAACCTATATTTTGATCTGTCGTCGAGTATTACACTCTGGTATCTCGAGAATATCTAAGAACTGTGTTGCTTCTTATGAGTCTTCATCATCTATTATTTCTCACTGATTCCAATTTTTTCGGGTTCTGGGTTGTCGTCAATCGAGAACACCGATTCCGCATTTCGGTTCGATAACCCTAAGTAATTTTCGTTGCTTACGAGTTTATTAATCATTCAAGTCATTGCTAGCCTGATCGGCTATATCATTATCCTGCAACTTTTTAACTGTGCTACCTGGCCCCTCTTTCCGGAGCTGAGATTTAGATGGTAAGCTAATCTTCCGTGATCTTCTTTGTCATATCATTTCTCCTTGAACAGACTTGATTTCGAGTTTGTGTCGTACCCTTGCTTTCAATAAATTTCGCTTCACCATTCATTTGACTTGATGTCATCGCCGATCGATTACATCTTGAAATCCCTCGACAAAGTGTGTCGTGATGATCATCAACATTCTGAGCTCTTCCAAAATATCTATTGAATTCTTGATGGGAAATACCATCCTTGCCCCTCGATGGTTTGTATTATCATCGGCAATGTTAAGGCCCTCCCTCCAACACAAACCTGCTCATGTTTTGTGTATTACCTTGAGTTCCTTCCTACCCAGCTTATGTTATATTCTACTTTGGAATATTGCCATCTTTTATGTCAAGGATGTCGTGGGAATTTCACCACCTCTTAAGAAATTATTGTTACAGTGATGCTTCTCGCCATCACCATTCTTTTCTTGGCCCCCGTGTTGAGTGAACTCTGTTGTGGGAATTTGATATGTCTAGCAACCCTATTGCTTTGAAGTTAATGATCGATAGTTCATTCTTATCCTATCTGTTATTGAATCACCATTCTAACAGTTGATCAGGCTACCTATGCCCATATTTCTGGTACACCTTTCAACCAATGTTTAAATTGTGTATGATTTTCTCGAGCATACCACATTATATCATTTGATCTGACAAATGTTATCTCCTTGTTCACATAAGTGTGGAAATCCATCTTTTGAAAATCTCAATGAATTGTTGCTGAGTTCATCAGCCACTCCTCGTCTTTTCCTTGGTTAAATGATGAACTCTTGTTTCGAAACTTGCTTCCATAGTTCAATTCTCGGGAATCTTACAATGTCATCTCGACAATTTGTTGCACCTTTCTTCTAAGGCATCCTGAGTCCGAGTTATCCTGACACCAATCAGATCTGAATCTCGGTCAGATATGATGGTTGGAACATATTTCCAAGAGTTATGACCTTGGTCTTTATGTGACCTGGTAAGGTGATGTCGTGCCTAGCACACCTGGCCCGAGACCCATTGTTATAGTTTCCTTTTCAGCACGGTTATCCATTCTCTCATGAGGAAATTGTAAGACTTATTCTATAAGTTGTTCCTGATGGATCCTTTGTGTATCCAAAATTCGACCTTTGCTGGAAAACCATGTCAATGCTATCTCGAAGCATGTCTGTGGTACGCCGATTTTCAACAAGAACATTTGAAGCCCAATGCTAAATGTTTCTTTCTTAATTATCCTAACACCGTTGTATGGGTAATGCCATGAAAATTCTCTCCCCTACCTAAAAGTTTTCTACATTATATCCTGTCATGGATATCATGCTCTGTTTGTCCTTGGGAAGGGTATACCCCTGGTATATGTGTCAAGCACATTTTCCTTTCCATTGATCTATTTGATCCGATGATCACTTTTTCCTTCCATTGATTTGTTTAACCTTCCTTGTGACCCATATGATCTAAGCAGTAATATTCTTCTGCTTATGTAAACACCTTGGTGTACAACCGTGTCAGTAAGACCCTGTTGCATTTGTCGATAGCATTCCGGTAACCACCGATGGACGAGAATTTTGCCTATTGGTCCGCCTCATTCAACAAGCAGGAAAATGGTTCTCTTCGTCCCTCGCCCTTGGTATCGATGTTGTTGCCGACATAACTGACAGGCTACCCTCTGACATGCCTTGCTATCTTAACCGTGCAAGATGTCAGCCCCCTTTCTACTTTAACCCACATGGTGGGCCCATAACCCACAGCTCCACAGGATTGAAACCTGACTCTTGTGTACACCCCCGTTTCCAAGGTTATTCCTCACGCTTGGCTTCGTGTGTAATTTGCGAGCCACCTTCCTAGTGATCTATTCTAGTATCAGACATAATACTTATTCTCGTTACTTTGTACCCCTTCCACACCTTGTGTCAGTGATCGAACGACTGTCTACCCGCTTGAAACTCCTTATTGTACCTTCTTACCTTACTCTCGATGACTTTCTTGAATTTCAACTCGAGAGATGCCCCTATGCCTCGTTCACTAAGATAGCCCCAATGTACCTAACAGGTATTGAGCTTCGTCCTTCCCGAGTTTCCCCTAAATCTTTTCGCAAGTAAGATGGAATGAAGACATCATCACGAGAACCTGAAACAGAGGAATGAAGACATCAGCGCTATGGATCGACCACTTCAAGAAGAGAAACCAAGACCGAGAAGATTCGTTAGGATTTCATAACCAGACCTTTCCCCCTTATTCCAACTCTTAAATCTCGGGACGAGATTTCTTGTAGTGGAGGAGATTTGTAACACCCCGAGAATCATGCTACAGTAACCCTCTGTGATTAAGCTAAGCATGTTGCTAAACAAGGCTTGATCACATTGGAATCACATTTCTTTTCAAACTCCTAATTCAAACTTCAATTAAATTTAAAGTGGAAAATAGAAGTTGTCAAAATTGAAAACTAAAATGTTCATTAAGTAACAAATAATCCTGAAGCAATTATAGAATTGTAACTAAACTTAAATGGATTAGTTAGGTGACCCTAACAACCTCAAACTTTGGCAAGCAACAACATTTAATACCCTTTTAATTAATCTAAATTTAATATGAATTAGTATTTCACCCAAACTAGTTTTTGGTGCAAGGATCTGATGCACTGCAACTTATAAGGTAGCTCCCATATTTTATAAATACCATTTAGGTGCTAAACATTTTGCAAACAGAAAAATAAAAATAAATAGAAAAAAAAAAGAAAAGGCATCAATAGGACCCCTCCACCACCCGCCGGGCCAACCGGCCCAGCTGGCCACCAGGCCGTACAGGCCGGCCCAGACCCAGGCTATTAACCCCTCCCGGGGGGCACCGAAACCCTAACCCCTTCCCCACGATCCCCACCCCCCCCCCCCCCCCGCGTGATCTGGATCGGGGGCGCTCGACACCGCCGCCCGGTGCCTCCCGCTACCTCGCCGCCCCATCCGCGACCGCGTCATTGCTGGATCCCACCGGACTGCCCCGCCCTGGACCTCCCCGACCTCTCCCCCGACCGGCTTCCCCCAAGCCACGGCGCCCATTGTCTCTCCAACGCGGGTGAGGCCCCCGGCGTCCGCCACCTCTCCCCCGTGTGCCTGCCATGCCCCGCGTCCGCGTCGATGCCCGCAGTCACCTCACAATCGTCGTGACCGAAGCCTGTCGTGGCGCGCAGGAGCTCCGCTCCCTCGCGCGCCCACTCGCTGCAGTCGTCCTTCGCCGTGAGCCCCTCGCCGCGTCCGCACATGCCGCCGCACCGCCTCCACACAGCCACGCCCGCGCTCTGCCGGGCCTTGGCACCAGCGCTGATAACCTCCCTATGGCGCTTGCCCCGCGACCGTCCCGGCCGCACCTCTGCTGCTTCCGACCGAGCAC
Source organism: Aegilops longissima (assembly GCA_021605205.1). NCBI lineage: Eukaryota > Viridiplantae > Streptophyta > Magnoliopsida > Poales > Poaceae > Aegilops > Aegilops longissima. The sequence continues at coordinate 179,600,467 of CM038680.1, read as the reverse complement.
CCGGCGCCGCTCCACTGCGGCGCGCGCCGCCCCACGTCTCCGTCCCGCCGGCCTCGACCATGGACTCGCCGGAGCTCGGTCCGCCACAGCGCCCTGCCCCTTCCACTGCGCGCGTTAGGCACACGGAGGGAGGTGGCTGAGCCACTTACGGTGGGGCCCTCCCCGTAAATCGAGAAAAAGGAAAAGAGTAGAGGAAAGCGAAAATGGAAAATAAAAGGAAATAGTAAGGTGAATTAGTTAATTAGTAATATAATTAGTTTAATTAATTAACCTTGCTTAATTTGACCTAATTAACTAGCTTAGGTGTTTAAGCATATTTTAACTAAATTGTGACAATTACATGTGGGTCTCACACACCCTATTCACACCTTTGACCAGTCAACCGTTGACTTGGTCAACAGGGTCCCCTGGCCCCACAGGTCATAGGCTGTGGCTGGCTTCTGCTGTGTACACATAGCTTTTTACTACTTAAATTGAATTAAAATAATTTATAAAATGAATTAGAACTTTAGAAATTAATATAAAATAATCCGTAACTTGGATGAAAATACTTTGAACATGCAAGTTGCTCAGAACGACGAGACGAATCCGGATACGCATCCCGTTCGTCCGCCACACATCCCTAGCATAGTGAACCTGCAACTTTCCCCCTCCGGTTCACCTATCCGAAAACGCGAAACACCGGGGATACTTTCCCGGATGTTTCCCCCTTTCGCCGGTATCACCTACTACCGCGTTAGGGCACACCTAACACCGCCCATTATCATGCCGTGCATCGTCATGCTTATGTTTGCATTTTATTTACTGTTTCTTCCCCCTTCTCTCCGGTAGACTACGAGACCGACGCTACTGCTGCCCAGTTCGACTACGGAGTTGACGACCCCTTCTTGCCAGAGCAACCAGGCAAGCCCCCCCCCCTTGATCACCAGATATCGCCTACTCTACTCTCTACTACTTGCATTAGAGTAGTGTAACATGTTACTGCTTTCCGTTATTCCTATCCTGATGCATAGCCTGTCCTTGCTACTACTGTTGTTACCTTTACCTGCAATCCTACATGCCTAGTATAGGATGCTAGTTTTCCATTAGTGGCCCTACATTCTTGTCCGTCTGCTGTGCTATACTATCAGGCCGTGATCACTCGGGAGGTGATCACGGGTATATACTATATACTTTATACATGATACATGTGGTGATTAAAGTCGAGCCGACTCGAGGAGTACCCGCGAGTGATTCACGGATTGGGGGCTGAAAGGACCTTTGTCCCGACGGCCCTCTGGATGGATCTTTGTGGCGGAGCGGCAGGCAGGTTGAGACCGCCTAGGAGAGAGGTGGGCCTGGCCTGTTCGGGCGTTCACGATACTTAACACGCTTAACGAGTTCTTGGTATTTGATCTGAGTCGGCCATTTGGTCTATCGCACTAACCAACTACGTGGGAAAGATATGGGCACTTTCGATGTCGTGGTATCGGCGAAGCCTTCGTGACGTCAGCGACCGAGCGGCGCGCGCCAGATTGGACCGCGTAATGTGACTTCCTTTGTAATGGAGGTTGATAGGTCTGCTTCCGGCCGCGTTCGCAACGTGCAGGTGTGCTAAGGGCGATGGGCCAAGACCCCTGGGCGCTTAGGTTTAGACCGGCGTGCTGACCGCTCTGTTGGCCTAGGTCGGGCTGCGGCGTGTTGATCTTCAGCGGCGGGCATGACCGAAAAAGTGTGTCCGGCCAAATGTGATCGGCGTGTTGGGTTATGTGGTGCACCTGCAGGGAAGTTAATCTATTGAATAGCTGTGATCTTGATAACAGGGCGACTTGGAGTTGTACCTTGACCTTATGACAACTAGAACCGGATACTTAATAAAACACACCCTTCCAAGTGCCAGATATAACCCGGTGGTCGCTCTCTAACAGGCCTACGAGGAGAGTATCGCCGGGTAGGATTATGCTATGCGATGCTACTTCGAGGACTTCAGTCTACTCTCTTCTACATGCTGCAAGACGGAGGCTGCCGAGCGTAGTCTTCAACAGGATTAGCTATCCCCTCTTATTACGGCATTCTGCGATTCAGGTCCACCGATATGGCCCTTTACACATATATCCATGCATATGTAGTGTAGCTCCTTGCTTGCAAGTACTTTGGATGAGTACTCACGGTTGCCTTGTTCCCCCTTTTCCCCCTATCTCTACCCGATTGCTGCGACCAGATGATGGAGCCCAGGAGCCAGACACCACCGTCGATGACAACTACTACACCGGAGGTGCCTACTACTACGTGCAGCCCGCTGACGACGACCAGGAGTAGTTAGGAGGATCTCAGGCAGGAGGCCTGCGCCTCTTTCGATCTGTATCCCAGTTTGTGCTAGTCTTCTTAAGGCAAACTTGTTTAACTTATGTCTGTTCTTAGATATTGTTGCTTCCGCTGACTCGTCTATGATCGAGTACTTGTATTCGAGCCCTCGAGGCCCCTGGCTTGTATTATGATGCTTGTATGACTTATTTATGTTTTAGAGTTGTGTTGTGATATCTTCCCGTGAGTCCCTGATCTTGATCGTACACATTTGCGTGCATGATTAGTGTATGATTAAATCGGGGGCGTCACAGTTGACTTTTGCGTTGACTCCCCGGCAACGGCGCTAGAAATCCTTCTTGCTACCTCTTGAGCACTGCGTTGGTTTTCCCTTGAAGAGGAAAGGGTGATGCAGTAAAGTAGCGTAAGTATTTCCCTCAGTTTCTGAGAACCAAGGTATCAATCCAGTAGGAGGCCATGCTCAAGTCCCTCGCACCTACATAGACAAATAAAAACCTCGCAACCAACGCAATAAAGGGGATGTCAATCCCTTCACGGTCACTTACGAAAGTGAGATCTGATAGATATGATAAGATAATATTTTTGGTATTTTTATAATAAAGATGCAAAGTAAAAATAAAAGGCAATAAAATAGCCAAGTGTTGGAAGATTAATATGACGGAAAATAGACCCGGGGGCCATAGGTTTCACTAGTGGCTTCTCTCGAGAGCATAAGTACTATGGTGGGTGAACAAATTACCGTTGAGCAATTGATAGAATTGAGCATAGTTATGAGAATTTCTAGGTATGATCATGTATATAGGCATCACGTCTGTGATAAGTAGACCGACTCCTGTCTGCATCTACTACTATTACTCCACAGATCGACCGCTATCCAGCATGCATCTAGAGTATTAAGTTCAAAAGAATAGAGTAATGCTTTAAGTAAGGTGACATGATGTAGAGGGATAAACTCATGCAATATGATAGAAACCCCATCTTGTTATCCTCGATGGCAACAATACAATCGTGCCTTGCTGCCCTGCATCCTTTGGGAAAGGACACCGCAAGATTGAACCCAAAGCTAAGCACTTATCCCATTGCAAGAAAGATCAATCTAGTAGGCCAAACCAAACTGATAATTAGAAGAGACTTGCAAAGATAACCAATCATACATAAAAGAATTCAGAGAAGATTCAAATATTGTTCATAGATAAACTTGATCATAAACCACAATTCATCGGTCTCAACAAACACACCTCAAAAGAAGATTACATCGAATAGATCTCCACAAGAATCATGGAGAACTTTGTATTGAGATCCAAAGAGAGAGAAGAAGCCATCTAGCTAATAACTATGGACCGAAGGTCTGAGGTAAACTACTCACACATCATCGGAGAGGCTATGGTGTTGATGTAGCAGCCCTCCGTGATCAATGCCCCTCCGCCAGACGCCGGAAAAAGGCCCCAAGATGGGATCTCACGGTGCATGTAAGGTTGCGGTGGTGGAATTAGGTTTTCGTGGATGCTTCTATTGGTTTCGGGGTACGTAGGTATATATAGGAGGAAGAAGTACGTCGGTGGAGCAACATGGGCCCCACGAGGGTGGAGGGCGTGCCCGGGGGGTAGACGCGCCCCCCTGCCTCGTGCTCTCCTAGTTGATTTCTTGACGTAGACTCCAAGTCATCTGGATCATGTTTGTTCCGAAAATCACGTTCCCGAAGGTTTCATTCCATTTGGACTCCGTTTGATATTCTTTTTCTACGAAACTTTGAAATAGGCAAAAAAACGGCAATTTTGGGATGGGCCTCCGGTTAATAAGTTAGTGCCAAAAATAATATAAAAGTGTATAACAAAGCCCATTAATCATCCAAAATAGAATATAATATAGCATGAAGCAATAAAAAATTATAGATACGACGTATCAGTGACGACGATAGGGGGGTCCTTCCCACACGACCCAGAAACCGTCGGGGATATGCCCTCCTGGCACACATGCTCGGCACAATGAGTTCGTGTGCGACCGGCGAGCGCTCAAATAGGGAAATACGTACAATAGAGCTAAAAATACAATTATACAAGCGAAATTGTTTCTGGTTGCAAGTACATCCCACACAGTTAGTCCCTGCTAAATGTTTCCGTTCGTATGTACATCCCACACAGTCGCTCTAAGGAAAACGTTTCCGTTCACAGGTACATCACACACAATTTTCCCCGTTAAATCGTTTGTGATAGCGTTGCCATTGCACACGATATTAACAATTTTATCGTTTGCGTTATTGAATGCGTCACACACGTTGCATAGAAGAAACTATGTGGCAAGGCTGTCCATCACACACATTTTTTATGTGGTAAACGTTTGCGCAAGGTGGCCAAACGCAAATAGTTTTCAAGAGAAGGTCGTGTGTGATTGCTCATTGATCCAACATGGTTTATTCCTAGAAACTATGTGCATTGCCTGAGGTCATCGCCCACGGTATTTTCTGAATAACCATTTGCAATAGCAAAACCCAATTAGCATGCTAATTCACCATTAGCAGGCTAATAGCCCTATTATTAATAATCCATTTATTAATTTAATTGACATTCATATTAAGCACATAATATATTTCATTTCCATATTAAGGATGCAAGATTTCATAATTGAAATACATCTAAGTACAACATGATATAGCTTCAGCACTCAGCTACGCCTTTACACAACTGCAACAGCACCAAGTTTCACATGCAACATGTAGACACTTTTGAAATTAGCATCATAGACGGTATATAGACAGATGCATCTCATCTGGAAAACTGCTGAAGCGGATGGCGAATATTGAGCCTTCATTCATGTTGAAGGTCTTTGCAACTTTAGGCCAGTGCTTGTGGATGATTGACCGTCTGCCCTTCGTCCTCTTCAGGAACACTTCAATATTGAACCGTGGGTGTTGTATGAAAACCTTCCTCACCTACTGACCATAGAGGTGGTTTGAGAGGTAATCATCATTGAACTGCTTTGGAAAGGCCTGAAAACAAGGATGTGCATAAATATCTTCTCTATATTGGAAATGGGGCAAAGGAATAAAAAAGGCAAGGTATAATAGTTAGTACCATCTTGTAGTGAACTGATGTGTTCTTCATTGTGCAGACAAAGATCTTGTTGTTTTTTGTTGCTAATGTATTTATCCTAACAATATTTCTGAGTTTCTTGACTTGATTGATATTCATGGACAACTCATTTCCCCATATGCAAAAAGGGTCGAACAGTGGGTCAAAACCACTGACAGCAGGACCTACATGTGCAAGACCAAATTGTTAAAACCCTAAATATTAGAATGGTTCCTGCAAGTGCACAATAATGTGCTATTAGACAAAGGACCATGCACGTGCTAACCTCGATTGTAAACCTCAATGCTTCCCATTCTTTCCTAGCAACACATATAAGGTAGTTAGTCATCAGGTTAAGTAAGGGTTCGCATGCTATCAGTAAAATATGTTGATGAAAAATAAGCACATTGCAGATTCATGAGATTAATTCAAGCCACATGGAAAAACCATTTAGCCAAACCAAGCATGATTAAGAACTAGGAAATATAGCACTTGGATATGTTTCTCATGTATTAAGTGCAGCCAAATTCGATTTAT
>CM038680.1:179303209-179594358 GCA_021605205.1 Aegilops longissima | reverse complement strand
ATTCCTCACATGCACCACAATAAAAAATTCTACCACGACAATTGGACATCGCATTGCAGAATTGAACCAAGCAGTTAACTAAACACCACAACAAATGAACCAAACATTAACTGAGCACCAATTTGCACAATATAACATACTTCTAATAGAAGATCAGATAGTTAACCAAACCAAGCATGCTTAACAGCTTGGAAATATAGCAATTGTATTTGTTTCTCATGTATTTACTACAGCCAAATTCAATTTATTCCTCACATGGTATACAATAACAGAATGCACCCACAACTATTGAACATTGCATTGCAGAATTGAACGAAACAGTTAACTAAACACCACAACACAAATGAACCAAACGTTAACTGAGCACCACATTGCACAATGTATAACCAAAGCACGCATGCTTGACAACTTGGAAATATAGAAATTCTATTCGTTTCTCATGTTGTAAAGATAATTCGATTTATTTCTAACATGGAAGACAATACAAAATTGCAGCCTGAAGAATTGAACATCACATTTGCAGAATTGAACCAAACAGTTAACTGAAGACGACAACTAATTAACAAAACAGTTAATAAGTGAGCACCACACTGCACGACATATAGAACATATACACTAGAGCAACATATTGAATGGTAAAATTAGATAGCACAATTCACTAGAATTTGTGAAGGAAAGGCAGGAGCAGCACACGCAACGGGTAAACTGAGCATGCTTGACTGGCGTAGGTAGAAAATGGCAAGGTGCTCCTCCAAGATCTGGCGGTCGACACAAATGGCGGCCATCGCGACCTCATCTGCGTGTGCGGCCGCGATTTGCTTCTCCGCTGCCAAATGCTCCTTGAGATCCTGGCTATACTGCGTGCACCATGGCTTAGGGCGGCGCTTATTTGGTGGAGGGGTCGATGATTTGGGTGGAAGGTATCGCACCGGCGGTCGGGGCATCACTACAAGAAATATGTCAACTAGTGACCTTCTTTTAGTGACCCTGGAAGAATTGGTCATAGATCTATGACCATTTGAGACCAACTGGTCAAAAGCTGTTCGGGGGGCTCCAATCCCTAAACCATTGCGACCATTTTGGTCAGAAAGGTTGTAATTTCCTTACATGAAATGGTCATAAAGCAAACAGCGCTAGTCCGCTGCCTTATTTCTAGTTGTTAACGACCAATATAGATGGTCATAGCCTTGTAAATTGTGGTGGGTTGCGATGACTAGGCGCCATCTCATCAGTTTTGCCTATGTGTCATGTCCATGTGTCAATTTTTGCCCTAGGTTGTGAAGCAACCTATATTTCTGTTATTCCAAAAATTCCCAAACAATTCACATAAATTGTTTGGATCATATCTTCATCAAATATGTCAAAAACCTTCCTTTCCTACTTCAAAAATAGTTCAACAATATTCATTTTCCTATTCTGTTCAGAGCAGCACTTTGTGAAGGAAGTACCACTTGGGCATGTCCAAATACTATCCATTTTCTACAGTGCTTTCCTATGCCCAAATAACCATCCTCCACCAAATTCCAGCTCAATCCATTCATTATTTTGAGCCCAGCTTCAACATTCGTATTTATGTCCAGTGTACTTTGCAAAGCAAGTACCACCTAGGCTCCTCCTTTTGAGCTGAAAATTTGTGAAGACGGTCTTCTTAGTAACTGATCATCCTCAGCCAAAACTCACGCCCATTAACCATGTACATTTCCCGTACCGCTAATCAAACACTTGGCTGCTAATTCATGTTTGAGCATCGATTGGTCTGCTCGTGAGGATCTTTTGTTGTAATTTTCTTCCTAGCACCTACCTGGGGAGTGCCCAATCCACTAGACATGCCTAGGCCGCCCAGAACACATGGCAACGCCACGGTCACGCGGTGACCATGCGGCGGGCATCTTGAGTTCTGGCAGCTCTAGAGTTGGGCCCTCGGCCACCGCCCAAACCTCGACGTATCGCCACCAAACCATGTATTTATGGTTAAATAGGTACTTATGTAACTAGAAATGATTTTTGGAAAAAATAAATAGCAAACTATGAGGCAGCCGCAGTTCAAATTTGACCCGCTTCCAACTCAATCGGCGGAAATTTGTCTTTTTTAGGAGAGGTGGATAAAAACTTTTTACACCCAACCATTTTGTCAATTGTGCATTAAATATGTCCTAGTATTTTATAAAATTGATTTGGTCCAATTTTGCAACAATTATTTGGGAGGTCCTTCACAAAAAAAACGTCCTTTTGGGCACTCGAAAAATGGAAAATGATTTTTTCATCCAAAGAAAATGAAAACTTCCTTAGGCAACATTGTTTGCCATTACAATATGCACCCTTGTGCACAATATGAGATCACTTGAACAAATTATGCCATGAATGTGGCCATAAGATTGATCATTTGGCTTGAAAGCCATTGATCTCCACACGTGATAGCTCGTTTCTGAGAACACTTTTTTTAAAATAATTGCCGTATTACAAGTTTGTTATTTTTCCTGGGAACTTGGTCACATATAATGACACAATGCGAAGGCTTCCCGATTTTTTGATTTTTTTTTAATTTTTTATGCCCGTTTTAAAATGCGGTCAAAACGGCGGGCTTGACCGTTCCTAGCTAGTGGTTGAATCTTGGAATTTTTTTGGTGTTTCTCTGATTAAATAGATACTTTTGTACCTAGAAATGATTTTTGGAAAAAATAAAGAGCAAACTATGAGGCAGCCGTAGTTCAAATTTGACCTGCTTCCTACCTGCTTCCTGTTGAATCGGCGGAAATTTATCTTTTTCATGAGAGGTGGACCAAAACTTTTGACACCCAACCATTTGGTCAATTGTGCATCAAATATGGCCTAGTATTTTATAAAAATTATTTGGTCCAATTTTACAACAATTATTTGGTAGGTACTTCGCAAAAAAAACTCATTTCGGGCACTCGGAAAATGGAAAATGATTTTTTCGTCCAAAGAAAATGAAAAATCCCTTAGGCAACATTGTTTGGAATTCCAAGATGCACCATTGTGCATAATATGAGATCATTTGAACAAACTATGCCTTGAATGAGGCCATAAGATTGATCATTTGGCTTGAAAGCCATGAATCTTCACACATGATAGCTCGTTTCTGAGAACAATTTTTTAAAAAAATTGCCGTATTACAAGTTTATAATTTTTGCTGGTAACTTGGCCACATATAATGAAACAATGCGAAGGTTTTCCAATTTTTTTATTTTTTTTGAATATTTTATGCCCGTTTCAAAATGCGGTCAAAATGGCGGGAATAACCGTTCCTAGCTAGTGGTTGAATCTTGAATTTTTTTGGTGTTTCTATGATTTAATAGATACTTATGTACGTAGAAATGATTTTTGGAAAAAATAAAGAGAAAACTACGAGGTAGCTATAGTTCAAATTTGACCCGCTTCCAACTGAATCGGCGGGAATTTATTTTTTTCACGAGAGGTGGATCAAAACTTTTTACACCCAACCATTTGGTTAATTGTGCATTAAATACGTCCTAGTATTTTAGAAAATTGATTTGGTACAATTTTGCAACAAATATATGATAGGTCCTTCACAAAAGAATTTCATTTTGGGCACTCAGAAAATGATTTAAAATAGCTAGAAAGATCATAAAGGCATACAAATTGGTCCTTACCTATAAAATGTGGTCTAAGTCTAGTGAAACTTTGTGTGGTGCCATTTTACAAAATATTTTTGATAGCTGCTTCACAAAATCCCTCTATTTTTAGTACTTGAAGACTATTTTAAATCGCTGATTTTTCGAACCAATGAGAACTCTTCCCACGGATCGATGACATGGCGCCCATCCATCCATCCATCCATCTCTCCATCTCACATCCATCCATCCATCTATCTACAGAAAAAAGAAAAGAAAAAGATCCCCACCGGCAGCCCAAACACTAGCTCAGATCCCCCATCTCACCCCTCCTCCCTCGTCCCCATCTCCTCGCCGCCGCCACCACCTCCTCCCCGTCCCCTGCACCACTCCTCGTCGTCAACCTACGGCGCCTGATTCCGGTACCGTCCGACGGCGCCCGATACCCTCCCTTCCGCTCCATCCTCCCCATCTACCAGATCGACCGCGCCCTCCCACCCACACATCGCCGCCGCCACCCACCGTCCCGTCTGACCTCGCCGCCGCCACCCACCGCCCAGTCTGACCTCATCGCAAATATGTTTACTTCATAATAGCTGAATCAGGAACGATGAATCATCATATTTACAAAAACAAGAGAGGTCGAGTTCATACCAGCTTTTCTCATCCCAATAAGTCCATAATATATCATCATTATTGCCTTTCACTTGCACGACCGAACGGTGTGTATAATAATAAGAGTGCACGTGCATTGGACTAAGCTGGCATCTGCAAGCATTCAATAAACAGGAGAAGACAAGGCAATATGGGCTCTTGGTTAAATAAACGATCATGCATATGAGAGCCACTAAGCATTTTCAATATGGTCTTCTCGACCCCCAAAGAAAGGAAAAGAAAAATAAAAACTATTTACACGGGAAAGCTCCCAACAAGCAAAAGAAGAACAGGAAATATTTTTGGGTTTTCTTTTTAATTCTACTACAAGCATGGAGAGTAGACTAACTAATTTTTTTGTTTTTTCTTAAAGTTTATCAAACACACAAGAAGAAAGCTAGAAAAAGAAATTCAAACTAACATGGATGTTACAGTGAAACAGTATGAGCACCGACATCTAGCAATGAGTGTGTGCGAACATAAATGTAATGTCGGTGAGAAATACGTACTCCCCCAAGCTTAGGCTTTTGGCCTAAGTTGGTCTATTGCCGAGGATAGCTTTGGCCGATACTGTAGGTGTAGCTGGGGTCGTACTGCGATGCAGCGGCTACCGCCTCCTGAGCTGCAGCGTGGCGTCGAGCTGCCTCTGCTCTCCTCTCGTACTCATCTGCCTCCTGTCTGGTAATAATATATCTTCCTCTCGTCTGAAAATCAAAGAAGGCGGGAGCATGAAGAGTAACACGGACAACATGTCGTTTGTTAAAGATTAGTCGATACTGGAAAGGTGGTCCAGTCCTCTCAACGAACTGGTGGGAAAACATAGAATCAAGATCTAAATAAGTAGGGGGTAACTCCATATCACCCTCACGAATGTCTACATCAAGAAAATTAGCTAAGCGGGTTGCATAAATTCTTCCAAAGAAATCTCCGTTATGTCTATTATGATGCAACCTACGAGCTACAATGGCTCCCATATGATAAGATTGGTCCCCTAACACAGCACTTCCGAGAATCTTTGAGATCGAGAACACACATGTGACATGCTTCATCCTTAGCATTTATGCATCTACCAATGAAGAGAGCAAAATAATGTATAGCAGGAAAGTGAATGCTCCCTATAGTGGCCTGCGCTATATCTCTAGATTCCCCCACAGTTATTCTAGCAAGAAAGTCTCTATATTCAGATTTAGGGGGATCCCTGATACTACCCCAAAATGGAATTTTGCAAGCAAGAGTGAAATCCTCTAAGTCCATGGTATAATATTTGTCATAAAGGTCAAACATGACTGAAGGAGAATTACGCGAAGATGAAAACTCAAACCTCCCCACAAATGAACTTGTGAGATCACGATACTGGGGCATTTATCAGCTTCAAAGTCCTCAAGACCGGCATCACGCAAATATGCGTAGAATTCTTCTTTAATTCCCTCTTGATTCATAAAATTTTCCGAAGGCCATTCACAGGGCCTCACGAGAGCGTCTCTTGGTGGTTCCTCGTCACCATCACGCATTGCAAGCCTGGGACCTTGCTTCCTTGAAGAACCACCTTGGAACATCTTCCTAAGCATATTGTTTTCTCTGAAAAATAATTCTGAAATTTTTAGTAACTTCAAACAAAAGTGAACCAACTTCAATAAAACTGATAGCAACTACTCATACAAGTGCCTAGAGCATATATCAAGCATTAGAACTACTTGGAACCATATAAATTTGTCATGCAAGCTCAAGAACATGGTCACCTATGCAGCACAAATTTGCAATGAATAAAGCACTAGAACAAAAACTAATTGGACCAATGGAGGAGTCACATACCAAGGAACAATCTCCCCAAGCAGTTTTGCGAGAGGTGCTTTGAGCAAGGAGATCGAAAATCACAGCAAAAGCGGCTGGAACACGAGCTTGAGTTGGTTTTTCGGGTTTGTGCGAGACAGAGGAAGAAGATGGGTGCAGGGATAAGTGGAGGAGGGCCACCATGGGCCCACGAGGCAGGGGGGCGCGCCCAGGGCGGTAGGGCGCGCCGTCCACCCTCGTGGCCAGGTGGCAGCTCCCCCCGCGGTAATTTTTACACTAAAAATCCTCAAATATTCCCGAAAAATCCATATTAAATTGGCATGGCATTCTGAGGACTTTTATTTTCGGGACATTTTTATATTGCACGGATAAGTCAGGAAACAGACAGAAAAAATACTATTTTACTTTATTTCTACTAAAGAACAGAGAATATAAAGAGGGTACAGAAGGTCGTGCTTCTAGTTTCATCCATCTCATGCTCATAAAAAAGAATCCACTAACAAGGTTGATCAAGTCTTGTTAACAAACTCATTCCGATAATCATGGAACCGGAGAAATTTCGAATAACACTATGTTACTTCAACGGGGATATAGACATCCCCAATAATAAGTATATCATATTTCTTCTTGACAGTAGGAAGAGGAAATTCAAAACCTCCAAATATAATCGATGGAATTTTTCCAATAGAGTTGATACTATAAACTTGAGGTTGTTTCCTCGGAAAGTGTACCATGTGCTCATTACCATTAATATGAAAAGTGACACTGCCTTTGTTGCAATCAATAACAGCCCCTGCAGTATTAAGGAAAGGTCTTCCAAGAATAATAGACATACTATCATCCTCGGGAATATCAAGAATAACAAAGTCCGTTAAAATAGTAACGTTTGCAACCACAACAGGCACATCCTCACAAATACCGACAGGTATAGCAGTTGATTTAGCAGCCATTTGCAAAGATATTTCAGTAGGTGTCAACTTATTCAAATCAAGTCTACGATATAAATAGAGAGGCATAACACTCACACCGGCTCCAAGATCACATAAAGCAGTCTTAACATAATTTCTCTTAATGGAGCATGGTATAGTAGGTACTCCTGGATCTCCAAGTTTCTTTGGTATTCCACCCTTAAAAGTATAATTAGCAAGCATGGTGGAAATTTCAGCTTCCGGTATCTTTCTTTTATTTGTAACAATATCTTTCATATATTTAGCATAAGGATTCATTTTGAGCATATCACCAATCGCATACATAAAAGATGGGTCTAGTCATTTCAAAGAAAGCGCTCAAAATCCTCATCATCCTTTTTCTTGGATGGTTTCGGAGAAAAAGGCATGGGTTTCTGAACCCATGGTTCCCTTTCTTTACCATGTTTCCTAGCAACAAAGTCTCTTTTATCATAACGTTGATTCTTTGATTGTGGGTTATCAAGATCAACAACAGGTTCAACTTCTACATCATTATCATTACTAGGTTGAGCATCATCATGAACATCATCATTAACATTTTCACTAGGTTCATGTTCATTACCAGATTGTGTTTCAGCATCAGACATAGAGATATCATTTGGATTATCTGGTGGTTTAGCAATAGGTTCACTAGAAGTTTGCAAAGTCCTATCATTTTTCTTTTTCTTCCTCTTAGAAGAGCTAGGTACATCAATATTATTTCTCTGAGAATCTTGCTTGATTCTCTTAGGGTGGCCTTCAGGATACAAGGGTTCCTGGGTCATTCTACCAGTTCTAGTAGCCACTCTGACAACATAATCATTTTTCTTACTATTCATTTCATTAAGCACTTCTTTTTGAGCTTTAAGTACTTGTTCTACTTGAGTGGTAACCATAGAAGCATGTTTGCTAACAAGTTTAAGTTCACCTCTAATATTAGCCATATAATCACTCAAGCGTTTAATCATAAAGGTATTCTGTTTTAATTGTCTACCAAAATAAGCATTAAAGTCATCTTGCTTAAACATAAAGTCATCAAACTCATCCAAGCACTGACTAGCAATTTTAGTAGGAGGGACTTCAGCTTTATCATATCTGTAGAGAGAATTTACCTTTACTACCTGTGTTGGGATATCGGGAGGTTCTTCAATAAATAAGTAATTGAGATCATATACTTCTTCAACAGGCGGTAAATTAAGACCATGTATTTCTTCAATAGGAGGTAAATTCTTAACATCTTCAGCTTTAATACCTTTTTCTTTCATAGATTTCTTTGCCTCTTGCATATCTTCGGGACTGAGAAATAGAACACCTCTCTTCTTCGGAGTTAGTTTATGAATAGGCTTAGTAATTGGCTCAGGAGGTGCCCAATTATTTTCATTTGTCAACATATTATTCAATAAAATTTCAGCTTCATCCGGTGTTCTTTCCCAGAAAAGAGAACCAACACAACTATCCAGGTAATCTCTAGAAGCATCGGCTAGTCCATTATAAAAGATATCAAGTATTTCAGGTTTCTTAAGAGGATGATCAGGCAAAGCATTAAGTAAATTGAGAAGCCTCCCCCAAGCTTGTGGGAGACTCTCTTCTTCAATTTGCACAAAATTATATATATCCCTCAAAGCAGCTTGTTTCTTATGAGCAGGAAATATTTAGCGAGAAGTAATAAATCATATCACAGGGACTTTGCACACAACCAGGATCAAGAGAATTAAACCATATCTTAGCATCACCCTTTAATGAGAACGGAAATATTTTGAGTAAATAAAGGTAGCGCGATCTCTCATTATTAGTAAACAGGGCAGCTATATCATTTAACTTAGTAAGATATGCCACAACAGTTTCAGATTCATAGCCATAATTAAAAAGGATCAGATTCAACCAAAGTAATTATATATGAATCAACAAAAAAATCATAATAATCCTGATCGGGAACATAGATAGGTGAAGTAGCAAAATCAGGGTCGGGTCTCATCCTATCTCTAAAAGATTCTTTACTCCATTTAACTAGAAACCTCTTAAGTTCAAGTCTATCCTGGCAAGCAAGAACAGCTGCAGAAGATTCAGCATTAAAAAGATAACCCTCAGGAATAGCAGGCATATTTTCATCATCACTAACATCATCGTATTCAGGTTCAATATTTTCTGTTTCTCTAGACCTAGCAATTTGCTCATCAAGAAATTCACCAAGGGGCACATATTATCAAGCATAGAAGTAGTTTCATAATAAGTATCATGCATAGCAGAAGTGGCATCATCAATAACATGCGACATATCGGAACGAATAACAGAAGTAGGTTTAGGTGTCGCTAGCTTACTCATAACAGAAGGTGAATCAAATGCATAGCTAGATGGCAGTTCCTTACCTCCCCTCGTAGTTGAGGGATAAATTGTTGTCTTAGCGTCTTTCAAGTTCTTCATAGTGTCCAGCAGATATAAATCCCAAGTGACTCAAAGAATAGAGCTATGCTCCCCGGCAACGGCGCCAGAAAAAGGTCTTGATAACCCACAAGTATAGGGATCGCAACAGTTTTCGAGGGTGGAGTATTCAACCCAAATTTGTTGATTCGACACAAGGGGAGCCAAAGAATATTCTCAAGTATTAGCACCTGAGCTGTCAATTCAACCACACCTGGAAACTTAGTATCTGCAGCAAAGTGTTTAGTAGCAAAGTAATATGATAGTGGTGGTAATGGTAACAAAGTAAAGACAACAAAAGTAATGTTTTTGGTATTTTTGTAGTGATTGTAACAGTAGCAACGGAAAGTAAATAAGCGTAAACCAGTATATGGAAAACTCGTAGGCACCGGATCAGTGATGGATAATTATGCGGATGTGGTTCGTCATGTAACATCATAACATAGGGTGACACAGAACTAGCTCCAATTCATCAATATAATGTAGGCATGTATTCCGTAAATAGTCATACGTGATTATGGAAAAGAACTTGCATGACATCTTTTGTCCTACCCTCCCGTGGCAGCGGGGTCCTATTGGAAACTAAGGGATATTAAGGCCTCCTTTTAATAGAGAACCGGAATAAAGCATTAGCTCATAGTGAATACATGAACTCCTCAAACTATGGTCATCAACGGGAGTGGTCCCGATTATTGTCACTTTGGGGTTGCCGGATCATAACACATAGTAGGTGACTATAGACTTGCAAGATAGGATCAAGAACACACATATATTCATGAAAACATAATAGGTTCAGATCTGAAATCATGGCACTCGGGCCCTAGTGACAAGCATTAAGCATAGCAAAGTCATAGCAACATCAATCTCAGAACATAGTGGATACTAGGGATCAAACCCTAACAAAACTAACTCGATTACATGATAAATCTCATCCAACCCATCATCGTCCAGCAAGCCTACAATGCAATTACTCACGCACGGCGGTGAGCATCATGAAATTGGTGATGGAGGATGGTTGATGATGACGACGGCGACGAATCCCCCTCTCCGAAGCCCAGAACGGACTCAAGATTATCCCTCCCAAGAGAGATTAGGGCTTGGCGGTGGCTCCGTATCATAAAACGCGATGATTTCTTCTCTCTCTTTTTTTCTCCCCGAAAGCCAATATATGGAGTTGGAGTTGGCGTCGGAGGGCATCCAGGGGGCCCACGAGGTAGGGGGGCGCGCCCAGGGGGGAGGGGGCGCCCCCCAACCTCGTGAGCAGGGTATGGGCCCCCTGGTCTTCATCTTTGGCGAGGATTTTTTTATTATTTTTTCTAAGGTGTTCCGTGGAGTTTCAGGTCATTCCGAGAACTTTTGTTTTCTGCACATAAAACAACACCATGGCAATTCTCTTTGAAAACAGCGTCGATCCGGGTTAGTTCCATTCAAATCATACAAGTTAGAGTCCAAAACAAGGGCAAAAGTGTTTGGAAAAGTAGATCTGACGGAGCGTGTCGACAAGCGCATTGCAAATGGCGGAGGAAAACCTGGTGCCCCTATTTCGGTCGCGGCAATTGGGAAAAGAGGACAGAGGCTGAAATGGGCAAACACCTGCGGAAGAGTGGTTTCGCCCGATTATACGGTGTGGACATATCATGGTGAGTCGCCCAGCGTGACCGAGCTGAGGTCGATCGTCGTCGCACCGACGAGCATGGTACCGGGATGGAAAACATGGTGCAAGACTATGATGATGCTCGGGATTGAGACGAGGAGATGGAGGAATCTGCAAAGGCCTTCAATGAAATGTTGGAGTCTTCAAAACGTCCGCTCCACGAGCACACTGAGCTTTGTCAGTTGGATGCCATCTCCAAGTAATGGCTCTGAAGGCTCAGTTCAACTTGGGCAGAGAATGCTACGACGTAATGATGACAGTATTTGGATGCTTTCTACCCAAAGGCCATGTAATGCCTGCAAATCTGTACCAGTCGGACAAAATCCTCCGTGCACTGAAGATGCCCTATGAGAAGATACATGCCTGTGAGAAAGGATGGGCCTTATTTAGGCTTGACTATGCGGACTTGAACTATTGTCCCATTTGCAGGTCTTCCAGGTATGTTGTGGTAGACAACGGTATGGGTGAGAAGACACAGACCAAAATCCCCGTTAGTGTTCTTCGGTATATGCCAATCGTACCAAGACTTCAACGTCTTTTCATGGTCAAAGAGACGGCCAGATAGATGACATGGCACAAAACAGGAAAAAGAACCGAACTAGATGCCGATGGGAATCTGATGATGGTACACACATCGGATGGTGTTGCGTGGAAAAAGTTTGATGAATTACATGCTGACAAAGCGGCAGATCCGAGGCATCCTCGAGTCGGCGTCGGCCACGGATGGGTTCAGTGTGTTTGGTATGACGGCAGCCCAATACAGTTGTTGGCCCGTATTTGTCTTTCCACTCAATCTCCCCCCGGATAGGTAATGCAAAGAAAGAACATTTTCCTGACGTTGATAATTCCAGGGCCCAACTATCCGGGGAAAATATGAATGTGTACATGCAGCCACTTAAGGACGAATTGCAAGAAGCCTAGGATAATGGGTTCAAGACATACGACGCCTATAGAAAACAGAACTTCATAATGCGTGTCTGGTACATGTACTCGATGCATGACATGCCGACATATGCGCTATTCGTTGGCTGGTGTGTGCATGGAAGGTTCCCGTGTCCCACATTCAAGGGAGCTCTTGAGTTTCGTTGGCTTCAGGCCGGTCGCAAGTTTTCTTGCTTCACATGCATAGACAGTTCCTGGATCCTCGCTATAACTTCAGGAAAGACAAGAGAACCTCATCAGAGGTAGAGTTGTCAAAAACTCTGCACCACCTGCATTGACGGGCCAACAGACCCTGGATTAGTTAAACGCTCTCGAGCCAGATCCAGAGCGTCCAGAGTACTTCAAGGGGTATAATTCTGAGCACGCTTGGACTCACAAGACATGCTTATGGGATCTGCCTTACTTCAAAGACCTCCTTTGCCCACACAACATCGACGTGATGCACACTGAGAAGAATATCGCCGAGGCACTTTTTGGTACATTGTTCGGCATAGATGGGAAGTCAAAGGATAATACTAAGGCTAGAGTCGATCTGGATACGCTATGTGATAGGCCGTTACAAAACATGAAAGAACCGAAAGGAAAGTAGAACTGGACGAAGCCGAAGGCATGGTTCAATCTTGGAAGGCCAGCTATGAGGGAAATTATCTTGTGGGTGAAAATGCAGTTGATGTTCCCTGATGGGTATGTAGCGAATCTAAAGAGGGGAGCAAGTCTTGATAAATTGAAGATATTTGGTCTCAAGAGTCATGATTGGCACATATGGATTGAGCGGGCAATGCGGTGATGTTCGCGTGGCTTCATCCACGAGGATGAATGGCTAATCTTGGCAGAACTCAGCTATTTCTTACGTGTTCTTTGTGCGAAGAACTATCGCCTGGCGTGCTAGAAGAAATGGAAGAGTTGGCGCCGGAGTTGATCTGCAAATTAGAGAAGATCTTTCCACCGGGCTTATTTAATCCAATGCAGCACTTGATTTTGCATCTCTCGACCGAGGCAAGATTGGGGGGGGGGGGGCGTGCAAAATCGTTGATGCTACCCAACTGAGAGGATGCAGAAGACGCTTCGATAAAAATGTAAAAATAAACGTAGAATTGAAGCATCAATGACTGAGGCATTCATCACTGAGGAGGCGGCAAACTTCGTGACAGCACACTACGAAGCAAAAAATCGCCATTTGCATAATCCGAAGCCTCGGCACAATGCTGACGACCCTAAGAAGGGTGGATCCAACCTCAGCCTATTCAAAGGGAATCTCGCACCAGCCAGTGTTTCAAATCCAGTATCTTTAGATAACAAAGAATGGCGGACCATTTCGTTGTATATCTTCAACAACCTGATAGAAGTGCGGCCGTACATCGAGTAAGTTCTCGGTACATTGTTTTGCAACTTGTATTTCCTTTGAACTGCTCTTATTCCTGGATATTTCATACAGTCGATACGTTGCCATATTCTCGTATGGAGCGGTGATCCAAAAGGATTCCGTCAAAGAGTATGAGATTCTCGCAAAGCAAGGAGGTGGCTATCCCAGTTTCATCTCTTGGTTCAAACAAACGGTAATTTCTATTAGACAATTTCATTTCATTCGCTAATTTGTGCGTAATGCAACAATCCTTTCGTATTAAACTTGTAGGCTAATTCAGAGTCTATGGACGCCAAATTGAGACAAGTCGCTAATTGTTTTGACTATAAGGTCCGTTCATTTTACAAATACGACATCAACGGGTATCGCTTTCGTACCTATGGCAAAGAGCTATCTATGGCCGACCGAAAGTCTACAAATTGTTGTGTATCTGCTATCGGCAAAGGAGGTACCGAGTATTATGGGAGAGTTGAAGCAATTTATGAACTTCTATTCTATGGTGAAAACCCACCGAATGTCGTAGTCTTCAAATGTTATTGGTTTTAGTCGAAGGAGACTAGAAGGACTCGTGAACATATAGGGCTAGTTGAAATCAACCAAAGCACCCATTTAGATGTTCCTGATGTCTATATTACGGCTCAACAGGCGACCCAAGTATTCTATCTACCGTGGGCCTGCCAAACTAATCCAAATCTGAAAGGTTGGGATGTCGTTTATGAAGTTCCGCCACGTGCTAGAATATCTCCCCTAAAGGAAGAGGATTATGAACCTCACATTAACCCAGACACATATGAAGGAGAATTTTTCCAAGAGACACGTCTTTCCAAAAAGCGCTTCAAGAACCGCTATACTTCACCCCAAGACATTGAAGTAGACAACGACAGTGAATCCGACATCACCCCAGAGGAGGAATAAGAAGAGCCGGAACAAGAAGAGGTTACTGCTGCAGATCAGTTGTCAATGCTCGACCGATTACGTCAAGGTGGCCTTCCACATGTTGATGCCACTGAACCCTATGAGCCCGTCATTGATTATAGTGATGATGATGATTATGCATTTATTGATACTGATCGAGATTATTAGTAGTGTCAGGTATTGAATTTTTTTATGTTGTACTTGATGATGATACACTTAAGTGATATACATATTATTATTCATGTCAGTATTTTTTTATGTTGTACTAATTTCGTTTACTCTTTTTCATGGCAGGTGTTGAAAGATGGAAGGGGAGCCGACTGAGGCCAAGGACAAACGTGCCCAAATTGAAGGTGTGCCACACCATCAAGGCAGCTCCAGCTTATATCAGTTCGGGTGGAACTGGGTATGTGGTTTGCTTCATGATTCATGCAATTCATTCATCATGCTAGCTTGAGTCCTTTAATTACTAATTTACTTCGTTTCTCTCTTTCAGGCATTCTACAATAAGACGAATATGGTGCCAAAGGGGTACGACCTGTATGCCATGGCCCACACTGCCTCTTACAAGGAAGTCAAGGGGAAGGCGAGGAAAGGGGAGGACTTTAACCCTAGCCAGGGTCCCATTGATCCAGAGCAGGTGATGATATCTGGTGGCGGCAGGTCCCGTGGCTCCATAGCCATTGATCCAGAGATTGCCCCTGAGACCACGATGAGTTTAATTTGAATGGACGTTACTTGCTAGTCTTAACATTTGAGTGTCATCATGCTAATGAAACATTGGAAATGATCTTTGGTGCAGCGTAACTCCAGACAAGCATCACACGATCCTTCTCCAGCTACTGGCACGAGCCAGCCCGCTCCTACACCTCCATGATCACGGTAAGTTTCTCTAGTTTTTTGCTTAACAAATGCATAAAGACCTAGACTTAGCTTTATTTCCTCCAATATGCTTACCTTAATGACCTAGAGTTAGCTTCTTTTCCTCCAAAATGACTTAATAAGCTTACTGACCTCCAAAACCAGCCATTTTACCTAAGTTAGCTCTAAAACGATCTATACTTAGCTTTGTTTCCTCCAAAATGACCTAAGTTAGTTGTAATATGCTTAGTTAACTAGGTTTGCTCAATAATGACATGTACTTAGCTTACTTATGTAAAAAAACGGCATAATTAGCTTAGTTAGCTCATAAACGATCCATTTTACCTAAGTTAGCTTTAAAATGACCCATTTTACCTAGATTATCTCCAAAATGATCCATTTTACCTACGTTAGCTCTAAAATGACCCATTTAACCTACGTTAGCTCTAAAATGACCCATTTTACCTACGTTAGCTCCAAAATGACCCATCTTACCTACGTTAGCTCTAAAATGATGCATTTTACCTAAGTTAGCTCATAAACGATCCATTTCATCTAAGTTACCTCACAAACGATGGAGTGCTTCTTCTTCTAGTCTTCTTCTTCTAGTCACCTTTTCCTAACTTTCTTATTTGCCATTTTGCAGATTTCATTCACTTCTCGGAAGCTAGCTTGCTATGATGGAGTGCTTGTTTTTTATTTCATTCTCTTCTAGTATTCTTCTAGCTTGCTACGATGGAACTTGCTATCTTGATGAAACTTCGCATTGTAATATGTATGTGCAACTTCCTAATGGTTGCAACTTATGTGTATGTGCAACTTGCTATGTATGAATGGATGGAACTACATATGTATGTACGATGAAACTTATGTGCTGGATATGTCATATATATTTGCTGTGAAAATTGTTGGATTAAAAAAAACAAAAAAAAAAGAGGCAATGCATGATCTTTGCCGTCCGCCGCTGATGGCAAAGGACCCTTTGCCGTCCGCCGCGGACGGTAAAGAAGACACGTGGTGGCCACCTATTCTCCCTGGGAGCTGACCTATTTGGCCAGTTTGCCTACAGTGGCAGACGGCAAAGGACCACCACGTTTGCCTACAACGGCGGACGGCAAAGAATAGGTGGGCAGCGACGTCCAGCTGACGTCACCAGGCGGACGGCAAAGGCCAGATAATTTTTGCCATCAGCAGCTGACGGCAAAGGCTGCCATTAGCCATCTAACGGACTAACAGCATATTTATTTCCGTCAGCTTTCTTTGCCGTCCGCTGCTTATGGCAAAGGGCCCTTTGCCGTCAGCCTCCGGAAGCAGACGGCAAAGTAGCTCTTTGCAAATCCTTACTTTGTTGATCCTTACTTTGCCGGTGCCTATTGCCGTCCGTGGCAGACGGCAAAGGCCTTTGCCGTCCGCCGTTCCTGCCTTTGTCGACCGCCCCGGCGGACGGCAAAGTAGCTGATTCCTGTAGTGACACCACCAACGATCTAAAAGCGCTCAAGGTTTCGGACTTGAAATTCCCGAATCTTGTCAACATCTAGCACCACTACAAGGTCTGGGCTAGCGACAAAAACAAACTGAACTCCCTGGTTGACCTCGCGTCGGCCATCATCGACCCCTACTACGCGAAGATGAAGGAAGAGAGTAATAAGGACAAGAACGCCTGGCACAGTGTGTGGCATGAGAGACTGGATGAACAACATGTCAAGTATGCGGCCATGGACGTGTACACAAGCTACGAGATGCACAGGCGGATCATTGACATGAGGAACTGTCTTCTTCCTAAACCAGACGAGGGATCGAGCCACATAGCAGTGGCGGGAGCGTCACAAGAAGTAGATATCTAGACGATCATTTCTCCTATTTTAGAATGCATGCAATTGTTTATTGAGGTGTGTGTGAATGATCTGTATAGTCACTTATGTAATTCAATGTTTATTTCAGTTATATATATACATGTTATTCTACTGTAGACAAAGCAATTCACACGGCTTATTAGCAGCAATCGTCTGTGTTATTATTGGTCCTCGCACACATTTCTTATTACGGACCAGTTTGCCGCGTATCACACACATCTTGTTCAGTTGAACCGTTTTCATTGTGTTTCCTAATCACACACAATTCATCCTAGTGAACCGTATGTTGTATATCGCACACGCCATCTTCTGGCTGCCTGTTTCTTTTGTTCCTCCTCATCCCAAATAGTTAATTGAACTGAACCGTATGCCCTGCATCACGCACTCAACTAATATCTGAGCCGTGTTTGATGCATCCGTCATCACAAACGTTTTGCAAAAATTTTGACGGTTTTTTACACCACCGTTTGCGATTATGGCATCGCACACAGTTTCGTCGGAGGGTCTCTGATCGTAGTGTCGCGTTTGGACCATCCTGCAGTAGTGAGTAGACTCCATCAACGCAAGCTTCCGTGATCTGAAGAAAATCTGCAAATTGGGAAAAGAAGAAAGTTAGAAGAAGAAGACTAGAAGAAGAAGAAGAAGAATTTTTCTTCTCTTTCTTTCTCTCCTCTTCTTTATCTTCTTCTTCTTCTAACTAAGGTAACCTAGGTAATTATGCCATTTTAGCTAACTAAGCATATTAAGTCATTTTGGAGGAAAAAATGCTAAGTGTAGGTCATTTTAGAGGTAACCTAGGTAAATAGGTCATTTTGGAGCTAAGTAAGGTTATTATGTCATTTTCGAGGAAAATAAGCTAAGTATATGTCATTTTGGAGGTAACCAAGATTATTATGCCATTTTTTACCTAAGTATGCTAAGTATGTCGTAAATGAACTAAATAAGCTAAGTATAGGTCATTATTGAGCTAACGTAGGTAGTTATGCCATTTTGAGCTAACTAAGCATATTAAGTCATTTCGGAGGAAAAATGGTAAGTGTAGGTCATTTTAGAGCTATCCTAGGTAAAATCGGTCATTTTTTAGCTAGGTAAGGTTATTATGTCATTTTGGAGGAAAATAAGCTAAGTACATGACAGTTTGGAGGTAAACCAAGGTTATTTTGCCATTTTTACCTAAGTAAGCTCATTATGTCATAAATGAACTAGCTAAGCTAAGTTTAGGTCATTATTGAGCTATCCTAGGTAGTTATGCCATTTTTAGCTAACTAAGCATATTAAGTCATTGTGGAGGAAAAATGCCAAGTATAGGTCATTTTAGAGCTAACCTAGGTAAAATAGGTCATTTTGGAGCTAAGTAAGGTTAATATGTAATCTTCGAGGAAAATAAGCTAAGTATAGGCCATTTTGGAGCTAAATAGTTCATTTCTTAAGCTAAATATGCATTTGTTAAGCAAAACACTTGGGAAAACTTACCATCATCATGGAGGTGAAGGACCGGTCGCGCCAGAGGCAGACGGAGAAGGATCGGTCGATGCTTGTCGGGAGGCACGCAGCACAAAAGATCATTTGCAATGTCTCGTTAGCATGATGCAACTCAAATGTGAATACTAGTTACTAATGACCATTCAAATGAAACTCACTGTGGTCGCCGGAGCAATCTGGGGCATCGGCGGAGGGGTCTGACCATTGGCCTGACACACGGACTGCACATTTGGTTTTCACGAGTCGGTCATATTAGTAAGTAATGAAACGAACATTATGTGCATGATTTGGCTAATAAGCAGGAGAAACTTACCACGAGGAGCTCGTATAGGGCCTGGTGAGACACGTCGTTATGGTTCCTCTCCCCCTCCAACAGGCTAGCCATCCTCTCCTCCAGGTCCCTCTCCCTCTCCGCCAGAAGCGCCTGCATGTTCAATCTCTCTTTCTCAAGAACAGCCTGCAACACCACTCCTCGTTAGCATTGTAATCATCGATGGACGCACACACAATGTAATGGAGGAAATGTATCTGAGTCTGTATAACTAACCTCGACTGCGAGCTCCATCGGCCGTGGACGAGGCCTCATCTCAGGATCGGAGCCCGTCTGGTGCTTCTTGATCTCCCGGAGAGTGCTAGGACAACATATCAGTCCATCCCCAATGGCTATCTAGCCATGGGACCTCCCGCCACCAGATATCATCACCATCTCTGGATCAAAAGGACACTGGCTCAGGTTAAAATCCTCCCATTTCCTCGTCTTCCCCTCGTTTATGTACTTCACAAGCTTGTGGTGGGAGGAGATGTTGGTGAAGCTCTCTTGATGATCGAGGTCAGACTCAGAGAATGCCTTGGCCTTCTTGTACGGAGCAGTATGGGCCATGGCATAGAGGTCGAACACCCTTGGCACCTCCTTCTTGTTGTATCGCGCCTAAAAGAGATGAACAAAATATTAGTTAAGGGCTCAAGATAGCATGAAGAATCAAATTTCATGAATCATGAAGCAAAGAACATACCCAGTTATCCCCGTACTCACATAGGTTGGAGCTCCCTTGATGGTGTGGCACACCAACTATTTGGGCACGCTTATCCTTGGCCTTCTTGTGGACGGCTAGCCATTGGGGAGAGCACCACTCATCCACCAACGCCTCCCAACAGTCCATCCTATCCGCACACCATCTCGGGGGCACCTAAGTTAGTCAAGAGAAATTCCAGCGCTACGCCTACGAATCAAATCAGGGAAACTAAGTACAAGGCCTTAAGAATCGGTAGTTACCTTTATGTACTTATCCTTACTCAGGAACTTGCCATGGCACTTCATCTTGGGCCTCTTAATACCGGTCGAGGCGTAGTAGTCTCGAACAGCCTACACCCGAGCCACGTGTCGTAAGTTCTGAAGTAGGCACTTGCACTCGGCTTCGATAACCACAGCCGCGGCCTCCTCCTATCCCTCAAGACACCTGTAGAAGGTTTGCATTCAAACAATACAACACTGATTAGTACAATCACTACGTACTATTGATTTTTAATTCTATAAAGGAGTAATTGCCCAAAACGTCTGGATCACAATGTCAGCCACCGTCTCGCACAAGACACCATCGACCCTCTCCTCCGGCGGGGCCGGGGCAACCAAGTACAGCTCCCAGCTCAGTGCTAGCTGTGGAACCTGAGCCTCACCGGGCAAGTTGACCAGCCCCGGGAAGTTCTGCCGGCAAATCATACCAAGGACCTGGTTAGGCTTGCGGACACCAGGGCTGTGTTTCCAACCTCTGCAGTATGACAAGGCCAATGCATTAGATATTAATTTGAATAAACATGAAGGCAAAATGTTAAAAAAGAGTAAATGCACTTACTTCTCCCCATTAGGTGTAATCAACCACCTCTTCTCGCGGGTCGTCGGCACGGGTGGGAGCTTTGTACCACCACGCTGGTAGACCATACCCACCTCAACCAGCTCGCCCCTCGCTATAGCTATCATCAGAAAAGTGGTCCTCGCCACCATCAGCATGGCCACTAGCCTCTGGAATCTCATGGGACGAAGACTCTGGGACCGGAGTCTCGTGGGGCGAAGGCTCAGCGACCCGAGGCTCGTGGACCGGAGTTCAAGATGGGTCCACCTCAGACGGAGCAGTCCTGTGGTCAGGTGAATCAGCTGGGGGTGGCGGCGAGGAAGGCGTAGCAGCCTTCCTACTTCTCCCGCCGCCACGTCCACCTCTAGTACCCCTCTTCGTCCTCCCCTAACCTCTCCCGGCCGAATAAGAAGCACCCACCAGTGGTGTCTACATACTGTCTATCGGTGCTCTCCGGAGGTGCTGGGGTGGAATGGAAGCACCCCCTCCCAGCACGCGCCGAGGAAGGAGTCTCGTAGCGCTCTCGACCCGCGCCCACCATCTGCCAACACCTGCAATGACAAAGAGTAAACGAAATTAGTACAACATAAAAAATTTGAATACCTGACATGAATAATATGTATATAATTTAAGTGTATCATCATCATGAACATAATAAAAAAATGAATACCTAATAACATGAACTAATTAATAATAAATATGTACATAATAATAATTGAATACCTAATAACATGAACTAATTAATAATATACCGGCTCAGGGGTGAAGTCGGTTTCATTATCGTTGTCTACTTCAATGTTCTGGGGTGAAGTAGAGCGGTTCTTGAAACGTTTTTTGGGAAGACGTGTTTCTTGGAAGAATTCTCCTTCATATGTGTCTAGGTTAATGTGAGGTTCATAATCCTCTTCATTGGCGGGAGGTGGTCTAACACATGGCGGCACTTCATAAACGACATCCCAACCATTGAGATTTGGATCACTTTGATAGGCCCAAGGTAGATAGTAAACTTGGGTTGCCTGTTGAGCCGTAATATAGACATCGAGAACATCCAAATGGGTGCTTTTTTTTATTTCGACTATCCCTATATGTTCATGAGTCCTAGTCTCCTCCGGCTGGAACCAATAACATTTGAAGACTACGACATTTGGTGGGTTGGCACCATAGAATAGAAGTTCATAAATTGCTTCAACTCTTCCATAATACTCGGTATCTCCTTCGCTGATAGCAGAGACACAACAATTTGTAGACTTTCTGTCGGCCATAGATAGTTCTTTGCCATAGGTATGAAAGCGATACCCGTTGATGTCGCATTTGTCAAATGAACGGACCTTAAAGTCAAAACCATTAGTGACTTGTCTCAATTCGGCGTCCATAAACTCTGAATTAGCCTACAAGTTTAATACGAAAGGATTGTTACATTAGCCGCAAATTACACGAAGAAATGAAATGGTCTAATGGAAATTACCGTTTGTTATAACGAAGAGATGAAACAGGGATAGTCGCCTCCATGCTTTGCCAGAAGCTGATACTCTTTGACGGAATCCTTTTGGATCACCGCTCCATACGAGAATTTGGCGACGTATTGACTGTATCAAATATCCGGGAATAAGAGCAGCTCAAAGGAATTAGAAGTTGCAAAACAATGTACCAAGAACTTCCTCGATGTACGGCCACGCTTCTGTTAGGTTGTTGAAGATATACAACGAAATGGTCTGCCATTCTTCGACATCCAATGATAAGGAATTAGAAGCACCGACTAGTGCTAGCAGATGGCAAAGAAGTGGTTGATGGCAAATATGATCTTTGCCATCAGCCAGCTCTTTGCCGTCTGTTTTTTGAAAGCTCACAGCAAAGCCATCCTTTGTCGTTTGCTAGCAGATGGCAAAGAAGTGGCTGATGTCAAATCTTCTGATTCCAGTAGTGTATTTTGGAAGAGGTTTCAATTGATTTTGACAACAAAATTGCTATCTATGATTATTATGGTGATGACATGTATGCTATAAAGAATTATGATTACCTTGAAACTTGTCATCATGGTTTTAATTTTCAATCTCATGATAGTTATTTTGTTTAGTTTGCTCCCAATACTATTCATGAGAATAAATTTACTTATGTGGAGAGTAGTAAAATTTCTATACTTGTGGATCATGAAAAGAATGCTTTATGTGAAAGTTGTATTGTTGAATATATTCATGATGCTACTGAAAATTATTACGCGAGAGGAACATATGCTTTTACATATCTCAATAATCTCAAGTTTCCTCTCTATGTGTTGAAAGTTTTGAAGTATTGCTTGATATGCCTTCCTATGCTAGATGATTCTTTTCCCATGAATTATTTTCTCACAAAATACCTATGCATAGGAAGTGTGTTAGGCTTAAATATGCTTTCCATGTGATTCCTGATGCTCTCTTGCATGTTTCAATTCATATCTTTTATGCGAGCATCATTGAAATCATCATGCCTAGCTAAAAGGCATTAAAGAAAAGCGCTTGTTGCGAAACACCCAACATTTACCCCTACTATTTTTATGGGTTCACATGATTAGGCAATTGTAGTAATCATGTTTTATATCTTTTGTTTCAATAAAGTACCAAGTAAAGCCTTTGGGATAGTGTGGATGATAGTTGACTTGGTTATGTGCAAAAACAGAAACTTTTGCGCTCAGTCCATGAATTTAAAAAAATCACTGGTACTTCCTTTTGATCTCAATTTTTTATAGGTGATATAGATACAAATTACCTATGTTTTCCTAATTTTTCAGAATTTTTGGGGTAGCAGAAGTATGGTAGTTGCCCAGATCATTACAGACTGTTCTGTTTTTGACAGATTCTGTTTACAATGCATAGTTTGCTTGTTTTATAGTTTCCGTGGCTTATATTGATCAATATAAATTGTAGAAATGATATGATACAGTAGGAATTATGTGGAAAAAATTATTACTCTTATATTGACAGTACCAAAGTGAATGATTTGTCTTTATCATACTAACCTATGTCACAAAGTTCTGTTAAGTTTTGTGTGATTGAAGTTTTCAAGTTTTGGGTGAAATATAGATATGAGGAGAATAAGGAGTGACAAGACCCTAAGCTTGGGGATGCCCAAGGCACCCCCAAGGTAATTTCAAGGAAGATCCAAGCTAGTAAGCTTGGGGATGCCCCGGAAGGCATCCCCTCTTTCGTCTCCAACATTATCGGTAACCTCGCTTGGAGCTATATTTTCATTCCCCACATGATATGTGTTTTGCTTGGAGCGTCATTTTCTTTTGTTAGGATTTCTTGATGTTATTTACAGTAGTGTTTTGTATCTTTTAATTCAATAAAAATGTCAAGTATAGCCTTTACCATGCTTATTTGCAAGTCTACATGTTGCTGTTTAAAAACAGAAAGTTTGCTATCATTGTCTGAATTCTTATGGAATATTAGAACATGATAAAATCTTGAAATGTTTACACAATATTTTACGATAAAGTTACTACAGTGTGGTAATTTTTCAAAATTTTTGGAGTTAAAGAAGTATGAATATTCTTGCATTCTTTACAGACTATACTGTTTTGACAGATTGCTGTTATGTTTGCATATGTTTGCTTATTTAATGATTCTATTTGAGGATGGGACTATTAAATATGCAGAGGCATTTAGTATGGAATGTTAAATAATAATTTTAGTGATTTGCTACAGTAGAGAATGGTAAGGTTATTGCATTGATTTATACTAACTTATCTCAGAGTTCTTGTTGAGTTTTGTGTGGATGAAGTTTTTAAGATTTAGGGAAACCGTGATATAAAAGGAATTGAGGAGACACAAAAGCTCAAGATTGGGGATGCCCAAGGAATCCCAATATAATATTTCAACAAGTCTCAAGCATCTAAGCTTGGGGATGCCCCGGTAGGCATCCCACCTTTGTTCTTCAACAATTATCGGTTAGTATCGGTTGAGCCTAAGTTTTTGCTTTTTTACATGATGTGTGCTATTCTTGGAATGTCAATTTATTTTGTTTTGCTTTCTGTTTTAATAAAATACTTAGATTTGAAAGTTTTTAAATAAAAGAGAGTCTTGAAATAGCTACCCATTTACATAACTACTCGCTTGATCTTCACTTATGACTTTTTGGGGTAGTTTGTCATTTACTCTCGTTCTTCACTTATATACTATGAGTAAATTGTTGAATGAATTGAATATCATGAAGTTGAAATTATATGTTCATATTGTTCCTAGTAGTAGCTTCACACTGGGTTTATAAAGTGAAATCTTTTGAAGCTAGACAATCACAATATTGGTCATACAAGCAATTCATGAATGATTAGTATAAGGAAGATAACTTTCACATGCAAATATATTATCTTGGACATCTTCTATGATTTTGAACACCCATTAATTATTTTCAAACTTGAGAAAATTAGTTGAAGTTGAACAAGAAAGACAACCTAATGAGTTATGGTAGTGTATATTTGCATAGAAATTATATTCTCTTGGATCCTCCAACATGTGGTGTTTGCCTAGGATCTGGCAAAAAAATTCGTACTAAGTAGAGATACTACTTGTGCATCCAAAAACCCTTAAACCCAGTTACTTGCCATGAGTGCCACCATACCTACCTATGGGTTGAATAAGATCCTTCAAGTAAGTTGTCATCGGTGCATAAAGCAATAAAAATTGCTCCTAGATATGTTTGATCTTTTATTGTAAGGGAAAATTGAGCGTTGTATGAACTTGTGATGGCAAAGTAATAAAATGGATGGCTGCATAATAAAGGTTGCTATCATAAGGGGAAATATAACGTGACGTTCCTTTGCATTAAGAGCTTGGGCATCCAAATAAGAAGCACATGACAACCTTTGCTTCCCTCTGCGAAGGGCCTATCTTTTACTTTTCAATATTTACTTTTATACAAGAGTCAATAGAATGCATTCTCATTTCAACCTCAATTATTCTCTAGTTGGCAAGCATCATGTGGTGGGGAAAGATCTAGGCACGCATGGCCAGTCAAATATATTTGATCATGATTTATTATTGTTGACAATTATCTCTATGATAAATGAGTTGGGAGGTGAAATATTAGGCCCCTATCTTTCTCTATGTTCGATGGATACCATTTGTTCTAAGAATATGCTTTGAGTACTAGAAATCATAGAAGACTATATGATGATTGAGTATGTGGAGCTCTTATTTAGAGTCTGTTGAATAAGTTGAATTGCAATTGCTCGGTGACTGAGAACATAGGTTGTTAAGTTTCAAGAGAATGCGTTGTTTGAACCTTAACATGTGAATTGGTTGCTACTTTAACATGAGCAGCTTTATGAGAAATAATTGTTGTTATGATGCTTGGAAAAGTGATTGAAATTATCATTGATCAAGCCTGTGCACTTTACTAGCATTCACACTTCATAAATTATTTCTTTTATCATTTACCTACTCAAGGACGAGTAGGAATTAAGCTTGGGGATGCTGATGCATCTCCAACGTATCTATTATTTATGAAGTATTCATGCTGTTATATTATCATTCTTGGATGTTTTACAATCATTTTATAGCAACTTTATATCATTTCTTGGGACTAACCTATTGAAATAGTGCTCAATGCCACATGTTGTTTTTTGCTTGTTTTTTACATCGCAAAAAATTAATACCAGACGAAGTCCAAACGCAGCGAAAACTTTTTGTAGATTTTTTCTGGACCAAAAGACATCCAGTGGGCCAAAGAAGTGCCAGAGGGGAGTCATGCGGCTTGAACTACGTCGGTATTTTGCCAAAGAGGAAGGGATGATGCAGCACAATTATGGTAGGTATTTCCCTCAGTTATGAAACCAAGGTATCAATCCAGTAGGAGAACCAAGCAACACTATGTAAATGGTACCTACACACAGGAACAAATACTTGCAACCAGATGCGTATAAGGGGTTGTCAATCCCTTCTTTGGGTAACGACGCCAGAAATTGTCAAGTTGACGGGATAAAATAGTGATAGATTGGATAAATAGATCTCGAATAAACGCGAAATAAAAGATGCAAATAAAAAGTGCAGCAAGGTATTTTTGGGTTTTTGGAATAATAGATCTGAAAATAAAAGCGAATAAAAATAGATCTCAAAGCAAATATGATAAAGAATAGACCCGAGGGCAGTAGATTTCACTAGTGGCTTTTCTCAAGAAAAAATAGTATACGGCTAGTAAACAAATTACTGTTGGGTGATTGATAGAACTTCAAATAATTATGACAATTCCAGGCAATGATCATTATATAGGCATCATGTCCAAGATTAGTAGACCGACTCCTGCCTGCATCTACTACTATTACTCCGCTAATCGATCTGTATCCAGCATGCATCTAGTGTATTAAGTTCATGGAGAGACCGAGTAATGCAATAAGAACGATGACATGATGTAGACAAGATATATTCATGTAGAAATAGAACCCATCTTGTTATCCTTAATAGCAACGATACATACGTGTCATGTCCCCTTCTGTCACTGGGATTGAGCATCGTAGGTTTGAACCCGTCACAAAGCAACTCTTCCCATGGCAAGAAAAATCGATCTAGTTGGCCTAACTAAACCAAAGATTCGAAGAAGAAATACAAGGATATAAGCAATCATGCATATA
This sequence comes from Aegilops longissima, assembly GCA_021605205.1. Lineage (NCBI taxonomy): Eukaryota > Viridiplantae > Streptophyta > Magnoliopsida > Poales > Poaceae > Aegilops > Aegilops longissima. Next base: position 179,567,437 of record CM038680.1, on the reverse strand, counting down.
AGAGATCAGAACTCAATAACTTTCATGGATAAAATAGATCTGATCATAAACTCAAAGTTCATCAGATCCCAACAAACACACCGCAAAAAGAGTTATGTCAAATAGATCTCCTCAAGACCATTGTATTGAGAATCAAAAGAGAGAGAGAGGAAGCCATCTAGCTACTAACTATGGACCCGAAGGTCTACAATGAACTAGTCACAATCATCAGAGAGGCACCAATGAGGATGATGAACCCCTCCGTGATGGTGTCTAGATTGGATCTGGTGTTTCTGGAACTTGCGGCGGCTGGAGTTGTGTTTCGTCGACTACCCTAGGGTTTTTGGATTTGGAGTATTTGTAGAGCAAAGGGGCGGTGCGGGAGGTGGCCAAGGTGGGCACAACCCACCAGGGCGCGCCTGGGCCCCCAGGCGCACCTAGGTGCGTTGTGCTCCCCACGGAGCCCCCTATAGTACTTCCTTTTCCCATTGTGTGTCTTCTGGTACAGAAAAAATCTCCAAAAAGTTTCACTGCGTTTGGACTCCGTCTGGTATTGATATTCTGTGAAGTAAAACACAAGCAAAAAACAGCAACTTGCACTTGGCACTATGTCAATACGTTAGTCACAAAAAATGATATAAAGTTGCTATAAAATGATTCTAAAACATCGAAGAATGATAATATAACAGCATGGAACAATAAAAAATTATAGATACGTTGGAGATGTATCAGGGAGCTCCGAGGGGGGTACAATCCTCCAGGCGCGCCTAGGTGGGTTGTGCCCACCTCGATGGCCTCCCGCACCGCCTCTTCGCCCTATAAATTCCCAATTATTCCAAAAACCCTAGGGGATTTGATAGATCAGATGTTCCGCCGCGGCAAGGCTCTGTAGCCACGAAAAACCAATCTAGACCCTGTTCCGGCACTCCGCCGGAGGGGGAAATCATCACCGGAGGCCATCTTCATCATCCCTAAGGTCTCCATGATGTGGATGGAGTATTCCACCCTCGGGGCTGAGGCTTTGTACCAGTAGCTATGTATTTAATCTCTCTCTTTCTCGTGTTCTTGAGATGTCATGATCTTGATGTATCGCGGGCTTTGTTAATATAGTTGGATCATATGGTGTTTTCCCCTCTCTATCTTGTTGTGAATTGAGTTTTTCCCTTTGAGATCTCGTTTTATCGGATTGAATAGTTTTATGGATTTGAGAGCACTTGATGTATGTCTTGCTATGAATACCCGTGGTGACAATGGGGTGTCATATTGATTCACTTGATATGTGTTTTGGCACTCAACACGCGGATTCGCGAGGTGACATTGGGGTAATTTATGCATAGCGGTTGATGCATGTTCTCGTCTTAGTTTCTCTGGTAGAAATCTTGGGGCACTATTTGAAGTTCTTTGTTTGAAATTGTTTGATGCATATTGTATAATCAAATCACGGATACTCGCGGTGACATTGGAGTATCTAGGTGACATTAGAGTTGGTTGATGTGTATCACATGGTGTTATTTTAGTACAAACTCTTGGTTAGATCAATCGGAAAGAATAGCTTGGTGTTGTTTTAGTACGAACTCTAGGATAGATTGATCGGAAAGAATAGCTTTGAGGTGGTTTCATATCCTATGAACAATTTATTCTTATGTTCTCTGCTAGATAGGAACTTTGGAATGATTCTTCATCGCACGTTGAGGGATGGTTATATGATCCAATTATATTAGCATTGTTGAAAGATTGTACTAGCGAAAGTATGAACCCTAGGCCTCATTTTCAAGCATTGCAATACCATTTGTGCTCACTTTTATTACTTGCTACCTTGCTGTTTTTTGTTGTTACTATTACAAAAATCAATATCTACTATCCTTATTACACTTTTATCACCATCTCTTTGCCGAACTAGTGCACCTAGACAATTTACCATTGTATTTACTGTGTTGGGGACACAAGAGTCTCTTTGTTATTTGGTTGCAGGGTTGTTTGAGAGAGACCATGTTCATCCTACGCCTCCCACAGATTGATAAACCTTAGGTCATCCACTTGAGGGAAAATTGCTATTGTCCTCAAAACTCTACGCTTGGAGGACCAACACGAGTCTACAAGAATAAAGTTGCGTAGTAGACATCATGAAGGAGGCCTCAATCTCGCCCTTTTATCTCTCTGTCCCGGCCTGAAAAGCAACTGTGGCCATCCCCACTATCTACAGCTGCCCGTCTGCCTCCTAGATCCGACCTGTGCTGCTTCTCCATCGGACAGACCAAGAAGACCGACCATGAGGTATTTGAAGAGGACGGATTCTAGAACGACCGGGATGGTGAGGGAGGTCGATCTCTCAGTGAAGGTGGCACCCGCCTCGATAGGGCCTACGAGCTGGTTGTGCCAATGTGGCTGGCGTGTGTGCTGAGTGTCGCGGTTGACTGCATGCATGTCTCTAGGAACTAAGGGAGTCCTAAACCAAGGGGTCCTCGGGCGTCCAGCCTGTTAGCCGTGGGCTGGACTGATGGGCTGTGAAGATACAAAGACCGAAGACTTTACCCGTGTCCAGATGGGACTCTCCTTGGCGTGGAAGGAAAGCTTGGCAATCAAATATGTAGATTCCTTTCTTTGTAAACCGACCTTGTGTAACCCTAGAACCTCCCGGTGTCTATATAAACCGAAGGGCTTAGTCCCGAGGGGGGATACTGATTACCATAGTCATACAAGCTAGACTTTTAGGTTTTAGCCATTACGATCTCGTGGTATATCAACTCTTGTAATGCTCATATTCATCAAGATCAATCAAGCAGGAAGTAGGGTATTACCTCCATAGAGAGGGCCTGAACCTGAGTAAACATCGTGCCCCCTGCCTCTTGTTACCATCGACCTTAGACGCACAGTTTGGGACCCCCTACCTGAGATCCGCCGGTTTTGACACCGACAGGCAACATGGGTTCCGTTGTGAGGTCCCGAGAAATGTCAAGTAAGTCACCGTCCTTGGTAGGCTGGGTTTAGCAGGCCTGTGCATTGGCACTCTGGCCTCTGGCAAAGTAGCAGATGGGTTTGTACGTCTTCTCTGTCGAGGCTGGTTTTTTTTATTTTCCAAGAGAACTGTTGGGGATGGGCAAAGCTGATTTAGTGGGGTCGGGATGGGTTAAATGAGATAGCCCATTTAAATTTTTTGATGTCCCACGGATGTCCGCTAAAGAGTTTGAGTGGGATGGGGTAAGTTAGTCCCACTATTATCCACTCCCACCTATAGCCTGACAAAGTACAAAGAAACCAATACGGCGCGTACACATCGAGAGGGTGAACTTATGGGTTACAAGGGTTACCTCTCAGGCAGTATAGGTGACCAGTTCGTGTGCCCCACTATGTGCCCATAGGTGCCCCTCGTCGCGGATGGTCTGAGTGAGACTAGCAACGAATGTCAGCTGGGCATCCAAGACGCATGCATTTTGGACCATCCAAATACACCAAGCCGTGAGGATCACGAGAGAACAGAGGCCCTTGCGCTAGCTAGTTGGTGACATGTCGACAACAGTGGCCCACCAATTGGCTAACATGTCATTGGCATCATGTGGGCGTGTGGTTGACCTACACCATGCAAGCATGTCATGCACTTGGTATCCAACGAGATGATGATTCTTGATCACCGTCTGCTGATCACAGACTTTGCAACAGGGGGTGTGGGGAAGCTGTCGTGTACCAAGCGATCAGAAGTTCAACATCGGTCCTGGCGGGCAAGCCGAGCATCTACAGCTAGCACTACAAAAAAAAGACACATCCGTGACATTTTGGGCCGAACGAATTTTTTTCCTGTCATACTTATGACACTTCTATGACGATAATTGTGACAAAACCCGGTATCATCATAGATGTGGTGGGGTCCTACTTCTATGACAAAAAATCATGACAGAAAATGGGCTTTTCGTCCTGGGCGGGCTGGAGACGCAACTGCATGACATTCTTTGGGCCGTCCATGACGGAAAAAACCGTGGTAGAAGCGACGGCGAGGAAAATATCGGGGTGTTCCTGGTTACGGTGGGTGGTCGGGGCCGAGAGATGCGTGTCTCTCTCGTACACGCACGTGCGTGGGTGCGAGGCGTTGGGCTCTAACTGAACCTGCGCGGAGCGTTGGGCTCTAACTGAACCCGAGCGATTGCACTGCAGGCTACGTGTTACTGAACCGAGCGATCAATCGATGGCTGTTAACTGAACCCGATCGAGCGATTCGTTCCCTACTGCTGCTAACTAAAGCCGATCGATGCTGCCTCTAGATGAATAGTGAGTGTTGCTGGGGGGTTTGGATGAACAGTTCCTGGTGGGGGTGGATGAACATGACCCCGTGGTGTTGCCTCTGGATGAACAGTGAGCGTTGCTGGGGGGGTTTGGATGAACAGTTCCCGGTGGCGGTGGATGAACAGGACCCCGATCGATCGAGTCGGTTGGGGCTGGATGAACAGGACCCCGTGGAGGGCAAGATGAACAGGACCACCCCGTGGAGGGCATGATGAACAGTAGACGGTGGAGGGCTGGATGAACAGTAGCCCGTGGAGGGATGGTTGAACAGGAGCCCGTTGAGAGGGCTGGTTGAATAGTAGCCGGTGGAGTAGCGCGCGGTGGAGGCTAGATGAACAGGAGCCCGTGGATGAACAGTCACAGGTGGAGGCTGGAGGAGGTTGACGGTGGATGAACAGTAGCCCGTCGAGGCTGGAGGGGGTCGATGGTGGAGATGAACAGTATCCCGTGGAGTCCCGTTTTGCGGTACGCTACACCTCTCCCGATGAACAGGACCCCTGTTTCAACCGTAGCGCTCCAACACAAGTCTGTTTCCTCTGTTTTGCGTACGCCACACCCCTCCCGATCAACAGGACCCCCGTTTCGACCGTAGGAGGTCCGTTTCCTCCCTTTTGTGGTACGCCAGACCCCTCCCGTCGAACACAAGGACGTTTCCTCCGTTCTGCGGTACGCGAGGCCTCGTTTCCATCGGCTGTTCCGTCCAAGCCCTCCCGATGAACACGACGACGCACTCTGTTCCGACCCAGCCGGTTGGCTCCCCATGAACATGACGACGACGTTGTTTCTCCGTTCCGACCCAGCCATGTACACGAGCCCTAGCCGTACGTATGCGCGAGTAGGCGTTCGAGACCCTGCCCGTATGTACGTACATGACCATATTTACTTTCTTGCACACTGGCCGCTGTACGTACGCGTACATGCTACGTGCGCGCCTATACTACGACACATGTGCGCCTTTACATCGACCAGTATGTACGTACACGTTCGCGACCAGAATGACAATGCTACGTACGCTTCGATCAGGTGGGTCCCGACTGTCAGGCACTTCCTTGCCTGCGAAGATGTAGCTGGTGGGTCCCAGCAGTCAGGGAGGCGAATCGTTTTTTTTTGCCCGGACGCACTTCCTTGCGTGCGAAGATGTAGCTGGTATGTCCCAGCAGTCAGGGGGAAACGTTTTTTCGTGAAATACAGTTGCCCGTCCGGTGGGTCCCTGCTGTCAGGTGGAGGAATAATTATTTTGCGCGTAATAAGGAGGCACTTCCTTGCGGCCGTTGTGGACCCAGCTGTCAGCCTCTCCACGTATAGTACTCTTCCGATGGAAGGCGTTCCTTGACCACGTTGACCACGCCGTGCCGAGAGCACCAGGGCGGTGGACGATGGTGAGGCCTAGGAAGGGGACGATGTGGAGCTGGGAAAACAGCGGCGGGAAGCCAGCGCGAGAGTAGTAATCTGAGGTTCACTGGTTCGGCTACGGTGTGAGCCTGCCGTCACCGCAGGGCATGGCCAGCGGTGGGAATAGTAGGGGGCTGTGAGGCCTCTGCGGCAGCACAGCCGGCCAAGGGAGGCAGGAGCATGCGGCATGACCGGCGCTGCTTTGGGTGGCTGGAGCAAGAAGACCAGAGGTTGAAGAAGCACTACGGCCGTTGGATGGACATCGTACGGTCACTGGAGCTAGAATCATTCATATTGACAAAGTTGACGAAGCACTCCGTCCCCGTCAACTTAGTTGGCCCACAAGTCAGCCTCCCGCCAAGGTGGGTCCCAACTAGCAGGGGGAGTATTCATTTTTTTTGTGTAATAAGGAGGCACCTCCGGTGGGTCCGAGCTGACAGCGGGGGGAATGTATTTTTCGCGAAATACGTTGGCCCGTCCGGTGGGTCCCAGCTGTCAGGGGAAACGTTTTTTTTTGCCAAATACGGTGGCCCATCCGGTGGGTCCCTGCTGCCAGGTGGAGGAATAATTATTTTCCACGTAATAAGGAGGCACTTCCTTGCGGCTGCCGTGGACCCAGCTGTCAGCCTCTCCACGTACAGTACTCTTCTGATGGAAGTCGTTCCTTGACCACGTTGACCACGCTGCGCTGAGAGCACCAGGGCGGTGGACGACGGCGAGGCCTAGGAAGGGGACGACGCAGAGCCAGGGAAGACGCGGCAGTGGATGCCCATGCGGAGAGGAGTACGAGGGTTCAAAGGTTTGGCTGCGGTGTGAGGCTGCCGTAGCCGTAGAATAACAGGGGGTGTGGGTGAGTGGAGGGATGCCCTGGCCAGCGGTGGGAGTAGTAGGGGGCAGTGAAGCCTGCGCGGCAGCACAGCCGGCCACGGGAGGCAGGAGCAGGCGGCACGACCAGCGCTGCTTTGGGCGGCTCAAGCAAGAAGACCAGAGGTTGAAGAAGCATGACGGCTGTTGTATGGACATCGTACGGTCACTGCAGCTAGAATCATTTATATTGACTAAGTTGACAAAGCCCTTGGTATCGTCAACTTAGTAGGCCTGAGCCAGCTTCAAACAGTGCGCCCGGATGTCGGGGAGGAATCATTTTTTGGGCGGGTGAAGCTAGAAAATCCGAGATTGAAGAAGAAGCACGACATCCGTTGGATGGACATCCAACGGCCACTGCTGCTAGAACCGTGTGTTGACTATAAGTTGACAAAGCCTTGCATACGCATCAACTCTCTTTTTTTTAGGGGACGCGTCAACTTAGTAAGGCCACAAGTGTGTGGTAGAGAACTTATAGCCCATTTGAGATTTGTAAGAATGTGCAGCCAATTTTTGAATTCTAATGAAATTTACTACAGCCCATTTACAGTTTGTTAAAAGTACAACCCAGTTCAACCAACCGTTCAAAACAGAATTCAATAAAATTTCCCACATTTTGATGGGATAAGAAATATTTTTATCCCGAAATTTCTAGTCGGATTAAATACAATTTCAATATAAATTTATATTACGTAAAAATCCAACGAAATATTGCGCTCGCAACAATTAATGAAATTAAAATTTTCAATATCCAAAATAATATTTTATAAAGTAATTACGTGTTTGGTGCATTTTTTATAGTTACTGCTCAGTTTTTATAATTACATCCCATTTATTATTTCTTAAAGCCCATTTTCTTGTTAAGCCTAATGCATCCCTCCTAGGAAAGATTTGCAGCCCAACGGGGCGGAGAATAACAACTTGACCTTGCCTGGGTATTCCTAAAAAATAGTATAGCTGGGCTAGCCATTTTCATCTTGAAAACAATTAATATCTAGGCTGGATATCTGGCATAGGCTAGACGGGCCACAGCCCGCCCAGTTAATAGCTGCAGCGATGTTTATGTTGTTGTTCAGAGGAGAAAAATTAATATTTGGGCTAAACATCGCTCAAGAAAAACTCTGCAGTGCTCACACCTCAAAAACACAAATACTGCTCGAGCTGCTTGGTGAGGGAGTCCTGGATTTGGGGGTCCTCGGACAGCCGGACTATATGCTTTAGCCGGACTGTTGGACTATGAAGATACAAGATTGAAGACTTCGTCCCGTGTCCGGATGGGACTCTCCTTGGCGTGGAAGGCAAGCTTGGCAATATGGATATGTAGATCTCCTCCCTTGTAACCGACTCTGTGTAACCCTAGCCCCCTCCGGTTTCTATATAAACCGGAGGGTTTAATCCGTAGGACGACAACAATCATACCATAGGCCAGCCTCTAGGGTTTAGCCTCTATGATCTCGTGGTAGATCAACTCTTGTAATACTCATATCATCAAGATCAATCAAGCAGGAAGTAGGGTATTACCTCCATCGAGAGGGCCCAAACCTGGGTAAACATCGTGTCCCCCGCCTCCTGTTACCATCCACCTTAGACGCACAGTTCGGGACCCCCTACCGAGATCCGCCGGTTTTGACACCGACACTTGGTCCCAGCTGTCGGCCGCTTCTTGTGCAATTCTCTTGTATATTGACTACATAGGTTGACAATGGTGTGGGACCGTGATGTCAGGAAACCAGGAGGAAGCAAAAAAAATTATAGTTTTATATACTAATGAGGCACTTGCGTACGTGCGACTATGGCCCTAGTGGGTCCCCACTGTCATCCTCTCCAAGTAAAGTCATCTCCTCATCCTCATGTCCGTTGACCATGTTGACAACGCGAGAAGGCGGCGCCACGGCGAGCGCAACAACTCGAAGTACGACAGAGAGGGCCTAGCGGGCCCTACGGATGGTCTGATACAGTGCCCGCTGCTCATTCGGGAAGCCAGGATCATAGGGCCACATGTCCGTGACAGCATTGTCGTGCGCTTGTTCACCGGTGCTCGTTGAGGAGACGGAGGTTGCAGTACAGGTCCTCCTGTGCTGGTAGCTCTTCCGCCATTAGGGCGTCGAAGTGCGGCCGCACCTGCTCTATGGTGAACACGGCATGAACCGGCTTGGACAGTGGCGCCGACTCCTGGTTGGAAGCTACGCCCATCGTCTGATTTGTCGTTGCTTAGCTCGGCGAGGTAGCTGGCGAGCCAGCATGTCCAGCTGCTGGACCGACCCGCTGGCAAGCACGAGTCTGACTGCCCTGGCCCACCTAGACCGCCTCCCTCACCCGTGCGCGCTTTCCACCCGAAACGGTCAGCGCTGCCCGCCCCACTTCCTAGTGCATGTGATTGCTCCGCCTTCAAACGACACAAGTGCCGTCCGTCTGTCCTTCTGCCACCCACATTAATGATACGCGGTTGCCGAGGCGGCTACTCCGGTGCCACACATCCGTCCATCCGCCACCCACCATTGCTATATAAACTGCTGCGCCGGCCATAGCCGCAGTCATCCGCATCCGTTCCTATTCTCTTGTCCACAACACTACTGCCCACCATGCATGGCTTCCTCGCGCTCCAGCGCTCTTCGGGACGGGCGGACGACGGACCACAAGGAGATGGCAGCCATTGTTGCCGACTGGCTAGCCGGCAGGAAGCCGGAGGACGACGATGTCCCAATGGAGAACATGGTAGTCGATGATCCGGCGCCAACCCCCTCCTCCGCGCCATCCTCGCCGGTGCATTGCACCATGAGCATCGGCGAGGCCCGTGCCCAATATATGGACACGATGAGGCAGAAGCGTGAGTAGCAGTTCCGGGAGGCGTAGGCCAGCGCCGCCTACAACCACCATCTCCTCCAGGAGCACCTACATGCGGAGGAGCAGATCGCCGCGAAACGGGTGGAGCTGGAGGCGCTGCTCGACTCATACCGCTCCACCCGCGAGGGCCGCCTCGAGCGCTGGCGGTAACGCATGCGGGTGGAGGAGGCTGCGACCGCCTACAAAGAGGGCGATGAAGCGGGTGAGGCGTTGTTTGGCGAGACCGAGGATGAGGCAAAGGACAATGCCGGCTCCAACGAGTCCCCGTTCCGCTGGCGTCGACGAGGCCCTGCTGCGCCGAGGCCCAGCGGCGCCAACAACGAGGCAGAGGACACCGCCGGCTCTGCCGAGGCCCCACCCTGCCGGCAACGAGGGGGAGGATTTCCCCTGCTCCACCGAGGCGCCGCCGGCAATGAGACAGAGGACATCGCCGGCTCCGCTGAGGCCCCACCCTGCTGCCAACGAGACCGCGCCACACAAAAAACGAGGAAGAGTAGAACACGGTAGGTCGCCGCCGCTCGGGTCCAAGTAAGGCCACCGCTGCTACCCTTCGGTTGCTGGCACTGAGTTGTACATCATGGAGCAATTCTATGATTACAGGATGATTGAACAATGCTCCGTGGTTGATCAAGCTCATGAGATACAGTCATTTGCTAGAGAACTTGAGCACTTCAGTTGTATGCTACCGGACAAGTTTGTTGCCGGAGGTATCATCACTAAGCTTCCTCCTTCGTGGATCTCATTGGCACTCTTGATGTGTAAGAAAAGGCGAGAGCAAAGGACACACGTGCTCGAGGAATTGAGGGAGGGTCTAGTGCCAATCTGGTATAGAAGAAGAACTTCCAGCCCTACAAGTTCTAGAGCAAGGGCAAGTTTGATGGTAAAGAAAAGTTTGATGGAAGAACAAGGTTGTGCAACACACGAACTTCAAGAAGAAGAATGACAAGAAGAAAGATGTTTGTCATGTGGGGATCCTCATCATTGGGCTCCTAGTTGCCCTAATCGCTATGACAAGCTAGGCGGGTTGATCACTGACGGCCGGTTAGCTTCTTGGCGGCGACATGGAGTCGGAGAGCTATGTTGGAGAAGGACGCTGCTTACTTAATCGCCGGTGCAGTTGGCGATCGACACGTGGGCCCAACAGGCATCTGGGCCACATGTCGCTTATGCAACTGCACCTGCAGTTAAGTCATTAAGCTTCTGCTCGCTCAGCCGGACATTGTGGGTAACCGGTTAATTAATTATACCTCAGTAGACCCCTTTTTAGTTGAAGAATGTATGAAATGTAATGAAATCCGGCATGTTTATATGAAATCCGACCCTGTTTGAATGAATTTATTTCGATTAGTTCGAATTCTTATATCACTGGCATTGGATGAACATGCAAAACAATACGTACTAGCATTATTCCCAGGGTTATCACCTCGTTTGCAGCAGTTTCACATGTACTCCCTCCGGTCCTTTCTAGTCTGCATACAAGTTTTGTCTGCAGTCAAAGTATCTCTACTTTGACCAATCTTATAGAAAATAGTATGCACTTTCACAATGTGCAAAGTAAAAGGGAACAGAAGGAGTACAAAGAGTTTGAGCAGCTTTTTAGCATTCCTGTACATTGCAATCATACACACATGCCTGGCAATTCAAAGAGAACATTCAAAACAATCGATGATTATGCATCTCAGCGATTCACATGTCAGAGCCAATATTTACTTCACAACTAAAGAATAAATAAAAAATGGATCGATGCTGCTGACAGCAAAGGGCGTCCCATTCGAAAATATCAAACACATGTCTTCTTGCTAAAATCAATGAGCAAAATTTGACAAGGTTTTCCCATTCCAAAATATCAAATTCCTACGATTGTGGAATGGGCAGGGTTTGCCATCAGTTCAGACATTGACATGGCACCTCGTGCTAAATAAACCAGTTGTTCTTTTTGTGTAGCTCCACCAAAATCAACCAAATTCGTTCGTAGCTTGTATGATCGCCCTTATATGTTGCAATGCCTTGAACTTATCGGCACCTCCTTTCTTGTGGTGGAAATGAATGATTCGATGTATTCATGAACATTTTGTGCAGTTACCATTGAAATCAAGCTGAGCACCCATGTTTGCACAAATACAAAAAAAGTGATTAGTATAAAGCAAACTGTACTATGAATTGATAGTTTAAACAGGCACCTACATGGTCCATGTAGAGCACACTTTTAGAAAAATGGAACTCACCGGAAAGAATCCTAGAACAACATTGTACTCGAGCATCACAAAGAAGAAAATGGAGATTTGTCATCCTTCTGAGCTGAAGTTAGTTTGGTCCTGTGGGGGGGGGGGGTGTAATGTAACCATCCTTCAACTGATCCTTCTGATGAGAAGCTAGACAAGGCTTCTTCATCCTGGCATAATCGGAACTAGTCACTTCACGTACTCCATATTATTCTTCAGAGGAGGATGATCCTGTTGTGCAAAGACAAGAGGATAACTAAATGCTAGCATCCCTGTTTTCTTGAAAAAAGGAAAGGAAATATTTAAAACAACACGATGAAGCACTTCTCAAGGACAATACCACTTTTTGATGACGATTATCTAACAAGAGCACAACACCAATAGAGATGACAAAGCTCAATCATATGGATGAAATCAGTGGGCAGTACCAACCTTTGTCGAGGCTTATTGTGTAGAGCATACAGATGAAGCACTTCTCCGAACCATCTGTTGCTATCTCTTTGTGGTGGCCATGCTTACTATATACTCCTCGATTAGATTAATGTTTCCAACATCTTCTTGTGCAGTTCCACTAAAATATATGGTATCTTCAAAGAAGATCCCTGTTTGCACAAGTATAGATAATTACATATTACATTAAGAGTGGCATCAAATTAGTGGCAAAACAATTGCTCGTTCCATCCATAGCGATAAATTAAGATGCAAAACTATATCATTACTTGTGTCATCATAGTTCCAGTGCTTCATTACAGCACCAGGAGTTGACTTTTGTTTTTCTTCCGCTTGTTCTTCCCCTTCATCACTTGGTTTAATAACAAACAAGCTTTGCCTTCAATGTAAGATTTGGCATGTCAATTAGGTTACACAAGTATAGCACTAAACAATGACATTAATTTTCTGATGAAAGTGGCAAAATACAGGCAAACAATTGTGAAATATCCTTATCTTACCTCAATGGGATATTTCGGTGCACATACAGATTGGAAGTCTTGTCTCCATTTGTGCAGTTCACTAAAATCAAGCAACATTATCGTACAAGTAGCACAACATATGAAAGCACACTGCAGAATCATGTGAAAGAAGGCTAGTACTGTCCTCTCATGACGCGGAATTCAAACAACTCACAAGAAGAAGTTCTGAACCAAATTTGCCAACACAGATAGGAAGAAAGATCTCCTCTTGTGCAGTTCCACTAAGATCAAGCAATCAAGCAACATTGTCGGTGTGACATTTTGGTTGAACTGCACAAAACACTCTTAAAACAAAAGTGTTTTGTGCAGTGCAACATAAGGTCACAATGGCAACGAGGTGAAGTAAATAACCCTATTTACAGAGAGGTGCAAAGGAAACAACTAGTGGTCAATAACGGGGGATGACACAGAAGCCAACAAAAAGAAGCATCTAACTTATCTAAATGGGAAAGAAAGCAAGACAGTAGCATTTCTCAAACGATGGCATTGATTAATATTAACAGAAAGATTATATTAACAATAAAATTTGTTAAACATGTAATTTGCTTTTAACTGTGGCATTGCATCAATTTTCCAGCGGCATTATTACATGGTGCTTGTTTATAGGGACATTTTGGTGGAGGGACTAAAAAATTCCGTGTCAGTCCCATCTAAACCAGACAAGAGGGACTTTTCGGGACTAAAAGTGGGCATTTGGGACTAAAGAAATAAGACCTCGAGGGTGAGTCTTTTTGGGACTTTTTCCAACAGTTGCCCCTGCCACACATCGCGCCTTGTCTCTATTAGTTCATTACTAGGGATAACATGGTCTTTTCGCATGTCATTTAATAACATCTATTCCATGTTTAGTCCCTGGAACCAAGCAGGTAGGGACTAGGGAGTTTTTAACCAAACAGGGCCTTAGATTAGCAACAGCTAAAGAGTTGCACGACCTTTGGACGCTTTTGACACCATGTGCATCTATAGATGTACTGGGGTGATGCATAGTCTGTTGCAACAAAGAACAAACAACCAAGGAGCATATTTGTGTTGGTCCTAGTTTTGTTATCTTTAGACACCTTTCCCTATGTGAGCGCAGCAAATCTAGTCCTGCTCAAACTCTACAGCCTTGTCCCCCAAAACAACAGATCAGTTTGTTACAGATGTGCGCACTGCGTTTTTCATTGTTTTCCCTTTTCGACCAACGTAGGTGCTGGATAGCCAGTCTGTACTAGTACTTTCCCCACTTCCTTTCCTCTGTGAACCACGTCCTAGATTTATGCTATACAACTTTCCCCACTACTTTCCCCCATTCCTGTCCTCTTTGAACCACGTCTTAGATTCATGCGATACAAATTTCCCCACTACTTTCCCCCTTCCTTTCCTTTTTGAACCACGTCCTAGATTCATGCTATACAACTTTTCCCACTACTTTCCCCCATTCCTTTCCTCTTTGAACCACGTCCTAGATTCATGGTATACAACTTTCCCCACTACTTTCCTGTTTGATCCAACACCTAGATTCGAGTGTAGAAGCGGAAAATGCCCACATGCAGCTAGAGCAATGCATGTGGAATAAGTAAATTATACCTTAAGGTTCTTGGGGTGTGGTTCGGCGGGCGACCGGAGGCCGTTCGACCCACACTATGTACTGCGGCGAAGAAGAAGGGGTCGGAGGCCCTCCCGCGCCGCCGTTGGGTGAAAGTGAACAGCTACGCTGGCACTGGATTCTCTCCCTTTCCAACGGCGACAACGTTAAGCCTCCTTCCCTTCCCGACGGACGGATCCTGCCGGCTCTTTGACCAGCAGTGAGGGGAGAGAGCAAGGCCAACGAAGTCTTGTTTATATCTGGAGAGGGTGAGAGAGTGTGAAGAGAGCAACTACAAGCAAACCAACAGTGAGGGGAGAGAGAGAGAGGCCAACGAAGTCTTGTTTAGATCTGGAGAGGGTGAGAGAGTGTGAAGAGAGCAACTACAAGCACTGAGGCTCCAGTGTGTATATATGTACTGGAGAGAGTGTGAAGAGTGCAAACCCTAGAAACACGAATTATGCTCAAGGTAGTTATCGAACCTGAGACCTCAAGTTTGATGAGTGAACAGGCTAACTAGCTACACAACCCTCCCGTTATGTTCAACGAGAGGAAAATAACCTTTTATACATTCCTGCATTCGTGTGACAAGCATGCCGTGTTTTTGTGTGTGTGGGAGTCATTGGGATTTAAATCATAATCGTGTCATGTGGCTTTGGTGGTAAGACTATCCACAGTGGTGCAGAAATATTGCAGCCTTAGTCACCTTACCTCTCTCCACGTAGTACATTGGGTCCCACCAGTCAGAGGGTGAAACAAACAAATTAATAAGAAAAAGTAAAAGCGTCAGCGGTGTATCTTACCTCACACATCTCTCTACTGCTCGGGAACACTGTCCAATTGATCCCTCTGTTCGCTCACGTACTATTTTAAGTGAATCTTTATTATAACATGCACACAATTTTGGGCACTTGTAATCGACCTAAGTCAGTGTGCCACCATATCTCGTACGATTCCCTCCGTCTAGGTGTAATAAGTCACGTTAGAAGGTGCAGTGGGACCAAGGTGCAAGCAGATTGGAGGAGAAGGAGAAACTTGACCGGCTATTCCTCCAATCAAAGCCCTGATTTCTGTCTCTAAATGCAACAATTGATCCAAACAACTAAGAGATGCCGTTTAGCTACCATGCAGGGCCACGTATTAACTCGCATGCAAGCCGACTTTGATTTCTTGACTGATCAACGCGTAGTTGCGCTCCATGCATTGGGTTTCCGGGGGAGATAACAAGGCAGAGTAATTAAGGAGCGCTTGGTTACATTGCTTAGGCTGGTCATAGTGGTGACTAACTTGGACTAGTACAACATGCATATGTTACTAGTCTATGTTACTACTACGCGAAGTTTGCCGTTGGAAGCAAGCCGTTCTGGCTCTCCTGAGCTAGCAAGGTTTTTCTAGCCCACCCAAGCTAGCTGGCCCACAAAAGCTAACATATTTTAACAATTCAAAATGCCTAACCTTGTCCGTCTATGCTATAAGTTGTTCTTGCTAAGGATCCAAATGCACCCTAAGTAACAACGCTCGCTAGCAACGAGGCCAGGAGGGGATTGAGATGCGAAGTTAATGGACGATGCCTAAACATTTTGGGAATATCTGATTTACGTAGGATGACTTAACACCTAGACGAAGGGAGTACTACTCCTCAGTCCAGGTTTGATGGAATATTCGTCACCTCTTCTCTTCTTGTACGTACTCCATTTGTATCTCACTTCCTGTGGCTTTGCACTCGCACGATTTTCCTATTCTATGAACCTGTGTGTGCGTGTGCGTGTGTGTGTTTAACAGCATGTGTGTGCTAGAGAGAGCGACAGATCGACCTACTCCTACAGAGAGATGGTGTGTAGTGTACGAGTTTAGCCGCGAGATTCGGTGCATCCTCTCGTTTCCGGGCGTGTGGTAGGGACAGGCGGACAGCTGCCACGCCCGCTCCTGACCAGCCTGGCCCACCCAAAGCCCCTCCATCGCCCGCACGCGCTTCCCGCCCAAAACGGCCAGCGCCGCTCCAAAGAATCGGTGCCGCATTCATGCCCGGGCAGAGCGGACGAGACCTCTCACTGGTGCTTGCGTTGAAGGGAGAAGCAGATTCAAGAGTGATGGTTGCTTTGTCCGTCCAACTTACTGCTGGGTCTATGTGATTTGACGGCGCATTGGTCATTATTACTGAGGTGGCAGGACTGTTGGATGTCCCACACTTTCGGCGAAAGGAGGTACTACTAGATTAAAATTTTGTCCATTCTTATGGCGGAGGAGTGCAAGAGCAATGAAAACACGCAGGCTCAGTGATTACATGGCCCACCTCACACTATCACCATATTTTGTGGACACCGTGCGACACCTAACTCTTTACATAGTACTCCCTCCGTTCCTAAATATAAGTCTTTGTAGAGATTCCACTAGGTGGACTACATACGGAACAAAATGAATGAATCTACACTTAAAATGCATCTATATACATCCGTATGTGGTTCATGATGATTTCTCTACAAAGACTTATATTTAGGAATGGAGGAAGTACTTGTATAGTACGTACTGTAACTTATCAGTGAGATAGTACAATGTTATGAAGCTTCCAGCTTCTGTTACATGTATCTTGCATCCAAGGTTGCCCATTGCAACATTTCATCAAATACAAAGGAGACTAACATGCATGCTATTGCATCTCAATGATTGACAGATCATAGCAAATATGTACTCCCTCTGTTCCAAAATAAGTGTCTCAACTTTATGCTACATACGGAGCAAAATGAGTGAATCTACACTCTAAAATACGTCTATATACATCAGTGTTTGGAGTATGTACTAGTAGTTCATATTGAAATGTACTAAAGGACATATATATTCCAAACAATATGATAATCTCTCTAACCAAGGTAGTAGGGACGAGGAGTAAACGGAGGGAGTAGTAAAATTTTCTCCTCGTCCTGCGAGCCACCGCGCGCGTGGGCGAGGGAGCGAGCATAAGGCGTACAGTACTACTACTACTTATGCAGTCCCTAGCCATTAAAACAGAGACAACTAAAGAAAAAATGATCCATGCAGTCCCTAGCCCTTGAACCGTAAACCCTAACCAGGCTTTAATTTGCTGGCAATGTCGGCGCTTCCTAAGAAATTGAAGAAGCGTGATTAGAATAAGATTACTGGGACTAGTTGATGAGACATAAAATCATCACAAATATAATACGTAGAAGCTAGTAGAGGTATGTGCGGGGCAAAGAAGTAGAGAAATATCCACATGGAGTGATGTGGGCAGCTGGAGCAGTGGTGCAAGCCGGCTGTAAAGGGAGTTCTACCTGAGGGATGTCGAGACGTAGCTCAACCTAGAGGAGGGCTGCGGGAGGAGGCAACTACCCACGTTGCGGCAGTGAGCAATGGACGAAGGCAACCTCACCGTCTTTGTGAGAGAGAATGGCGGGGACCCCTGATCGGGACGTGCCGACAGTGGGTTTTCGCCGTCGGCGATGGCGACCGCATCTACACTAAGCATCCACCCCTTCTCCGGCGGACGTGCTCCGCCGGGATGTTAGAGATGTGGCCACAGTGGTTTTGTGCGGGAGAGAGTGTGAAAACTGAAGAGAGCAACCCCAGCAAGCAACCGTGTAGGCTCGTCCTGCCTATGTATAGAGTGGAGTGGTTTCCTTTTCTCTCCAAATGAACCTATTTATATTGCGTATGTGCCACTGAAGAAAAAAACTTTATTTATAAATGACGCGGCACCTACTACTCGTTCTCCTATAAACCTTGCGCTTGGCATCTCCAAACTATTAACCTTGCGATTGGCTCTTCGCCTCTTCGGGAAGTCGAGCAATAATGGTACTGCACTATATATCGTTCTGGCTATATGAGACCGAATGAATTGTTGCATGTCCACCATGTGGTGAGGTTCGAGGGGCAAGGGAGAGTGCGTACTATTATGTCCGTTTCAATATGGACTACATACGGAGCAAAATGAGTGAATCTACACTCTAAAATACGTCTATATACATCAGTGTTTGGAGTATGTACTAGTAGTTCATATTGAAATCTACTAAAGGACATATATTCCAAACAATATGATAATCACTCTAACCAAGGTAGGGACGAGGAGTAAACGGGGGGAGTACTAGTAAAATTTTCTCCTCGTCCTGCGAGCCATCGCGCGCGTGGGTGAGGGAGCGGGTGTAAGGCGTAGTAAGCAAGCTTCACCTCATCCTGCGAGCCACCGTGCCCTTGGGCAGGGGAGACGGCGTACTAAGCAAGCTTCTCCTTGTTCTGCGAGTTGACGGGACACATCAAAAGTACTCCAGTGTATAGAGCATTGCCTCTAAGGTAGGCCCCACATGGTTTGCCTCTTTTTTGACATAACGCGTCAGGTCGTAATTTGTTTGTTCACCCGTGGTAGACGATCCTCGCTCCACCAAGTGGACAACCAGTACACGGTCAAATTACCACATGTAGTGACCAGACCTCAAACAGTCGATCTACGTGCTTCAAAGTCATCCTGGATCGATGTCTTGACATGCATGATGCTTGAAGGATTTATAACAGAGTAGCAATCACACACTTATTACATCGAATGTCTCAAAAGAGAACTTATTACAATAAATATGGCTTAAGGCCATCTAATAACGATAACAGCGGAATACTTGGAAGATAAGTGAGTCCATCAACTCCAACGGCGTCACTGAATATAGAACCACGACCTAAGGCGCCTTACTCGTCGTCTGAAAAGTCTGCAACATAAACGTTGCAGCCCGAAAACGGGTCAGCACATGAAATATGCTGGCAAGGTAACACATAGAGAGATAATGAACAGAAATAAACTATACTACATGCATATATGGCTAGTGGAAAGCTTTATGGTTACAGTTTTGCGAAAGGCCAATTTTTCCCTACTGCAAAGGAATAAATTTTGTTTAACTATCATGGTGGTTGTTAAACATTGAGAATGGTTGACAGCATTCTTAATCCCAATTAAGCATCACCATTAAAAACCCAACAAAATTTTAATTAAAGTAACTCATGAGATTCACATGATAATCCAGGTACTAGATACTCAAGACGTCCATAATCGGGGACACGGCTAACCATGATTAGTTTACACACTCTGCAGAGGTTTGCGCAATTTTCCCCACAAGACTCGATCTCCTCCGTTGGGATTCTCGCACTACATGGTGTTTGAGAAACGGATGACCAAGACACAGTCTTTCAGAAGCGCTAGCACCTTACGATCGGGTAGACAGCTACACCTACTTTCCCTACATCGCTAGTCTACCATTGTAAGAGTTCGCACGACTTAATCAACTATGCTAGAGCCCATAGTAGCTTGTGGCTGCACACGGAAGTTTCAAGCATGAATAATCTCATGATCCCTTTGAGCCTGGGTGGCGGTCCATAAAGAAAAACAGGCAATCGCTGGAATACCCAGGTGCCTCAATCCACCCAGATGTGTATTTAAATTGCCACCTTAAGTTGAACCATTAATTAATAATCTCACATCTGTCATGGAATACACTCAAACCCAATCCACGTCTACGAGCATAGCATGGCATAAGCAAACGTAGAAGTAACTCCCAAGGGTTTGATAATAAAACAGGTAATAGGTACTACCTCATCTACTTCCCAAAACCCACATATTAATCAGATCCTAATCATGCAATTGTTTGAGAATTGATCTAATGCAATAAAACTGGGTAGCAAAGAGGTATGATCAAACTGCTACTTGCCTTGCTGATGATCAGTGAATCCTAGAGATTCGAAGTAGCAAGTGGCGCACTCCGGGTACTCTATCGCAAACAAACAAGCATACAATAAGCACTCATCTAATGCACAGGTAAAACTCAAATAAAATATCTAACCAGAAAGTTCAACTTAAGAACTCCGGTTTGCAAAATGAGTCAAATGAAACGAAGCAACGAAAGTCAAACGGCGAAAGAAACAAGCTTCATTTATTAATCTTAACCTAATTCAAATTTTACAGTAGCAAAAACTTGTTTGAGTTTGTTAAACGGAAAGAGGGTTTCGAGAAGAAACTCTAGGTGCTTGAATAGCCTGATTCTGATAAACGAGCAAAAAGTTATACTAAAATGAAAATCGGATCAGAAATTGCGATCAGAAATAATCGCAGAAAATCCGAGAAAAAGAAAAACAACGAACAGCTTAACGAACGGACGTTCGTTATCTGTAACTAAATGGTGAATTCATCCGTTAAAACGAACGAACGGGCCAACGCTCGCGAAATAAATAAACCGAAAAAAATAAAACCGATCTATTTAAAAAAACGAGATCTAGGGTTTTCTAAAAACCGGATCGATTTTCTTTAGAAAACCGGGGCGGCGGGGCGGCTACCTCGGCTCGGCTCGGTGGGGCTCAGCGGATCCAGTCTTGCGGGGGACGGCGTGGGGTGCAGGCGTCGGTGGCGGCTGCTTCCCGGCAATGGGCGACCTAGGCGGCGGGGAGGCTCCGGCGGCAGGGGCGGTTTCCGCCGGCGGGGCGGCTCGGGTTTGGTAGAGGGGTGAGGGTGGCGGCGGCTATTTAAGGAGGAGGGGGGCGGCGCGGCTTGGGGAAGGGGCACCTCGGGAGGCAGCGGCGGTCTCCGATCCGGAGACGGCGGCGGGAGGGGGTGGCGCGAGCAGGCCAGCCTGGCTCGGCTGGGCTTCGGCCCACGGTATGAGATAGTTTTTTAAACAATTTCATGACGTAAAAAAATCCTAGAAAAATAAATAAAAATCTAAAAATGCCAAAACAAATTTTCACCGTCTAAATAAAATATTTAGAACGAGATGAATATTTTCTTGGCCCTAAAATGCAATTTTGAAAACATGCAATTTTTTCCTAAATTTAAATAAAATAGCGAAAACTCCAAATAAAAATCTTATTTGATTTTATTATTAAATCCTCAATATTTCTTTATTTTGGGAAAGTCATTTTATTCCCTCTCTCATATTTTTATAATAGAAATGATTGAAGATAAAATAAATAAAATCAAATGATCCTATTTTCAAAATTTGAGAAGACTCAAATATGAAAATAACAAAATCTCTAACTCTCTCCGAAGGTCCTTGAGTTGCTTAGAATTTCTGGATCAGGCCAAAGCAAAAAAATATGATATGCAATGATGATCTAATGTATAACATTCCAAATTGAAAATTTGGGATGTTATGAACCTACCCCCCTTAAGATGAATCTCGCCCTCGAGATTCGGGTTGGCTAGAAAATAGGTGAGGGTGGTCCTTTAGCAGATCTTCCTCTCGCTCCCAGGTGGCTTCATCCTTGGTATGGTGGCTCCACTGAACTTTGCAAGACCTAATAACCTTGCTACGGGTGACTCGACTGGCATACTCAAGAATCTTGACTGGTTTCTCCTCATAGGTCAATTCACTATCCAACTGAATCGCTTCCAGCGGCATGGTATCTCTCAGCGGTATATCAGCTATCTCTGCGTGGCACTTCTTCAACTGGGAAACGTGGAACACATCGTGAACTCTGGACAATCCTTCAGGTAATTCCAACTTGTAAGCAACTTCTCCCATACGCTCCAAAACTTTGTATGGTCCTACAAATCGTGGTGCTAACTTTCCCTTAACTCCGAAGCGCTTAATTCCTCGAAGTGGAGATACTCGAAGATAAACTCTATCGCCGACTTCGTAAATTGTCTCCTTGCGTTTAGAATCCACATAGCTCTTCTGCCTGGATTGGGCTACCTTGAGCCTATCGTGAATCAACTTCACCTTCTGTTCAGACTCCTTAATAAAATCTGGTCCAAACAACTGGCGGTCTCCAACTTTGTCCCACAACAATGGTTTTCTACACCTCCTTCCGTACAAAGCTTCGAAAGGGGGCATGTTCAGACTATATTGATAACTGTTGTTGTAAGAAAACTATGCATATGGCAAATTATCGTCCCAACTAGATCCATAATCTAGTGCACAAGCTCTCGGCATATCCTCCAAAATCTGGTTGACTCTCTCGGTCTGTCCATCTGTCTGTGGGTGAAAAGTTGTACTGAACTCTAGCCTGGTACCTAAAGTTTCGTGCAACTGATTCCAGAACTTTGAGGTAAACTGGGTTCCTCTATCTGATACAATGCTCCTTGGTACTCCATGCAGACATACGATTCTGGTCATATATATCTTAGCCAACTTAGCACTGGTGTAAGTGGTCTTCACGGGGATGAAATGAGCTACTTTCTTCAAACGATCGACTACAACCCAAATCGAGTCATAGCCTGAACGAGTCCTGGGCAATCCTGTGATAAAATCTATGCCTAACTTATCCCACTTCCATTCGGGTATCGGCAATGGCTATAACAATCCTGCTGGCTTTTGATGCTCTACCTTCACTCTCTGACATACATCACAAACTGCTACGTACTCCGCAATATCCTTCTTCATTCCGGTCCACCAGAAAGTATCCTTCAAATCCAAATACATCTTGGTATTTCCTAGGTGAATCGAATATGGCGAATCATGAGCCTCTTGGAGAATCAACTTCCTGATCTCCGGGTCATTAGGCACATAAACGCGGTGCTCAAACCATAGGGTATCATGCTCATCCTCACGAAAACCTTTGGCCTTTCCTTTAGCCATCTTCTCTTTTATCTTGCCAATATCCTTGTCTGTCTTCTGAGCTTCTCTGATCTTATCCATCAGAGTGGACTGAATTTCCAATGCTGCTACATAGCCTCTCGGAACTATTTCTAAACATAGCTTGCGAAGATCCTCGGCTAACTCCCTTGGTAACTCTCCGGTCAAGAGTGTGTTAACATGGCTTTTGCGGCTTAACGCGTCGGCTACTACGTTAGCCTTTCCAGGGTGATACTGCAATCTCATATCATAATCCTTGATGAGCTCCAACCATCTCCGTTGCCTGAGATTTAACTCCTTCTACGTGAAGATGTATTTAAAACTCTTGTGATCCGTGTACACCTCATAGTGGTTTCGATGAGAAAATGTCTCCATGTATTCAATGCATGCACTACGGCTGCTAACTCCAAATCATGCGTAGCGTAATTCAACTCATGGGGTTTAAGCTATCGTGAAGCATATGAAACAACTCTTCCTTCCTGCATAAGCACTGCTCCAAGTCCTCGACGAGAAGTGTCACAGTATACTTCATAATCCATGCGTTGATCTGGCAGAATCAACACTGGTGATGTAACCAACCGTTTCTTCAACTCCTGGAAACTAGCTTCACATTCCTCAGTCCAATTAAACTTGGTGTCCTTCTTCAATAGCTCCATCACGGGCTTTGCAATCCTCAAGAAATTCTCAATGAATCTCCGGTAGTATCCTGCAAGTCCAAGAAAACTCCGGATCTCTCCAACTGTCGTGGGTGATTCCCAGTTTGTCATAGTGTCAACTTTGGTGGGGTCTACTGCTATTCCTTTTCCGGATATGACATGTCCGAGGAATCCAACTTCCTTCAACCAAAACTCACATTTGCTGAACTTGGCGTATAACTGATGTTCCTTGAGCTTCTCAAGTACCAAACGCAAATGCTCCTTATGCTCCTCTTCATTCTTTGAGTAGACCAGAATGTCATCAATGAACACTACGACGAACTTATCCAGAAACTCCATAAACACCTTGTTCATCAGGTTCATGAAATAGGCAGGTGCGTTAGTCAGACCAAATGACATGACGGTATACTCGTACAACCCATACCTAGTGGTAAAAGCCGTCTTAGGTATATCCTGCTCTCGGATCTTCAACTGGTGGTATCCTAATCGCAGATCGATCTTGAAAAATACCTTAGCTCCTTGTAATCGGTCAAACAGATCATTGATCATCGGCAGTGGGTACTTGTTCTTGATGGTCACTTCATTCAGTCCACGATAATCAACAACCATCCTCAACGATCCATCCTTCTTCTCCACTAGAAGTACTGGTGATCCCCAAGGTGAAGAACTTGGGTGAATATAACCTTTATCCAGTAACTCCTTAATTTGCTTCTTAATCTCCTCCAAATCTTTTGCGGGCATCCTGTACGGTCTCTTAGATATTGGCCCTGTGCCTGGAATCAGCTCAATCAAAAACTCAATGTCTCTATCCGATGGCATGCCTGGCAACTCCTCTGGAAATACATCACGGTAATCCTTCACCACTGGTACTTCCTCCTGTACAACTCCTGATAAGGTATTTACTTGTGTCCTCTTCGGCTCATGTCTTGATACATACTTGATCCTTCTCCCTTCCGGGGTGGTAAGGAAAGTCGACTTACTGGCGCAATCGATGTTTCCTCCATACATCGATAGCCAATCCATACCCAGAATCACATCCAAACCTTGCGATTCCAGAATGATTAAATCCGAGGGGAAACATGCCTACCTATACTCAATGGCACTTGAAAACATCCTTGACTGGCCATATACTCCGCTCCTGGTGAGCTTACTAACATAGGTGTTCTAAGAACCTTGGTGGGCAGTTTATACTTATCCACAAATCCCCTTGATATGTATGAATGCGATGCACCAGTATCAAAAAGAACGATTATAGTAAATGACTTCACCAAAAACATACCTATTACTGCATCTGGCTGGGCTTCAACCTCCTCCATGTTAACGTGGTTCACCTGTCCCCTGTTGAAAGGGTTCGGCTTCTTCCCAGAGCTTCCACTGTGTAGGACCTTGAAGTATGTCTAGAGGGGGGGGGGCTGATTAGACTACTTGACCAATTAAAATCTTAACCTTTTCCCAATTTTAGACTTTGGCAGATTTTAGCTAACTTTGAACAATTCAAGCAATCATCACGCAATTCAAGCAAGCATGCAAAGAGTATATAGGCAGCGGAAAATAAAGCATGCAACTTGCAAGAATGTAAAGGGAAGGGTTTGGAGGATTCAAACGCAATTGGAGACACGGATGTTTTTGTCGTGGTTCCGATAGGTGGTGCTATCGTACATCCACGTTGATGGAGACTTCAACCCACGAGGTTAACGCAGTTCTTGCGAGTCCACGGAGGGCTACACCCACGAAGGGTCCACAAAGAAGCAACCTTGTCTATCCCACCATGGCCGTCGCCCACGAAGGACTTACCTCACTAGGGGTAGATCTTCACGAAGTAGGCGATCTCCTTGCCCTTACAAACTCCTTGGTTCAACTCCACAATCTTGTCGGAGGCTCCCAAGTGACACCTAGCCAATCTAGGAGACACCACTCTCCAAGAAGTAACAAATGGTGTGTTGATGATGAACTCCTTGCTCTTGTGCTTCAAATGATAGTCTCCCCAACACTCAACTCTCTCTCACAGGATTTGGATTTGGTGGAAAGAAGATTTGAGTGGAAAGCAACTTGGGGAAGGCTAGAGATCAAGATTCATATGGTTGGAATGGGATATCTTGGCCTCAACACATGAGTAGGTGGTTCTCTCTCAGAACTGGTAAGTTGGAAGTGTAGGTTTGTTCTGATGGCTCTCTCCACGAATGAAGAGGAGGTGGAGGGGTATATATAGCCTCCACACAAAATCTAACCGTTACACACAATTTACCAAACTCGGTGGGACCGAATCATAAAACTCGGTCAGACCGATTTAGTAAACCCAGTGACCGTTAGGGTTTTCGGTGGGACTGACATGCAACTCGGTAGGACCGATATGGTTGAGGTTAGGGCATAACGTAATCTCGGTGAGACCGATTACACAAACTCGGTGAGACCGATTTTGGTAATTAGCTAACCAGAGAGTTGGTCAGGTAAACTCGGTGGGACCTATTCGCTCTTTTAGGTGAGACCGAAATGTTATGAAAGGGAAACAGAGAGTTTACATTGCAATCTCGGTGGGACCGATCGCCCACTTCGGTTAGACCGAAACGTTACGAAGGGAAACAGAGAGATTCCAATCCCATCTCGGTGAGACCGAGATCCCTATCGGTGAGACCGATTTGCCTAGGATTTGTGGCAGTGGCTATGACATTTGAACTCGGTGGCGCCGGATAGAAAGAATCGGTAGGGCCGAGTTTGACTTTAGGTTTAGGTCATATGTGGATGTGAGAAAGTAGTTGAGGGTTTTGGAGCATATTACTAAGCACTGTAGAGCAAGAAACTCATTAAGCAACACCTCATCCCTCCTTGATAATATTGGCTTTTCCTATAGACTCAATGTGATCTTGGATCACTAAAATGTAAAATGTAGAGTCTTGAGCTTTTGAGCTTGAGCCAATCCTTTGTCCTTAATATTTTGAGGGATCCACTTTCATCATCCATGCCATGCCATTCATTGAGCTTTCCTGAAATATTTGTCTTGAATAGCATTAGCTCAGTGAGCTATATGTTGTTATGAATTACCAAAACCACCCAGGGATAGTTGCACTTTGAATCTCCCCCTTTTTGGTAATTGATGACAACATGTAGATCAAAGCTTCAACAAATGATAATAAAATTGAAAAAGATCGTCGCCTTGAGAAGTATGTGATAAGCAAGAGCTCCCCCTAAACTTGTGCATATTTTAAGATTTGCTTTGGACTGCAAATGCACAAGGAATTAGGCTCATGGGTTACTCTTCCATGTCACATACATCTTGGTGGAGCGCTCAAAATAATAAAGATTCAATACATGCACTCATCACCAAGAACAGTGAATGATCATATAAGGATAAGTAAGATAATATCATAACAAGCATAAGTGTAGCTTATGATCAAACACATTATCATCAATGTCTCACAGGTAAAAGCATAGTATCTCAAGCAATCAAAGCAAACGAAGTTCAACCAAGAAGACAAGAGAGAACAAAAGCAAATCTCTCTCTCTCTAGAAGCCTATGATCTATACATTTTTCTCCCCTTTGGCAACAAGTTACCAAAAGTTCCTAGAAAAGCATAGGACTATATCGTCTCGTGCTTGGTCTTCGGTGGTGGTGTAGATAGGACTCCAAGGGCGAAGGCATCGAGATGTGGAAGGAGCTGAAGGAGTTGGTGCTGGAGCTGGTTGCGCTAGAGCTGTAGCTGGAGCTGATGAAGTGACTGGCTCTGCAGCTGATCTCTGAGCTCGTGGCACTCTGGCAAATGCATCAGTCGTAGTTCTACCCTTCCTCTCCTGCATGTCATCCTGTAGCTGCTCCACAGCTGACTGAATCTCAGTTACCTTGACATCAAGATCATAGAATTTTTGTTCCATGATTCTTTCCAGGCTCTCCTGGTTTTGAGTTAGGGTGGCTAACCCCTTCTCAATCCGCAGAGTTGATGCTATCAAGTAACCAAGCTGCTCCTGCTCTTCAGAAAGTAATCAGATGCCTCTGCTTGCATCTTGGCATCCTTCTCTTTCCTTGCCTTCTCCTTCTTCTCTTGCGCTTGCATTGATGATGGTTCATTCTCAGTCATGACAACTTGATTGTCCACAAAGTCAGGATAGAGAACCATGTGTTTATATCCAACAGATACTTCCCTGTGCCCATTTTTGAGTTTATCAACTCCTGAATCTGTGGGGCATATCCACAGCTCCTCTTCTGGTCTGCTGCTGTCCTCTTGATAGTTTCAACTATGAGGCTCATGACTTTGAATTTCTGAGGCACATCAAATATGTGAAGCAAATTGATTGCATGCCCTCTAATCATGTTGTGGTCACCTGATTTGGGCAATAGAGTGTGCCTTAGGATCCAGTTGATCGTAGGCAGCCCTGACAGAAGATAATGAACTGATCCAAACTTGAAAGTCTCAAGTGCATCATCTGGGATCTCCTTGTACATCTGTGACATTGAGTTGTGACCCATCTTCTTCTTGGCATAAATGTCCAAGTCATCTTCACTTTCCTTGGGGGCATTGATCAGACTTGCCCATTCCTCTATGGTTGACTGATATCCCGTTCTTCAGACATCCAAACTATCCTGCCATCTGGATAGAAATGTGTCGTGGAGTAGAATTGCATAATGAGCTCGTCATTCCAGTTTGTGAGCTTCTGCACAACAAAATCTGCAACTCCACACGCACTGAAGCTGTCATATACTCCAGGATAGTGTTCTGCGTTCTCCTGAATGTAGGTCCAGTCGACCCACCTCATATCACAAACTATGGGCTTCTTATCCAATAAGATGGTCTCATAGAAGTCCTGCTGCTCCTTGGTGTGGAACCTGTAATCTACAGCAGTCCTTCTCCTGGTGGCATATGGATCTAACTCTCTCCATAGCCTCAACCCTTGATCTCTCCTGATCTTCATGTTCTCAGCCATAGGATGAGCATCATTGTGGTCTGGAATCTTGGGCTTGAGCTTCCTTAGGACCTCCCCTTCTTCATCTTCCTCAGCATCAACTTCAGGCATTGGAGCCTTGTTCTTCTCAGCTGCTGGTATACTCCTGGTATTCCTCTTTGGTGCACTCTTGGGCTTAGGGGCAGCTTTGGGCTTTGAAGTTGCAGCCCCTGATTTTATGGCATCACCCATCAGCTTTTGTGCCTTGGGTGCTGGCTCAGCAACCTCTTCTTCTTCCTCTTCCTCCATCATAGAAGGCTTCCCAATCACTCTGGCCATGGTCTTCTTGACCCTTTCTTTCCTTTTCTTTCCTTCAACAGCAGCAGGATCTTTGGGTTGGGATTCCAAAGACGCTTGAGTGGAGACTCTGGCTTTGGACATTGGTTGTCTTCCTGCTGGCCTTTTGATCTTCATTCCAGGCTTAACTGATGTTGAGCTGTACTCCTTCTTAAGCACTTTCTTCTTTGAACTGGCCTCATCCTCAACTGCCACATAATCTTCATCCTCAGACTCTGAGGTCTTCTTATTCCTTGTTCTTGTGGCAGCCTTGGGCAAATTACTGGGAGTGCTTCTGCTCCCCTCATTTGAGCTGCTTGAGGGACTAGTGCCCTCACTCATGTGAATCTGCTCTTCTGACCTATTCTGGCAGTCACTTTGGTCTGACATGCTGCACTCACTGACTGCTGACCCTGTGAATGGTTATAGATGAGGTAGAGTGGATGAGCATCACAAAATGTAGAGATTTTTGCAAAAGAATGATTCAAAAAACTTAGTTTTAGTTTTCCACAGAAAGCATTTCGGATCTACCGATTTTCAAACTCGGTGATACCGAAGCAGTTTTGGAACCTAAACTAGTGAACTCGGTCAGACCGAGTCACAGTTCGGTGGCACCGAGTCTGCTAGGGTTTCACAAAGTTCTAAAATCGGTCACACCGATTTGTAATTCTCAGTCAGACCGAGACTTACTAGTGCAATGGCGTTAGCCAAACCGGTGGGACCGAGTTTTTCAACTCGGTGGGTCCGAGATGGTTTCGGCGGAAACCTGACCCTAAATTTTTGAATCACAACTATTATAAGGATTGTTTTGATTGGGTAGAAGTGTTTCAATCGTGGCAAGATGCATTATGAACACAATGTGCTGAGAATCAGACGAGGATAGCACTGTGATCGAGTTCATACCCTAGTTCGGCGGTGAACTCGGTACGGCGGCAACGACGGAGGAGAATTCCGTTGACGGCAGCAGTGACCAGCGGCTGGAGGCGGCTGGCGACGAAGTCGATGATCCGTAGACCTAGTAGGCAGAGCGAGCTAAGCGCGGGCGAGGAGTTTCGGAGAAAGTTTTCCAAAATTTGCCCGTGAGAATATATAGCCCGACACTGTCGGTGTGACCGAGTTGAACAACTCGGTGGCACCGAGATGCATAACTGTTAATAGTTGCAGCAACTCGTTGTGACCGAAAAGTTAAAATCGGTTGCACCGAGACTGAAAACGTAGATCGACTTAGTGATCTCGGTATGACCGAAATGGAGGAATCGGTCAGACCAAAAATCACAAAGAAGTTTTGGAAGTTTAAGTCTATGACAAATCGGGGACTCCGAGTGCTCCTCACAGAGAGTGGTTCGAATCTGACTTGATCAAATTTTGTGATGTAGCATGAATAGAGTTTGAGACGAGAAAAGCATAGATAGCTAGAGAAGGTTCTTAGGCATTCTTGTCCATCCACTTGGCCAAAGAAGGAGAAGCCAAACAATCAAAACAACAAGTGGATGTCCTCGAATGAGTAAAATATGCAACCAACATGCTCACACAATAAAATGACAAATGAAGTATGTGCCAAAGCATGCACAACCAATTCTAGCATCTATCAAACAATTGGCGATGACTAGGTCATCTATATATGAGTAAATTGACTTTGGAGTCAAATGAGAACATTTGATCATAGGTCTTACTCATCGTTTAAGCTCAAGTGGGGTTACCACTTTTACATAAAGCATTTATGTGTTCACATCATTAGAGTTGCTTTGACTCAATCTTAGAGTTAAGCTCCCCCTAGATGTGAGATCCCCCCTTAGAGGGATAAACTAACCTTGGGTTTTGTCAATGATGACTTCATGTAGGTGTTGAAAATGTGGGTGCTCAATGTTGATGTAGATCTTTTGGAGCAATCCTTTGGAGTGAGTTGCACTTTCAATACCTACATGGGTTAGTCCCACAAGGAACAAACAAGAATATCCATAGACATAGAGTGATGCACACACAAAATGATGTCCATGAAAACTTTAGGTTACCTTGTCCCTTGCCTTACCAACATGAGGGTTTTGTGACTCCTTGAACTAGTGCAAGATATGGAAGTTGATTGCACTTGTCTTTGCCATAACGATATGAGTGAAAAATGTTGGCGGAGTCACCCTCAAGAACTCTCTAGTTCTTCTTCTTCGGGATCCACATCATCTTGATGGGAATCCTTGGTGTAGTAGTTGTGCTTGATGAAGTAGAACTTGACGTAGTCTTGGGAACCCACTTGACAAAGGCCTTAGGTGCTTCTTCAAATGCATCAATCTCCTCTTGAAGCTTGTCCTTGCCTTTGTTCTTGTGGTCTTGTGGTGGAAGATCATCTTGTGCTTGTGTTCCCTTGAAGGAAGTAGGATCATACTTCTCTTGTTGAGGAACAAACTTCGTCTTGTGGTATTGATCTTCTTCCCACTCAACTCCATTTTCATTGAACATTTGCTCAAAACCAACACCTTGATTCTTCCGATGCCTTCCTTGCTTGCGTAAAATCTCCTCAAATTGCTTACTCCCGGCAAGGCTCTTGTATACACCTTTCTCTATAATTCCCTTCAATAAGCTGTTTTCTTGCTCAAGTGTAACTTGGCTAAGAGAATCATTAGTGGAATCAAGAGAGCTACTAGAAGCAACAATATTGGATTTAGCATTGTTATTGTTACTACTAGAAGAAGAATCTTTCTTGTTCTTGTTGCTAGACTTGACTTGAGGCATGTAATTAGATAAGAGTAAATGCTTGGCAATATAAGAAGAACTTTTCTTACGGAGATCATCATTGATCTCTTTTAGGAACTCATGCTCTTGCTCAAGATTGAGCTTTTCAAAGCGTAACTTTTCATGAGCCCTTAAAAGTTCTCGATGATCTTCGAAGATAGTTTCATGAGCTAACTTAAGAGTGTTTAGTTCTTTAGTTAGACGCTCAATCTTCTCCTTATCATTGTCATTCGTTTCATCTTGATTAGCATGATTAATTGACGTTTCATCATAGTATTCATCACTAGAGTTGTCAATAAGTAAATCATCATCACCTAGCAAGTCATCTTCGTCACTATTAAAATCAACATACTTGGGGTGTGTTACCTTAGGACCTTTGGCCATGAAGCATCTTTTAATTCCTTCATTTGGTGATTCAAATATGTCGTAGGAGTTGGTTGACACAAGTGCTAAACCGGCAACACCTTCATCTTGAGTGTATTCGGAGTCGGAGTGATAGCTTCTCTCGGAGTGATTGTCGAGTCGGGCGGATACCCATTCACCAACATGAGCTTGATGTCTTCGTTTTGTGTAGCTCTTTGATGACTTATCCTTCCTTTCCGAATCCTTGCTTCTCCGTGAGGGTCTTCATTCATAACGATCATCTCTACTCCTTCCCTCTCTTGGTGGTGATTCTTCTCTTCTACTTCTTCTCTTGGGAGAATATTCTCTTCTTTTGTAGGGTGCCGTACACTCATTGGAATAGTGTCCGGGTCTCCCACAATTGTAGCAATTGCGCTCTCGACTAGAAGATCTTTTGTCATTGTAGGACCTTGACTTGGAGCTTCTTTCTTTGCTTCTACTCTTGTAGAATTTGTTGAAGTTTTTCACCATTAAGCTCAATTCTTCATTGAAGGTTTGTTTCTCACTTGATGATGTGGGAGCTTCACATGAGGCTTTGTAAGCACCACTTGACTTGTCGTGAAGTTCCTCCTTATCCTTGAGTGACATCTCATGAGCAACAATTCTTCCAATGACTTCCGTTGGCTTGAGATCTTTGTAATTTGGCATCATTTGGATCAATGTGCACACGGTATCATATTTTCCATCCAATGCTCTTAGGATCTTCTTGATGATGAATCTGTCGGTCATTTCTTCACTTCCTGAGCCGGCAATCTCATTTGTGATAAGAGCAAGCCTAGAGTACATTTCAGTGATACCTTCACCATCCTTCATTTTGAACTTGTCAAGCTGACTTTGGAGCACATCCAACTTGGATTCCTTGACGGAGTCGGTACCTTCATGCATATCAATCAAAGTATCCCAAATTTCCTTTGCATTCTCAAGACGGCTGATTTTGTTGAATTCTTCGGGGCACAAGCCATTGAAGAGGATATCACAAGCTTGAGCGTTGTATTGCAACATCTTCAACTCTTCCAGACTAGCTTCACGGTTCGGTTCTCTCCCATCAAAGAATTCACCTTGCAAACCAATACACACAATAGCCTAAGCACGGGGGTTATGTCCGAGAATATGCAGTTTCATCTTATGCTTCCAACTAGCAAAATTAGTGCCATCAAAGTAAGGACCTCTACGGTGATAATTTCCCTCGCTAGACAACATACTCTCCTAGGTTGTGAAAACAAGGCTATGACCACCAAAAGCTAGGGAAATCAAAGCAAATGGAGACCAAAGCTCTGATACCACTTGTAGGACCTTGAAGTATGTCTAGAGGGGGGTGATTAGACTACTTGACCAATTAAAAACTTAACCTTTTCCCAATTTTAGACTTTGGCAGATTTTAGCTAACTTTGAACAATTCAAGCAATCATCACGCAATTCAAGCAAGCATGCAAAGAGTATATAGGCAGCGGAAAATAAAGCATGCAACTTGCAAGAATGTAAAGGGAAGGGTTTGGAGGATTCAAACGCAATTGGAGACACGGATGTTTTTGTCGTGGTTCCGATAGGTGGTGCTATCGTACATCCACGTTGATGGAGACTTCAACCCACGTAGGGTAACAGTTCTTGCCGAGTCCACGGAGGGCTCCACCCACGAAGGGTCCACGAAGAAGCAACCTTATCTATCCCACCATGGCCGTCGCCCACGAAAGACTTGCCTCACTAGCGGTAGATCTTCACGAAGTAGGCGATCTCCTTACCCTTACAAACTCCTTGGTTCAACTCCACAATCTTGTCGGAGGCTCCCAAGTGACACCTAGCCAATCTAGGAGACACCACTCTCCAAGAAGTAACAAATGGTGTGTTCATGATGAACTCCTTGCTCTTGTGCTTCAAATGATAGTCTCCCCAACACTCAACTCTCTCTCACAGGATTTGGATTTGGTGGAAAGAATATTTGAGTGGAAAGCAACTTGGGGAAGGCTAGAGATCAAGATTCATATGGTTGGAATGGGATATCTTGGCCTCAACACATGAGTAGGTGGTTCTCTCTTAGAACTGGTAAGTTGGAAGTGTAGGTTTGTTCTGATGGCTCTCTCCACGAATGAAGAGGAGGTGGAGGAGTATATATAGCCTCCACACAAAATCTAACCGTTACACACAATTTACCAAACTCGGTGGGACCGAATCATAAAACTCGGTCAGACCGATTTAGTAAACCTAGTGACCGTTAGGGTTTTCGGTGGGACTGACATGTAAGTCAGTAGGACCGATATGGTTAGGGTTAGGGCATAACATAATCTCGGTGAGACTGATTACACAAACTCGGTGAGACCGATTTTGGTAATTAGCTAACCAGAGAGTTGGCCAGGTAAACTCGGTGGGACCGATTCGCTCTTTTCGGTGAGACCGAAATGTTACGAAAGGGAAACAGAGAGTTTACATTGCAATCTCGGTGGGACTGATCGCTCACTTCGGTTAGACCGAAACGTTACGAAGGGAAACAGAGAGATTCCAATCCCATCTTGGTGAGACCGAGATCCCTATCGGTGAGACCGATTTGCCTAGGGTTTGTGGTAGTGGCTATGACATTTCAACTCGGTGGCGCCGGATAGAAAGAATCGGTAGGGCCGAGTTTGACTTTAGGTTTAGGTCATATGTGGATGTGAGAAAGTAGTTGATGGTTTTGGAGCATATTACTAAGCACTATAGAGCAAGAAACTCATTAAGCAACACCTCATCCCTCCTTGATAGTATTGGCTTTTCCTATAGACTCAATGTGATCTTGGATCACTAAAATGTAAAATGTAGTGTCTTGAGCTTTTGAGCTTGAGCCAATCCTTTGTCCTTAATATTCTGAGGGATCCACTTTCATCATCCATGCCATGCCATTCATTGAGCTTTCCTGAAATATTTGTCTTGGAATAGCATTAGCTCAGTGAGCTATATGTTGTTATGAATTACCAAAACCACCTAGGGATAGTTGCACTTTCACATTGCCATTTCCATTCTGGGCTTCAGGACATTCATTGGCATAATGTCCAGTCTTCTAACACTTATAACAAGTGACTTGGCTCAGGTCTCTCTTGGCTGGGGTTGATGGGTTGGTACGGTTCTGACCATTGATTCCTCCATTCCCGTTACCATTCTTGGGGCCATTATGATTATGCGAACTCCCTCCTCCACGGGTATGCTGAAAATGTCCTCCCGATTTCGGGGTAAAACGTGGCTTCTGCTGAGCTCCAGAATTGTACTTCCCTTGTCCATACTTCCTCTTGCGGTTTTCAATCTGCTGCTGCTTCCCTTCAATCATAAGAGCACGATCTACCAACTCCTGGTAGTTGTTGAAAGTTTCTACCATCAACTTCATGCTCAGCTCATCGTCCAGTCCTTCCAAAAACTTCTCCTGCTTAGCTGCATCTGTAGCAACGTCATCTCGGGCATAACGTGCTAACTTACTGAAGTCATCCACATACTGGCCAACTGTCCATCCTCCTTGGCGCAAGTTGCGAAACTCACGCTTCTTCATGGCCATAGCTCCTGCTGAAACATGGGCAGTACGGAAAGCCTGCTGAAATTGATCCCATGTGACAGTGTGGATAGGATAAGTGGATGTGAAATTCTCCCACCATGATGCTGCGGGTCCTTCAAGCTGATGTGCGGCAAAGCACACTCTCTCCGCATGTGCATCCTGCAGTGGTCAACTCTCTTCCAAATTTGTGGAGCCAATCATCTGCAACAATCGGCTCGGTGCTACTGGAGAACACCGGCGGATTTAGTCTAAGAAACCGGGTTAAGTGATCAACAGGTGGTGGTGGTGGTGGGTTGTTGTTGTTGTTGTTGTTCCCCGATTACGATTACGGATAAGCAAGCGCATCAACGATTCTCTTGCTGGATCAACGAAAGTGAGCTCCGTGGGAAAGCAAATCCATTGTCACGTCTCGGAGGCATCTGAGGGTTTAGAAAAGATGAGAATTCAGAATAGAAGGAGGTCTAGAGAGAAAACACTACCCATATGCACATGAGACAAAACAATCAATATCACTCCATTCAATCAAACAAGGGCATACAATCGATCTAACAATCGTTTCAAAGTGCTCGGACTATTCTATATACATGGGGGAATACTACTACTAATTATGGTGGTCTACTAGAAAAACTGCTCCGATGAAGACTCCATGATATCAGCTCCAGCTTCATCAACATAGTCATCATCACTGGGGTCCAAGTCGGTGTCGTCAATGATGATGTAGTTCTCCCGGAAAGTGGAATCGTCATCATCTTCTCCTCCTGGCGCGCGGTCTCCCATGAAAACTCCTAGCTTCCTGGTCAGGTCGTCATTCTTCTCCACTAATATGACGATTTCCTCCTCATAATCTTCACGTGTAGCCTTGAGTTCTTCCTCCAGTTCCGTGATCCTTGTCATCGCCTTCTTCAAATCCATCATGCCTGCGCACATTTGGTTCTCCTGGCGTCTAATGTGCTGGTTTAACTCCTGGATAAAAGCTGCGATTGATCTATCCTTCCTGGTGCTGATCGTCTCCCATTGCTCATCTCGGCGTCCACAAATCTGGTAGATAGTGTCCTTGAGATCATTGTGGTAAAATTCTCCAATGTGTCCCACGGTGATGTGGGCTGCCATACTCTTTCCTAGACTCCAGGTTGGTGCGTCAAAGGAAAACTCTATGGGCTCAGTGACTGGCGCGAATGTCCTTCCTGGAACTTGAACTTGAATCATCCAGCGCTCCTCTTCTGGTAGTGCGGCGTTGTAGGTTCCAGTGAAGCTTGGAATTCCGATGTTCAGGTACTTAGTGACTTCCTTCAGGTGGCGTCCAAAGGGTGTATCTTCATCCAGTTGCATGAACTTGTTCCTTGCATCCGCCATCCTAAAAGAGTAGAAAAGATGAGGAGTCAGAAATGAGAAGGCTGAGTAGTGATCTATGGCTTTTAGCTAAGTGGTCGTGTCCTACAGTCAGCATGTGCTCTGATACCATCTTGTAGCGACCGGACCTCAAATACCGATCTCTCGTGGCAGTGTCATCCTCGGATCGAGAATGCTTGACACGCACATTACTTGAAGGATTTATACCAGAGTAGCAATCACACATTTATTACATCGAATGTCTCAAAAGAGAATTTATTACAATAAATATGGCTTAAGGCCATCTAATAACAATAACAGTGGAAGGCTTGGAAGATAAGTGAGTCCATCAACTCCAACAGCATCACTGAGTATAGAACCACGACCTAAGGCGCCTTACTCGTCGTCTGAAAAGTCTGCAACATAAACGTTGCAGCCCGAAAACGGGTCAGCACATGAAATATGCTGGCAAGGTAACACATAGAGAGATAATGAACAGAAATAAACTATACTACATGCATATATGGCTGGTGGAAAGCTCTATGGTTACATTTTTGTGAAAAGCCAATTTTTCCCTACTGCAAAGGAATAAATTTTGTTTAACTATCATGGTGTTTGTTAAACATTGAGAATGGTTGACAACATTCTCAATCCCAATTAAGCATCATCATTAAAAACCCAACAAAATTTTAATTAAAGTAACATGATGAGATTCACATGATAATCCAAGTACTAGATACTCAAGACGTCCATAACCGGGGACACGGCTAACCATGATTAGTTTATACACTCTGCAGAGGTTTGCGCACTTTTCCCCACAAGACTCGATCTCCTCCGTTGGGATTCTCGCACTACATGGTGTTTGAGAAACGGATGACCGAGACACAGTATTTCAGAAGCGCTAGCACCTTACGATCGGGTAGACAGTTACACCTACTTTCCCCTACATCTGCTAGTCTACCACTTTAAGAGTTCGCACGACTTAATCAACTATGCTAGAGCCCATAGTAGCTTGTGGCTGCACACGGAATTTTCAAGCATGAATAATCTCATGATCCCTTTGAGCCTGAGTGGCGGTCCATAAAGAAAAACAGGCAATCGCTAGAATACCCAGGTGCCTCAATCCACCCAGATGTGTATTTAAGTTGCCACCTTAAGTTGAACCATTAATTAATAAGCTCACTTCTGTCACGGAATACACTCAAACCCAATCCACGTCTACGACAATAGCATGGCATAAGCAAACGTAGAAGTTTTTTTTTTGACTATGTACTGCAAGGCAACAGCCTCACAGCCCTTTATTAAAACAAATATAGATTCTGTACAAAATTAGAAGGGAAAACAAGAGGGAAAAAGAAGGCTACTTACAGGGGGATTAGTGTAAAGAATCTATCCAATCAGTTAGTCTATCTCTATATTTACACTTGATTCTATGAGCTAAGAGAGTAATATCATGAATAAAATTCCTCCTCCAAGCTCGAAAGTGGGCAGCTCATTTCAAGATCCTTCCATTCCTTTGGGTCCAAATATTCCAGGTGGCCGTAAATACTACCTCAAGAAAAATGGTTGACCGAATTCCCTCCACGGCCTCACAAGCCATTTCAAAAGTGGTCGATTAGGTTGAACATTCCATGAAATGCCCAAATAATTCCGCACACGTTGACTAAAGTTGCAAGCAAAAAGAGATGAGCTCTATCTTCATGCAAACACGAGAAACAAATGGCACAAGTATCATCATGGATAATCCAATGACGTCTCGCATCATATCCACGGTGTTCAAGCGATCCATCAAAAGAAGCCATCCAAACACCTTGAGTTTGAGGTGCAAGCACATTTCGAGATCCACCAAAAAGAGGGTCAGCCACGACATCGTAAAAACAGGACAAATAGTAGATCCTGGACTGGTAATCCCCAGTTTTTGAAGGCCATTTCCACACGTCACTAACTCCCTCATGTAAGTTTATGAGAGGCATTAAAGCCTGAAGTTGATTGAATTCCTCAAAAGCTTCAACTGATAATGGCAGGTGAAAATTGTCGGTTGGGACAGTAGCTCCATCACATTTTTAATGGTAAGTGTGTCATCAGTGACAAAAGAATGAAGCCGCGGAAAACGCTGTTGCATGGAGACCACCTCGTTATTAAGTTGCCACCGATCCAGCCAGAAAACCACCGAGTCCCCGGAGCGAACATGAGGGATGGCCAACTTACAAAATTTGTCATAAAGTTTCATCACATCACGCCACCAAAAGGAACCACAACTTTGCGTTACTTGGGGCGGAGCAGCAGCATAATATGTGTCCCAGATAAGTGAAACCCAGGGCACATCCAACTTATTATAAAATTTGAAGAGATGCTTGATCAACAAGGCTTCATTCTGTTTGCCAAGGTCCAAAACCCCAAGACCTCCCTGGTTCTTAGGCCGACAAACTAACTCCCAAGCTGCTAAAGGTTGTCTTGGCGTGTCGAGTTGCCTCGCCACGCACATTGCCGCATGATACATTCTATCTGCTTCAGAATTCCTTGAGGTAATGAAAGGAACACAAGAAGTATATTGACATGGAACATAAAACCGATTTCAAGAGTTGTAGTCGGCTACCCCGATTCAATGCATGTGATGAGGCGATAATCGTCTCTCAATGCGGTCCACTAAAGGAAGCAAGTCATATATTGTGGGTCGAGTAATACCCATTGGCAGTCCTGTAAGTAAATGGCATAGAGCCAACATCACATCCAAGCAAAGCTGCCATCGTTGACCCTCTTCATCGGACATATTCGATGGAATCAAGGATGACTTACTAAAGTTAACCTCAAACCTGTTGACTTAGCAAAGGTCTCAAGCATCTCCTTGAAAGCAATGAGTTGGTCATCCACCGCAGAAGGACAATTAAAGTGTCGTCCGCATATTGAACAATCGGATAATCCCGTGAAGAGGTAGGTATGGGCAGTGTGAGAATGTTCCTTGCACACATCTCATTGACCACGGACTGCAATAAATCCACCGCAATCACAAATAACAAAGGAGACAAAGGATCTCCTGTCTCACACCCGAACGGCAAACAAAGTGATTACCAGCACCCCATTTAAGAGGATCAAGAGGAGCCAGAGGACAAGATGCATCAATCCAACCTGTCCAACGGTCATCAAAACCCTTGCATTTCGAATCCACGAGAATCGATCATGTTCGATGGTATCAAACGCCTTCGTGAAGTCCAGTTTAAGAAGGATTATAGATCTTTTGGATGCCTTACACCGATGTATATATTCAAAACACCATGCAAGGCAATCTTGAATGGATCTAGACCAAGAAACCCATATTGATTATGATGAATACATTTGAGAATCACACTCTGCAACCGATTTGCCAAAAGTTTAGTTAAAAACTTGAGGCAAGTGTTGATTAATGATATGGGTCTAAAATCACCAATATATTCTGGCTCAACTTTTTGGAATGAGTGTAATGAGAGATGTATTCGAGACACTCCAGGTTGCACTTTCCATCATAAAACTCCCCGACCAAATTCATAAAGTCTGTCCTCAATATATTCCAGCAAGTCTTGAGAAAAGACCAGTAAACCCATCGGGGCCGAAGCACGGTCGGAAGGCATATTCTTAATCACCGTATCCACCTCACAGTCCGTGAAAGGTAAGGATAAGCTCTCCAGCCCATCAATACGGTCAATTAATGTGTCAAGATCAAAACCCATTTGTATACCTTTTGCTTGGCCCATTCTACGATTGAAATCCGACCAAAACATCCCAGCTAACTGTTGATGATCAGAAACCACTTCCCCATCCTCAGATTTGATCGAAGAAATAGTGTTTATCCTATATCTTTCGGTTGCCATTATGTGGAAGAACTTTGAATTCTCCTCACCAACTTTAATATTTACGATCGTGCAACGTTGCTTCCAATAAATGAACGCCAATGAAGTATATCTTCAAGATGTAATTTGACAATCTTCGAAAGTTGAACTCCGGCCAACTCAAGGGCCTAAATTCCTCAATATTATCCAAAAAACAATTACTTTGTTGCAATCAGCAATGGCGCTTTAACTATGGATAGGTTAATATGCCATTTCTTAAGAGCATAACGAAGAGATTTAAATTTAGCGGAGATGATTAAGGCAGTTGAGGATTTATCCATGTATGCGATTCCAAACCTCGGATACACAATCCATAAAACCAGCAGATCAACCCAATAGTTTTCAAATCGAAAAATCTTTGCCTTGGGTATAGCAGTGGCAATTGAAACCACACACGGGGCGTGGTCGAGGCGATGCGAGCAAGCGGAATGACCATTGTGTTGGGATGATCATGTGTCCAAGCAACAGATGTAAAAAACCAATCAATTTGCTCGAGGAGGGGTGTGGCTTGCATATTAGACCATGTGTACTGACGACCCTTGATTGGAAGTTCAACAAGACCCAAATGGCCAATTATTTCATTAAACAAAAAGATATCATTCACATCACCACCTGGCTGGTTTCGATTCTCAATGGAACGCATAAAGTTAAAGTCTCCTAAAAGCAACCAATTGTCCGCTAGCTGAATATCCAAATTATATAACCACTGCACAAAATCATCACGCGCAGGTCCCTGACACGGACCATATATGGAGACAAGAAACCAAGACTCAGATGTATGTTTAGATTGAAACTTCACAATAATGCCATATGATTTAGCCTCAATTAAGCTGCCTATGAAGAGAGATGAATTCCATATGATTACCATACCAGCAGATGCACCAACCGATGGTACATAAACAAAGTTGTCAAAGCGCCGTGGACAGAATTTTCTAATGAACCGATGATCGATATGCATGCATTTGGTTTCTTGGAGGCAAATAACAGAGCATCCACTTTCATTGATCTTTTGCCTAACCGCAAGCTGACGCGCTTCAGAATTTAGACCCCTAACATTCCAACAGAGTACTTTCCAATCTCTAAACAAGGTTTGATTCATTACAGACCAAAAGAGGGTAAAGCAAAAGTAAGCCACACAATGACCTACATCCCAGAAGACAGGTGCAAACTGCAAAGTTCCAAACATATAACGACATAAAAAAGGCGATTATGGTACGCCATGGACCTAAACCCTGGATGATTAAACTAATCATCGGAACTTGCACTGTTGTTGGAGCGGGAGGGATCAGCCACAAGCTTATCCGTAGAGATTTTCTCCGGTGCAATACGAAGACGAGCACCAATTCGCTGAAGATCAGCTATCGACGTCGAGGAGGCACTGCAGATCATCGCGGCCTTGGGAGGTGCAGTTTTGCGCTTTTTCCCGTGTGTCTTCCTAGGAGATGACCCAATAACTACTCGACGGTAGCCATCACGCATCGCACTTAGGCGAAAGCATGCGCTGACCTCAGATTCCACAATGACTCTAGAGGCTTTGGGCTTTCTTCCACGCTTGAGAGAGACTTTAGGAACAGCGATAAACTCAAATGCTTCAAAGAATAGGTTCATCAATATCATCAAAACAAAGAGCTCGAGCTACGTGCCTTTTAATCGATGACGCTTCCTCAAACCGAGACATAGAGACAGTGCGAGCAAGAGCTGCAATTTTGGTGCCGGAGGGAATCTTCCAGACTGATTGTTCAAAAGTGCACCAAGGTGAGACCGAAGACAACCTTTGGAATGTCGAGATCCCAAAAGCGGCAATACTTTCTCAAACGAAGCGTTGCCATTGCATCACAAAGCGTGACAGGCCCAAAAACAGTAAACACTTGCCCGATCATTAAAGGATGCTGTTGAGGTCCCAATGGCTGTTGGAGCACGGCAACTTCATCAGCAGCGATGTCATTGTTTCTTGAATCATCGATAACTGAATCACAATTGACTCTTGAGACTGAACTTCCTCGATATTAACTCTGCTGCTCCACCTCCCGAACTTGTGGAGGGTCATCCTGTGGCTGTTCATCGGGTGCAGGCACATCATTCCAACCCAGCTCCGGAACTCGGGTAAAACCCAATTGTGGTTATTGAATTGCATGTTGCGGTGGAGGGGTGGGGATTGCCATTGAGGGCATTGGGTCCTCATCGGCAGGAGGATATCTGCAAAGTCTGCAGATAGAATATAAACTGGAGCGGACCAAGAAATCCAACCCCACCAAAATCAGAAAATTCTCTGTATGTCACCGATCCGGGGACCATAGAAGGTGCAGGAAAAGACGATAAACCAAGGAGCGGACCTTCATTGGATCATCCACGGTGCCAATGGTGGAATCGACCAAAAGTACTAATAACATCCGCAAGATATTGAGGCGCCTATAATCCAAAGGAACTCCTAGCAGCATTATCCATCCCTTGAAAACCTTGCACAGCTCAGTAGTTAATACCCTCATCATGCGGAATAAACGACAAATCTATCGTTGCCCAAATCGAAAGGAGGGTGGTCGACTAAAGCTTGACGGGCCAGAGCACTACGTAGTTGAAATAAACCAACCCCTTGGATCCATGGCTGGGCATCCAACACGGCTCTCTGCGAGTATTGACGATAAAATCACCGACCAGATTCACAGAGATGGCGACTTCTTGAGCAGAGGAGCAGGTTCGACAATGGCGACAAGATACGCCTCATCTTTGTCGATTCGAGCCATCACTGGCGCAAAGAAGGTGCGAGGCAATCGTAGTTCCCTCCATCGATGATCTCGAAACCATGCGGAGGAAGTCCATCGGGTCCAACGGAAAGTTGGCCATTCTTTGAAGCAGCGGAGGGATGTACCAGAGCCCGAGGCGAGGGTGGTGGTGAGGAAGGCGGCAGAGGCGTGGGCGGTGGCTCAACCGGCAATGGTGGGGATGACGGGCGGCAGGCTTGATGGGATGGGCATAGACCCCTCCGGCTAGCTATGGGAGAAAGCGAGAGTCCGCTCCAAAAACTCACGACCGGCTAGATACGGGGAGTTGGACCGGGACCCACCTGTAAGAGGGAGATAGGCTAGAATCGGAACAGCCCTTTGCCTGTGTCCCAACCGAAAGCATCTACGGCACCTAACTCTTTGGTGCACGCTGGATAAATGCTTCATTGACAAGCAATTTTGACATTTCAAACTTTGAAAACCATGTCATCCACAAGATCATTAAATCCATCACAATCAACAGGTGATTCCAATGTCTTAAGATTAATAAGTTCCTCGTTTCCAAAAACAGATGCAGACGCAGGTTCGGAAGCACCTTGGGCCAAAGCAGACCGGGCCGGAGAAACCTCCTGTGGAAGGGGTTGGGTCGCCCCCGGACTGGCCCGTTCCATCCCATGCACATGCAGATTCACGTCCGAAGAAGTTGGCTTAATACCAGATATTTCGGCCAAGGAAGTAGCGTGGACATTGACTGTTCCGAAAATAATTGGTGGTTCTGCCACCGTCCATCGGAGTTCAGTCGCCGGCGACGGAGGAACGGTGACTCCTTCACGGGGTAGCACCTTGTACCCAGCATCTGAAACCGCTTCAACAAGACCTGGCGAAGCCGGAAAAGAGTATCCCTTGCAAACATCATACTGTTGAAAAGTGGCAAAAGAAATCCTCTTCGGAGGTCCAGAGGTCGAACGTAAGGCAGATTTGGACGGAGGTTTATGCATAGCAAGTAAACCCAAAGCAGCACGTTTTTTAGAAGGGCTAATGATAATCCATTCGGCATCACACTCTTTCTTCCAAAGAACAAACTCTCGTCTCCAATTAGGGCCGCCATTACCCCATAGGTGAAAGTGGCATTTGAATTGCGGACACACAAAAGATCGCAAGTGAAGAATAAGAATACCAACACGTTTGCATGAAACCAGAAATGAGAATACCTTATCCGCAATGAATTTCACAGATAGATCAATTGCGGATCCTCCGATTGCACATTCCAAAGCCGCAGCCGCTGAATCCTCATCAAGACGAAAACGATGTTCGCTGAAAGACACAACCATGATAAAATGGCTCGTGTCATCCAAGGATGAATTGTTTTCCACAAGATCTGAAAACCTCCTCCGCAAAAGCCACACCTTTGGAGAAGTCCAGATCCAAAGTCGATCCACCATGCGGACCCATGTGAGATGGGTATAGGGTGATAGATCAGAGAACGCCGAAGAAGATGGATGGAGAGAAGGCCAGATTTACTGGATGAGGAAGAAGATCGCCGGAGAGCCTAGGGCGCCGGTGGGAGGCGAGGTGGGAGAGCCATACAGAGAGCCCGCCTAGACCCAAAACCCACATAGAAGTTACTCCCGAGGGTTTGATAATAAAACAGGTAATAGGTACTACCTCATCTACTTCCCAAAACCCACATATTAATCAGATCCTAATCATGCAATTGTTTGAGGATTGATCTAATGCAATAAAACTGGGTAGCAAAGAGGTATGATCAAAGTGTTACTTGCCTTGCTGATGATCCGTCAATCCTAGAGATTCGA
Organism: Aegilops longissima; assembly: GCA_021605205.1. Taxonomy (NCBI): domain Eukaryota; kingdom Viridiplantae; phylum Streptophyta; class Magnoliopsida; order Poales; family Poaceae; genus Aegilops; species Aegilops longissima. The sequence continues at coordinate 179,522,538 of CM038680.1, read as the reverse complement.
AGTAGCAAGCGGCGCACTCCGGGTACTCTATCGCAAACAAACATGCATACAATAAGCACTCATCTAATGCATAGGTAAAACTCAAATAAAAGATCTAACCAGAAAGTTCAACTTAAGAACTCCGGTTTGCAAAAAGAATCAAATGAAACGAAGCAACGAAAGTCAAACCGCGAAAAAAACAAGCTTCGTCTACTAATCTGGACCTAAGTCAAATTCTACAGTAGCAAAAACTTGTTTGAGTTGGTTAAATGAAAGAGGGTTTCGAGACAAAACTCTAGGCGCTTGAATCGCCTGATTCCGATAAACGAGCGAAAAGTTATACTAAAACAAAAATCGGATCAGAAATCGCAATCAGAAATAATCGTGGAAAATCCGAGAAAAAGAAAAACGACGAATAGCTTAACGAACGGACGTTCGTTATCTGTAACTAAACGGCAAATTCGTCTGTTAAAACGAACGAACGGGCGAACACTCGCTAAATAAATAAACCGGAAAAAAATAAAACCGAACTATTTAAAAAAACGAGATCTAGGGTTTTCTAAAAAACCGGATCGGTTGGGCGGCTACCTCGGCTCGGCTCAGTGGGTTCGGCGGTTCAGTCTTGGCGGGGCGTGGGGTGCAGGCGTCGGTGGCGGCAGCGACCTAGGCGGCGGCGCTCCGCGTGAGGGCGGTTCCGGCGGGGGTGGCTCGGGTTTGGTGGTGGGATGAGGGCGGCGACGACGCGGCTATTTAAGGAGGGGGGCGCGGCTTGGGGAAGGGGGCGCCTCGGGAGGCTTGCTCCTCCCGGACTCGGACGACGGCGGCGGTCTCCGATCTGGAGATGGCGGCGGAAGGTGGTGGCGCGAGCGGGCCGGCCTGGCTCGGCTGGGCTTCGGCCCAGTTGGGCGCGGGATAGTTTTTTTTAAACAATTTCGCCGGACAGAAAAAAATCCTAGAAAAATAAATAAAAATCTATAAATGCCAAAACAAATTTTCACCGTCTAAATAAAATATTTAGAACGAGATGAACATTTTCTTGGCCCTAAAATGCAATTTTGAAAACATGCAATTTTTCCTAAATTCAAATTAAATAGCGAAAAACACCACATAAAAAATCTTATTTGATTTTATTATTAAATCCTCAATATTTCTTTATTTTGGGAAAGTCATTTTATTCCCTCTCTCATATTTTTATAATAGAAATGATTGAAGATGAAATAAATAAAATGAAATGATCCTATTTTCAAAATTTGAGAAGACTTAAATATGAAAATAACGAAATCTCCAACTCTCTCCGAGGGTCCCTGAGTTGCTTAGAATTTCTGGATCAGGCCAAAGCAAAAAAATATGATATGCAATGATGATCTAATGTATAACATTCCAAATTGAAAATTTGGGATGTTACACCTCATGGGCTGCCTTTTCATACAGAAATGAGCTCCACCGTGTACCCGCGCGGGTGTGGTTGGGAAAGAAACGGGAGTACGTGCGCCATGTGTGCACCTCTTCTCTTCGTGCACGCCCCCCACCTACGCGGGTGTGTGTGAGAGATACAAACCTAGACAAATGGCTTGTGCGTTCGTGAGTGTATTTTGTTTTGGGGGGGGGGGGGAGGTTGATTTCGTGAATGTATTTGTGGGAATATGTGTCGATGACATCTCAAACAAAATTTTGCATGCAATGTGTGTGAAATGGAGGCCTGTCCATATCATATATAGAGGGTCGGGCGATCCACGAGAAGAGAGGGAGGGGTCATAGATATCGATAGAGTCGAAGAGAGGATCAAGTGGGTGGGTGCGATATCGATGAAGAGACCCATCGAAATTGTGTGTGCGTGCAAGTCAAAGATATAGGGCGACTGACCTAGCTACCGGAACGTGAGAGGGCGCAGGTCAAGTTTGTGTGTGGCAGGGAGACATGACTAGAGCGCTCGATGTATCGATGTGTGTGTGTGTGTGTGTGTGTGTGTGTGTGTGTGTGTGTGTGTGTGTGGGGGGTGGGGGAGGGGTGGCAGAGGCCTAACTATAGAGGTAGAACGACTCGTATATGTGTTGAGAAGGAGAGACCCAGCTATGTCTTGAGGGAGATCGGTCGACATCCATACATAACTGAAGGACGGGAAATAGGATGGGACAGAGAGAGAGAGAGGAGAGAGAGAGGGAGGGAGAGGGGTAGAGTGCTGGATGGGTGATGGAGTTGCTTCTCGAAGATGGTGGGAGAGGCCTACTAGACAAACTAAGGGTGGAACTGCAATATTATCAATAAGAGTGGGGATGTGTTTATGTGTGTGCCTGTGCGTGAAAGATCTGTCGGGACACATCCATAACAATAAACTCAGGGGGTACATCCACCCACACAGAGGGAGAATTTGTCCTTCCCCAGTTAGCTAGCTCATGAGCGACTATATTTGACTCTCGATTAGAATGCTCAATAGGTACCTTCTTGAACTCTCGTTGCAAGAATCTACACTCTTCTAATATTGGGGCTGCCACCATAGCATGACCATCGTTCATCTGTAGGGAATCAACCACCACAATATTATCCATTCTCAGCATCACATTGTTGCATCCTAGGCTTTGGAGGAGCTTTAGGCCTTCTATTAAAGATGCAGCTTCCGCCAAGACGACATCCGGAATTTGCATGAGGTTAGTTGTAGACGCCCCGACGAATTTTCCATGGCTGTCTCTCACTACTGCTCCACACCCGCTTGTATGATCTTCAACATGAAACGATGCATCAACATTTAGAACCACATATTCACTCGAGGTCTCTCCTTTGGTTTTCCTGTTGCCCGGACGAAATTTAGGCTTAGAGCCCGTATCGACATTGTTGTTTGTTCCGGCGAGGAAACAGTTTCTCCACACACAAATTGTCTCTGCTGCCACCAAATGTACCAGCAAGTTCCAGCAATTATCTCCGGCAGTTCAATTGGGTCTGAGTACATATGCTGATGAGCTTCATCACAGAGAAGATACTCTATTATCCCTGCTCCAGAACGTTCTATCCACATGGCGTCCCTGATAAGCTTGCCAATGCCCAAAGATTCCCAAACTGCTAGAGCACGTGGACATGAAAAAACTACACGATGTATATCTTCCACCCCCAGCTTGCAAATAGGACATTGGGAGATACTACCGATATGCTGATTGGTTAGAATGTTGAAGCATTGTAGCACATTGTGCAAACACCTCCAAATAAAGATCTTAATCTTTCCTGGCAGTTTGAGCTTCCAGCCCTTCTTCCATACTGGATGTGGCCTAGAACCAGAACGGTGGCTCCCCATCAAATCTTCCTGGACATAAATCTCTTCCCAATGTTTATAATCCTCTGTATGTTGCCGAATCAAAGGGATTTCCAGTATCCGATCAGCATCTATAGGCCACAAAGTATCCCTTATCAACTGTTCATCCCACTCGCCCGAGGAGGGGTCGACGAGGTCACTGACCTTAGTGTGCAATTGGTTCCCGTGGACGGTAAAATTTTTCCTTGATGCACTGCTGCGAATCCAACAATCACTCCATATGTCTATCTTTGTACCGTCTCCAACTCTCCAAATGCACCCTTTTTTGAATGTTTGTATTCCTGCCCAAATACTTTGCCACACAAAGGATGAACCCTTCTTCTTCAATTCGCAGTTCAAAATATCCCCAGAAGGACAGTATCTTGCCCTTAAGACACTTGCACAAAGTGAGTCATAATTCCCAATGGGTCTCCAGCATTGTTTAGCCAACGTGGCCATATTAAAACTATGAATGTCTGGGAAACCCATGCCCCCTCTTCCCTTTGGTACACACATCTTCCACCAAGCGAACCAATGCATCCTTTTATGGTTTTCTTTGTCACCCCACTAATATTGCAACATTGCATCAGTGATCCCCTTACAGATTTTTTTCCGGAATTTAAATACACTCATCGCATACGTTGGAATGGCTTGGGCCACCACTTTAATCAAAGCCTCTTTTCCACCAAAAGAAAGTGTTCTCTCCTTCCATCCGTTCACCAACATCTTAATCCTCTCTATGAGATGTTTAAAGCACGTTACCTTTTCAACCCCAATCAGGGAGGGAAGACCAAGTATTTATCCGATAAAGACTGTCATTATATTTAGAATTTGGCATACCTCCACCTTAACTTCCACCTCTGTATTAGGACTGAAAAAGATAGAGAATTTTACCTCGCTCGCCAATTGGCCCGATGCCGCATAGTAATCATCCAATATTGATCTTAACGTGTGAGCATTTTGCTGATCTGTCCTCATCAAGACAAGGGAATCGTCAGCAAAAAGTAAGTGGGAAAATGGGGGAGTCTCGATAGTCCTTGACACCATTTAAGTTCCCCACTGCCTTCTCATGGGCTATCAGCACCGATAAGCCATCAGCACATAGCAAAAACAAGCCGCCGCAACAGGGGATCACCCTGTCTAAGGCCCCTCGTAGGTGAGAAGGGCAACGTTTCATTGGAGTTGAACCAAACTTTATATTCCACTGATGTAACGCATGCCATGATCAGCTTGACCCATCTAGGATCAAAACCTAGCTTAGTTAATATTGCTTCCAAGAACACCCACTCGACCCTATCGTAAGCTTTATGCATGTCAAGTTTCACTGCACATGTGCCCGCTTTTCCCTTCTTCCGCTTCTTCATTGTATGCAAACACTCGTACGCCACTATGACATTATCAGTTATAATCCATCCAGGAACAAATGTGCTTTGAGTTTCACTAATAATATCTGGAAGCAACAATTTCAACCGAGAGGCAAGCATCTTCAAAATTACCTTGTAGACCACGTTACACAAACTTATTAGTCTAAATTGTGTGATCTTCTTTGCATTATCTACCTTCGGAATGAGGACGATGGTTGTAGTGTTCCAACCTTCAGGAATAATGCCACTGTTTACTGCTTGCAAGACCTCTCGCACCAGGTCCTCCCCCAAAATTGGCCAACACTTCTTATAGAATATCACATGAAGTCCGTTCGGCCCCGGTGCTTTTAAGTCTCCTATTGAGAAAAGAGCTCTCTTCACCTCTTCTGCAGTATATGGAGCTATCAGGGAATCATTCATATAACCCGAGACACAAGGTTTTACTTTATTCAATACATCTGCATGTGGTACACTAACTTCCAAAGAAAAAAGGTGTTGAAAGTATTCTGTTATCTATGTTCCCATTGCTTCTTTATCTTCTACCCAATTCCCACTATCATCCAACAAGCGCCTAATGTGGTTCCTCTTCTTACGTGTTGTAGCAAAGTTGTTGAAGAAATTTGTATTCCTATCTCCGAATTTAAGCCAATTGGCTCTACTCCATTTCACCCAGTATATCTCCTCCTTTTCTAAGTTTTCCTCAATTTCTATAAGAACGACACGCTTCCGGTCTACCGCCTCATCAGTAAGAGGGCCCAACCACAGCTTTTCAAGCTCCGCTTTGAGTTCCTTCAGCCGCTTGTGTGGCGCCTTGAGGATCTCATGATACCAGATATGCATCTCCGTGTGCACTGCAGCAGTGCAATCCACAAGTGATGAACCAGGACTAGTCCTTTCCCATGCCTCTGATACAAGCCGTTCGACATCATCTTCTCTGAGCCGTCTGGCCTCGAATTGCTTGATCCTTGCTCTGGAGTTATCTCCGACCACATCGCCCTCTATATCTAATAGAATAGGCGGATGATCAGACTTCGTGTGCTCCGCATTGGTGACCTTGGCATACGGGAACATGGAGTGGAATTGTCCATTGCAAACAGCCCGGTCTAGCCTCTCCCTTAGTCTCTGCCTTCTCCAAGTAAATTGGTCACCCGAGTACCCCATATCCTCGAGTTCACAATCAACCAAGGCCTCATTAAAGTTCTGCATCATGCTCGTAGGACGTGGGGCTCCACCCTCCTTCTCATGCGAGTACAAGATCTCATTGAAATCACCAGCCACAACCCAAGGGAGACGGTCTTGCTGATATAAACCTCTCAAATAACCCCAGGAGAGATGTTTGTCCTCCCATCGTGGTTCACCATAAAATCCAGTAATCTCCATTCCTCCTCTTCCGCTGTTTCCACCGACACATGAATAAAGTTCTTTGTGCTTCCACGGACTTGCAAGACAATGGGATTGCGCCAAAACAATAGCAAACCCCCACTGCTGCCAACGCTCTCTACCACCTCCACTCTGTCCATCTTTATTTTTTTCCTTAATTTCTTTGCCCTAACAGTATTCAAATGTGTTTCGGACAAGAAAAACACATCCGGCCCCCATTGCTTCTGGACCTCCAGAAGCCTCTTTCTGTCGCGGTACCAGCGATACCGCGACAGTTCCAGCATAGGATTTTCATTGCTCCCGGCGAACACCCTCGAGGGGAGTCGCCGATGTACTTGAGGATGCATTAACATCATCTGACGTAGCCTTAAACCTCTTCTGATCGTGAACCTTTTGTGGGGTGCTGAGCTGTGTCTTGTCTTCTGGTTCATTACACTACAAAAAAAGACACATCATGACATTTTTGGCCGAACGAAAAAAAATTGTCATGCTTATGACACTTCTATGACAATAATTGTGACAAAACCCGGTATCATCATAGATGTGGTGGGCTCCTACTTCTATGGCAGAAAATGGGCTTTTCGTCCTGGGTGGTCCGGAGATGCAGCTGCATGACATTCTATGGGCCGTCCATGACGAAAAAAATCATGGTAGAAGCGAGGGCGAGGAAAATATCGGGGGAGTTCCCTGTTACGGTGGGTGGTCGAGGGCCGAGCGATGCGCGTTTCTCTCATACATACGCGTGTGTGTGCAAGGCATTGCGCTCTAAGTGAACCCGAGCGAGGCATTGGGCTCTAACTGAACTCGAGCGATTGCACTGCAGGCTACGTGTTACTGAACCCGAGCGATCGATCGATCCCTTGCTGTTAACTGAACCCGAGTGATTCCTTCGCTACTACTGCTAACTGAAGCCGATCGATGCTGCCTCTGTATGAACGGTGAGCGTTGTTGGGGGGGTGGATGAATAATTCCCAGTGGGGGGTGGATGAACAGGACCCGACCGATTGAGCCGATGGATGGGTGGATGAACAGGACCCCGTGGAGGGCTGGATGAACAGGACGGCCCTATGGAGGGCTGGTTGAACAGTAGCCGGTGGAGGGCTGGATAAATAGTAGCCCGTGGAGGGGTGGTTGAACAGGACCCCGTGGAGAGGGCTAACTGAACAGTAGCCGGTGGAGGAGCGCGCGGTGAAGGCTGGATGAACAGGAGCCCGTGGATGAACAATCGCAGGTGGAGGCTGGAGGAGGTCGACGGTGGATGAGTAGTAGCCCGTGGAAGCTGGAGGGGTGTAACACCCCGGAAGTAACTTTCCATATTTGTAACTCCAACTCTTGCCATTTTCGGCATTGTGATATGATATTCCCTCCGTGGTTGGGTTTTTCCTCTTTTTGCATTTTGTCCGTGTCATGCATTTTTATCATGTCATCATGTGCATCGCATTTGCACACGTGTTCGTCTCATGATTCCGAGCATTCTTCCCGTTGTCCGTTTTGCAATCCGGCACTCCTATCTCCCTCGGCGGCCCTTTTACGTTTTTTCGTAAAGCGGTACTAAACCTTCTCGAAATGGACCGAGGTTTGTCTAGTGGCCTTGGTATACCACCAGTAGACCACCGGTCAAGTTTCGGGTCATTTGAGCTCGTTTGGTACTCCAACGGTTAACCGCACTCTCATGAAAGGCCTCTTTTAAGTTGCAGCCCAACACCCCTCCAAAACAGCCCAATAACCCACCTAAGTCACTTCCATGCTCTCCGTCGTTCGATCACGATCGTGTGGGCGAAAACTACACCTCATTTGGACTCTCCTAGCTCCCTCTATGCCTATTTAAGCAAACCCCCTCCAAATCCCGGATCATTCCTCCCCCGAAACCCTAAAATCCGTCCCCGTGCCCGCCGGACGTGTCCGCCGCCGCCGGACAAAAATCGTCGCCGCCCCTCGCCCAATCCGCGACCGCCACCTGTCCCGTGCCGCCGCCCATTGCCCTCACTGCCCAAAGGGCTCAATGCGCCCAGCCTACCAGCGCCTCCGCCTTGCCGCGCCTCCATGGCCGGCCCCACCACCCCCGCCGCCCCTCCTCCACTCGCCTCCATCCCGCCCTACCTTCATACCACCGCCACTCGCCGGCCCGCCCGCCCCGCGCGCACACGCCCGCCGCCCTCGCCACCGCCCTTCCTTCCTCCGGCTTGCCTGCCATTGGCCACGGCCCACCCCGCCAGCGGACCCGCCCGCCCGCCGCCACCCGGGCGCCGCCAAGGCCTCCGCCCGGCGCCGCCCCGCCGCCCTGCCGGCTGCCCTCACCCGACCTCGCCGGCCGCCTTCTCCGCGAGCCCATGAACCGCCGCCGCTCGATCCGGATCGGCCCGATCCGGATCCGATCCCGTTGACCTCTCTCCCCTCATTTTTCTACTAAGTCTTTTATATCATTGCTATTTTGTGTCAATTTCTTCATGCTATATCTTTGCATCCGTAGATCCATTTTGCGCGTATAATATATCAAAATGTTCGTCTCGAAGAGTAGATCATTTAATCTCATTGCATCATTTTCATTTGAGCTCATCTTGATGCCCGAAATGCTGTTAGAAGAGTGCTATGTGATGTTAGTTTATGTTTCTTAACAGAACTTGCACTTTTGTTGTTTTTGCCATGATTATTGTGTGAACCCTATGAATTTGAGTCCTACATGTGTTTTGAAATATGCCATGCAATATTTCAAGGGGTGTATGCCATGTATTTTTGTGATCTATGTGGTGACTAGCACAAGCATGCAAAGTAGGTGTCCTGATGTTGCTGATTTCAGCCCTGTTTTGCTGATTTTTGATGCCATGTTAACTTGATGCTACCGAGAGATCCATGCATATTTTGAGATACTTCAGTAAGGATGTTTTGTTAAACATGTCTTGCTCTATCCATCCATGCCCTTGTTTGCAATTATGGAGTGCCATAGCTTGAGTCAATCGAGCTCTACTTTTGCTATCAAATGTTTCCTGGCAGATTGTTTACAGATTATTCAATTTTGCCTAGGTTGTTGTGGTTGATCCATGTATGCTATGTTATTGTTCTTGCCATGTATGTCTTATATGTCATGTCTTCTTGATGTATGTATGCTTAGTTTATCATATAAGGCTCTGTAGTGAGTGCATTGAGCTTGTAAACATGCCTACTCGTTATCAGTTTTTGACATGTCATGTTGCTGAATCTGTTAACGAAACTTTCAATATTGACATGGGTGTTACTATATTTTCTGGTCCTTTTTGGCTTATGGTCAGTAAGGGACTTTTGTTCTATGCTTTGAGTAGATTCATTCCATGCCTTGTTTTTCTATTATAAGTTCCTGTAGCATGTAGTTTTCTTGCTTTGAACATTGCAACCTGATGCTGTTTTTGCCATGTCCAGCCTGATATTTTGTGCACTTTTGTCATGCTTGTTTGAACCTGTTATGATGTGAACTAGCCGTAGCTCAGTGCTCATCTTTTGTCGAGCATCTTGTGTAGATCAGTGCCATATACTTTGTTGGTACGTTTGGGTGTAGTAGCTTAATTATTTGTTGCTTGCTAAGTGGCATCATGCTGTTAATGGCAGATTTGTGCCATTCTTGTTTTGCTTGTCATTTGCAAACCGTGCATCCGATTCCGGTGATCTTTATATCGATTTCAACTGAAATCATCTCATCTTTCCAGTGGCATACTTGGTTTGCCAAGTTGATGCCTGGTTCATCATTTTTCCTTCCGGAGCGCGCATACGCATTGCATATCACATCCCGCATATCATGTCATGTTTTGCATCATGTTGATTGTGCATTGCACCGTGATTTATTGTGGTTCCTTTGTTTGTGTTGTAGCTTTGGGTAGAGCCGGGAGACGAGTACGTGAACGAGGAACCTGTTGAGAACGCTTACGAGGATCAAGCTTTCGACAATTCTGAGAACATTGCAGGCAAGATGACCATACCCTCGAAATCACTTCTATCTTTGCTATGCTACTTGCTCGCTCTTTTGCTATGCCTATGCTACGATGCCTACCACTTGCTATATCATGCCACCCATATTGCCATGTCAGCCCCTAACCATCCTTTTCCTAGCAAACCGTTGATTGGCTATGTTACCGCTTTGCTCAGCCCTCTTATAGCGTTGCTAGTTGCAGGTGAAGTTGAAGTTTGTTCCTTGTGGGAACATGGAGATGTTGTTCCTTATTGGAACATGTTTACTTGTTGGGGATATCACAATATATATATATATCTGCTATAATTAATACATCTATATACTTGGTAAAGGGTGGAAGGCTCGGCCTTATGCCTGGTGTTTTGTTCCACTCTTGCCACCCTAGTTTCCGTCATACCGGTGTTATGTTCCTTGATTTCGCGTTCCTTACGGTTGGGTGATTTATGGGACCCCTTGACAGTTCGCTTTGAATAAGACTTGTCCGCAAGGCCCAACATTGGTTTTACCATTTTCCACCTAAGCCTTTTTCCCTGGTTTTCGCGAGCCCGAGGGTCATCTTATTTTAACCCCGGCGGTGCTCCTTCGACGTTGGTCCAAACTAGAGCACCGTCGGGACCATTCCTTGGCAACTTGGATTACGTCGGTTCCTGTGACGCTTAGCTTATCCGGTGTGCCACGAGAACGAGATATGTGCAGCTCCTATCGGGATTTGTCGGCACAATGGGTGGTCTTGCTGGTCTTGTTTTATTGCTGTCGAAATGTCTTGTAGTCCGGGATTCGAGATTGATCGGGTCTTCCGGTAGAAGGAACATCCTTCGTTGACCGTGAGAGCTTATAATGGGCTAAGTTGGGACACCCTGCAGGTAATATCTTTCGAAAGCCGTGCCCGCGGTTATGACGCAGATGGGAATTTGTTAATGTCCGGTTGTAGAAAACCCAAAGTTGACCTCCATAAAATACACATCAACCGCGTGTGTAACCGTGATGGTCTCTTCTCGGTGGAGTCCGGGAAGTGAACACGGTGTTGGAGTTATGTCTGATGTAAGTAGTTCAGGATCACTTCTTGATCGCTACTAGTTTCACGACCGTGCTTTGCTCCTCTTCTCGCTCTCTTTTGCGATGTAGCCACCATATATGCTAGTCGCTTGCTGCAGCTCCACTTTACTACCGTGTCCTTCCTATAAGCTTAAATAGTCTTGATCTCGCAGGTGTGAGATTGCTGAGTCCCCGTGACTCACAGATTCTACCAAAACAGTTTCAGGTGCCGATGATGCCAGTGCAGGTGACTCAACCGAGCTCAAGTGGGAGTTCGATGAGGAACGTGGTCGTTACTATGTGTCTTTTCCTGATGATCAGTAGTGGTGCCCAGTTGGGACGATCGGGGATATGTGTAGCATTTGGGGTATCTTCTTTTATTTTGGTTCCGTAGTCGGACCTTGAGTGTACTGCCAAGTCGAGCGAGTTAATCAAATCCTTGAAGATATGCTCAGGGCTTGTGTCATTTCTTTCGGTATGAAGTGGGAAGATTGTCTTCCATATGCCGAGTTCTCCTACAACAACAGCTTCCAAGCGAGTTCGGGCAAGGCCCCATTCGAAATTCTCTATGGCAGAAAGTGCCGTACTCCTCTCAATTGGTGCGAGACAGTGAACGCCAACATCTTGGCAATGACTTGATCACGAAGCGTAAGAAATGTGCCAAGTCATTCGTGAGAATCTCAAAGCCGCGCAATCGCGCCCGAAAGAGCTATTATGATGATAAGCACCGTGGTGTGGCTTTTGAAATCGGAGACCATGTCTACCTCTGCGTCTCTCAATGAAAGGCACTCGTCGCCCGGTATCAAAGGAAGCTTGCCCCTAGATACGTGGGTCCTTTCAAGATCATTGGCAAAAGAGGCGATCTCGCCTATCAACTTGAGCTTCCATCCAACTTTGCAAGCGTGCACGATGTGTTTCACGTGTCACAGCTTCGCAAGTGCTTCAAGACTCTGAACGCACTATCAACTTCAAGAGATTGACCTTCAAGAAGATCTCTCTTATCATGAGCACCCGTTGCTATTCTTGAAGAAACCGAGCGCAAGACTCGCAATAAGTCAATCAAATTCCTGAAAGTGAAGTGGTCACACCATTCCGACCGAGAAGCTACCTGGGAGCGCGAGGATCACCTCCGTTCCGAATATCCGGAGTTCTTTCAGTCCTAGATCTCGGGACGAGATCCTCTTGTAGTGGTGGAGTGTTGTAACACCCCGGAAGTAACTTTCCATATTTGTAACTCCAACTCTTGCCATTTTCGGCATTGTGATATGATATTCCCTCCGTGGTTGGGTTTTTCCTCTTTTTGCATTTTGTCCGTGTCATGCATTTTTATCATGTCATCATGTGCATCGCATTTGCATACGTGTTCGTCTCATGATTCCGAGCATTTTTCCCGTTGTCCGTTTTGCAATCCGGCACTCCTATCTCCCCCGGCGGCCCCTTTTACGTTTTTCCGTGTCCGGGTACTAAACCTTCTCGAAATGGACCGAGGTTTGTCTAGTGGCCTTGATATACCACCCGTAGACCACCGGTCAAGTTTCGGGTCATTTGGAGCTCGTTTGGTACTCCAACGGTTAACCGCACTCTCAAAAGGCCTCTTTTAAGTTGCAGCCCAACACCCTCCAAAACAGCCCAATAACCCACCTAAGTCACTTCCATGCTCTCCGTCGTTCGATCACGATCGTGTGGTAAAAACTACACCTCATTTGGACTCTCCTAGCTCCCTCTATGCCTATTTAAGCAAACCCTCCAAATCCGGATCATTCCTCCCCAAACCCTAAATCCGTCCCCACGCCACGGACGTGTCCGCCCGCCGGACAAAATCGCCGCCGCCCTCGCCCAATCACGATCACCACCTGTCCCGCCGCCGCCCTGGCTGCTGGCCCGCCGGGCCAGGCGAACCCGCCCGGCCAGCGCCGCGCCTCCAGCATGGCCGCCACCGCCACGGCGCCTTCCGCCACCACTCGCCTTGGCCCGCTCCGCTCCTCCCCGCCCGCCTCCCGCTGCCGCCCGCCCGCCCGCCCGCCCGAGCCGCGCGCCCGCCCCACGCCGCCGCCCTCGCCGCCACGCCTTCCTCCGGCCTGCCTGCACCGCCCGCGCCGCCACCGCCCCCGCCAGCGGCCCCGCCCGCGCCGCCGCCAGCGCCGCCAGCGCCTCGCCAGCGCCGCCACCGCCGCCCTGCCGGCTGCCCTCACCCCGACCTCGCCGGCCGCCTTCTCCGGCGAGCCCGCGAACCGCCGCCGCTCGATCCGGATCGGCCCGATCCGGATCCGATCCCGTTGACCTCTCTCCCCTCATTTTTCTACTAAGTCTTTTATATCATTGCTATTTTGTGTCAATTTCTTCATGCTATATCTTTGCATCTGTAGATCCATTTTGCGCGTATAATATATCAAAATGTTCGTCTCGAAGAGTAGATCATTTCATCTCATTGCATCATTTTCATTTGAGCTCATCTTGATGCCCGAAATGCTGTTAGAAGAGTGCTATGTGATGTTAGTTTCTGTTTCTTAACAGAACTTGCACTTTTGTTATTTTTGCCATGATTATTGTGTGCACCCTATGAATTTGAGTCCTACATGTGTTTTGAAATATGCCATGCCATATTTCCATGGGTGTATGCCATGTATTTTTGTGATCTATGTGGTGACTAGCACAAGCATGCAAAGTAGGTGTCCTGATGTTGCTGATTTCAGCCCTGTTTTGCTGATTTTTGATGCCATGTTAACTTGATGCTACCGAGAGATCCATGCATATTTTGAGATACTTCAGTAAGGATGTTTTGTTAAACATGTCTTGATCTATCCATCCATGCCCTTGTTTGCAATTATGGAGTGCCATAGCTTGAGTCAATCGAGCTCTACTTTTGCTATCAAATGTTTCCTGGCAGATTGTTTACAGGTTATTCAATTTTGCCTAGGTCGTTGTGGTTGATCCATGTATGCTATGTTATTGTTCTTGCCATGTATGTCTTCTATGTCATGTCTTCTTGATGTATGTATGCTTAGTTTATCATATAAGGCTCTGTAGTGAGTGCATTGAGCTTGTAAACATGCCTACTCGTTATCAGTTTTTGACATATGTTGCTGAATCTGTTAACGAAACTTTCAATATTGACATGGGTGTTACTATATTTTCTGATCCTTTTTGGCTTATGGTCAGTAAGGGACTTTTGTTCTATGCTTTGAGTAGATTCATGCCATGCCTTGTTTTGCTATTATAAGTTCCTGTAGCATGTAGTTTTCTTGCTTTGAACATTGCAACCTGATGCTATTTTTGCCATGTCCAGCCTGATATTTTGTGCACTTTTGCCATGCTTGTTTGAACCTGTTATGATGTGAACTAGCCATAGCTCAGTGCTCATCTTTTGTCGAGCATCTTGTGTAGATCACCGCCATATACTTTGTTGGTACGTTTGGGTGCAGTAGCTTAATTATTTGTTGCTTGCTAAGTGGCATCATGCTGTTAATGGCAGATTTGTGCCATTCTTGTTTTGCTTGTCATTTGCAAACCGTGCATCCGATTCCGGTGATCTTTATATCGATTTCAACCAAATCATCTCATCTTTCAGTGGCATACTTGGTTTGCCAAGTTGATGCCTGGTTCATCATTTTCCTTCCGGGCGCTGCATACGCATTGCATATCACATCCCGCATATCATGTCATGTTTTGCATCATGTTGATTGTGCATTGCACCGTGATTTATTGTGGTTCCTTTGTTTGTGTTGTTGCTTTGGGTAGAGCCGGAGGCGAGTGCGTGAGCGAGGAACTTGTTGAGAACGCTTACGAGGATCAAGCTTTCGACAACTCGAGAACATTGCGAGCAAGATGACCATACCCTCGAAATCACTTCTATCTTTGCTATGCTAGTTGCTCGCTCTTTTGCTATGCCTATGCTATGATGCCTACCACTTGCTATATCATGCCACCCATATTGCCATGTCAGCCCTAACCATCCTTTTCCTAGCAAACCGTTGATTGGCTATGTTACCGCTTTGCTCAGCCCTCTTATAGCGTTGCTAGTTGCAGGTGAAGTTGAAGTTTGTTCCTTGTGGGAACATGGAGTTGTTGTTCCTTATTGGAACATGTTTACTTGTTGGGGATATCACAATATATATATATATATATATATATATATATATATATATATATATATATATATATATATATATATATATATATATATATATATATATATATGCTATAATTAATACATCTATATACTTGGTAAAGGGTGGAAGGCTCGGCCTTATGCCTGTGTTTTGTTCCACTCTTGCCACCCTAGTTTCCGTCATACCGTGTTATGTTCCTTGATTTCGCGTTCCTTACGGTTGGGTGATTTATGGGACCCCATTGACAGTTCGCTTTGAGTAAGACTCGTCCGGCAAGGCCCAAAATTGGTTTTACCATTTGCCACCTAAGCCTTTTTCCCCGGGTTTTCGCGAGCCGAGGGTCATCTTATTTTAACCCCGGGCCAGTGCTCCTTCGAAAGTTGGTCCAAACTAGAGCACCGTCTTGGGACCATTCCTTGGAAACTTGGATTACGTCGGTTCCTCTGACGCTTAGCTTATCCGGTGTGCCACGAGAACGAGGTATGTGCAGCTCCTATCGGGATTTGTCGGCACAATCGGGTGGTCTTGCTGGTCTTGTTTTATTGCTGTCGAAATGTCTTGTAGTCCGGATTCGAGATTGATCGGGTCTTCCGTAGAAGGAACATCCTTCGTTGACCGTGAGAGCTTATAATGGGCTAAGTTGGGACACCCTGCAGGTAATATCTTTCAAAGCCGTGCCCTTGTTATGAGGCAGATGGGAATTTGTTAATGTCCGTTGTAGAAAACCCAAAGTTGACCTCCATAAAATACACATCAACAAGTGTGTAACCGTGATGGTCTCTTCTCGGTGGAGTCCGGAAGTGAACACGGTGTTGGAGTTATGTCGGCGTAAGTAGTTCAGATCACTTCTTGATCGCTACTAGTTTCACGACCGTGCTTTGCTCCTCTTCTCGCTCTCTTTTGCGATGTAGCCACCATATATGCTAGTCGCTTGCTGCAGCTCCACTTTACTACCCTGTCCTTCCTATAAGCTTAAATAGTCTTGATCTCGCGGGTGTGAGATTGCTGAGTCCCCGTGACTCACAGATTCTACCAAAACAGTTTCAGTGCCGATGATGCGGTGCGGGTGACTCAACCGAGCTCAAGTGGGAGTTCGATGAGGAACGTGGTCGTTACTATGTGTCTTTTCCTGATGATCAGTAGTGGTGCCCAGTTGGGACGATCGGGGATCTGTGTAGCATTTGGGGTATCTTCTTTTATTTTGGTTCCGTAGTCGGACCTTGAGTGTACTCTGAATGATGGATGTTTATTTATGTACTGTGTGAAGTGGCAACTGTAAGCCAACTATGTATCTCTTTCCCTTATTTATTACATGGGTTGTGTGAAGATTACCTCACTTGCGACATTGCTTTCAATGCGGTTATGCCTCTAAGTCGTGCCTCGACACGTGGGAGATATAGCCGCATCGGGGGCGTTACAAGGACGTCGACGGTGGAGATGAACAGTATCCCGTGGAGTCCCGTTTTGCGGTACGCCACACCCCTCCCGATGAACAGGACCCCCTTTTCGATCATAGCTCTCCAACACTAGTCCGTTTCCTCCATTTTGCGGTACGCCACACCCCTCCCAATCAACAGGACCCCATTTCGACCGTAGGAGGTATGTTTCCTCCATTTTGCGGTACGCCAGACCCCTCCCGATGAACAGGATCCCGTTTCGACCATGGCCGGTCGAACACAAGGCTGTTTCCTCCGTTCTGCGGTACGCCAGTCCTCGCTTCCATCAGCTGTTCCGTCCAAGCCGGTTGGCTCCCGATGAATAGCACGCGTTCCGTTGCCTCCCGATGAACACAACGCATTCCGTTGCCTCCCCATGAACACGACGATGACACAGTTTCTCCGTTCCAACCCAGCCATGTACACGAGCCCTGTCCGTACATATGCACGAGTAGGCGTTCGAGACCCCGCCCGTATGTACGTACGTGAACGTATTTACTTTCTTGCACCCTGGTTGTACATACGTGTACATGCTACATGCGCGCCTCTACTACGACACGTGCGCGTCTCTACATTGACCAGTATGTACTTACACGTTCGCGACCAGAATGACAATGCTACGTACGCTTCGACCAGGTGGGTCCCGACTGTCAGGCACTTGCATGCGAAGATGTAGTTGGTGGGTCCCAACAGTCAGGGGGCGAATCATTTTTTTCCTGTAATATGGACTCACTTCCTTGCGTGTGAAGATGTAGCTGGTGGGTCCCAGCAGCCAGGGGGGAAACGTTTTTTCACGAAATATGGTGGGCCGTCCGATGGGTCCCTGCTGTCAGGTGGAGGAATCATTATTTTCCGCGTAATAAGGAGGCACTTCCTTTCTGCGGCCGTGGACCCAGCTGTCAGTCTCTCCACATACAGTACTCTTCCGATGGAAGTCGGTCGTTGACCACATTGACCACGCCGCGCCGAGAGCACCAAGGCGGTGGACGACGGCGAGGCCTAGGAAGGGGATGATGCGGAGCCGGGGAAGACGCGGCAGTGGATGCCTGTGCGGACAGGAGTACGAGGGTTCACTGGTTCGACTGCGGTGTGAGGCTGCCGTCGCTGCAGGTCCTGGCTAGCGGTGGGAGTAGTAGGGGGCGGTGAGGCCTCCGTGGCAGCACAGCCGACCATGGAAGGTAGGAGCAGGCGGCACGACCGGTGCTACTTTGGGCGGCTGGAGCAAGAAGACTAATGGTTGAAGAAGCACTATGGCCGTTGGATGGACATCGTACGGTCACAGGAGCTAGAATCGTTCATATTAACTAAGTTGACAAAGCCCTCCGTCCCCGTCAACTTAGTAGGCCTACAAGTCAGCCTCCCATTATGCTGGGTCCTAGCTAGCAGGGGGAGTATTCATTTTTTTGTGCGTAATAAGGAGGCACTTCTTTGCATGCGAAGATATAGCTGGTGGGTCTAAGCTGTCAGCGACGGGAATGTTTTTTTCGCAAGATACAGAGGCCCTTTCGGTGGGTCCCAGATGTTAGGTGGAGGAATCATTATCTTGCGTGTAATAAGGAGGCATTTCCTTGCCTGCGGCCATGGACCCAGCTATCAGCATCTCCACGTACAGTCCACTTCAGATGCATGTCAGTTTTTGACCACGTCGTGATGAGAGCACCATGGCGGTGGACGATGGCGAGGCCTAGGAAGGGAACGACACGGAGCCAGGGAAGACTCGGCAGTTGTTTCCCATGGGAGGGGAAGTACAAGGGTTTACTGGTTCGTCTGTCGTTGCTGGAGAATAACAGCAGGTGTGGGTGAGTAGAGGGATGGCTAGGCCAGCGATGGGAGTACGGTGGGGTGATGAGGCCTGCGCGGCAGCACAGCCGTCTGTGGGAGGAAGGAGCAGGCAGTCCCGCCGGCGCTTGTTTGAGTGGCTGGATCAAGAAGAGCAGAGATTGAAGAAGCACGATGGCCATTGGATGGACATCCAACAGTCACTGCTTGTGCGTCAACCATTTTTTTAGGAAAGCCTCAAATCTGTGGAAAACAGCATACAACCCATCTGCCATTATTTCTAATAATTTACAGCCCATTTGCTAATTCTTAAGGTTTTTTTGGATTCCATATTCTTTTTGTTAGCATTACAGCCCATATTGTGGCAACGGCTAAAAAATTATACGAAATTTTGCATATTTCGGTGCGGTCCGAACTGTTTTTAATCCCGAATTTTTGAGTCACATTCAAACTGATTTTAAAAATAAATGTATATCAATATAAAATCCAAAAAATTGTCCACGCATAAAAATCAATGCAATTTAAGATCTCGAATAGAAAAAATAGAAATTTGAAACTAATTGCCGGTTTGATGTGTTTTAAAAATGTACAGCCCATTTGTCATTGCTGATAGGCCATTTTCTCGGCCAGCCAAATGAAGCTCTCCTCGTCTTGAAAGATTTGCAGCCCAACAGGCCTGACAAAGCGACATACTTGACAAATCACAAAAAAATTGGGCTAGCCATTTTCAGAAAGAAAAAAACTACTGGGCTGGTGTGAGGTAAACATAAAAGAAAAGGCTGTCTAGACAGGCTAGAGTGCCCCGCACAGCCCAGTTGACACCCTGCTTCCGTCTCAAAAACAAATTAGATGAATGCCACTCCAATTATGGCAATTCATAAAAATGCTAATGCAATTTCCAAACTTTGAAAAATGCCACTGCAATTTTTGCAAACTTTGAAAAACGCCACTCCAGACTTTGAAAA
Organism: Aegilops longissima; assembly: GCA_021605205.1. Classification (NCBI taxonomy): domain Eukaryota; kingdom Viridiplantae; phylum Streptophyta; class Magnoliopsida; order Poales; family Poaceae; genus Aegilops; species Aegilops longissima. The sequence goes on along the minus strand of CM038680.1, from coordinate 179,503,274 downwards.
ATGCCACTGTAAATGGCATGAAATGCATTTTTCAAAGTTTGTAAATTGCAGTGGCATTTCTCGGAATCACCAGATTTGGAGTGGAATTTATCAAATTAACCCAAAACAAAAATAACTGGGCGGGCTGCTGGGTCCCTTGTGTCAGCCGCTTGTTGTGCAATTCTCTCGTTTATTGACTACGTTGACAATGGCATGGGACCCAGATGTCAGAAATCCATTAGGAGGAGCCATTTTTTATTGGCCTGAAATAAGGAGGCACTTGCTTGCGTACTGCCATGACATTGGTGGGTCCCTGCTGTCATCATCCCCACGTATAATCATCTCCTTATTGTGTACGCATCAACCTGGTAGGCCCACAAGTCAGCCTCTAAACCCGTGGCGTACAAATACAACCCATTTAAAAAATAGCCCATTCCATACATGCAAACGGAAAGTTCAACATTCAGAGCAAAGTAACAGGTCTGATCCAGATATAGAGTACTGAACTTCCACCTTGACAACCATCATAGACAAGTTAACTATCTACTCCCACTAATACTCTAGTAGTGTACAAGTACTAACTTACTCTTAGCTAACTAGACGATGTCAGCCGCCATCTGCAGTACACGCTAAATGCCGGCACCGGCGTCCTACGCCTTGCCTCGGACTTGCCAGAGGTGTGATAGGGCGCGTTGCTCGCGCGCGTTGGCCCTTTCCATACCGGCGTGGTCCACCGAAGCTTTTTGGCTTCTAAGCGGGAAACCCAGTTGACGAGCTTGTAGTAAAATTCGGCGTCGCGAAGACGTGCGTGCTCGACAGCCTCCAAGGCTATTTGCCGGGCGCCGTCCTTCACGTAGTCAGCCCAGTTGCGGGCGCTCTGCTCACGACTCAGAGCGTCGGTGCGCTGCTGCTCTATGTCCCGCTGGCGGCGCAAATCGGCGATACGCTGCTCCTCCGCCAGGCGGTCGCGCTCCAACAACTCCTCATACTCCGCATTGCCATCTAAACACCGATAGAATGCCTCCTCCCTCCATCTGCCTTCTGGTGAAAAACCGAACACTAGTTCCGGCGGTGACAGCCTCTGGAGTCGCCTATCGCGGACGGGCGGGGGCATGGCGGATGTGGCGAGAGCGAGGATAAGTGGCGAGCGACGTGGGGCCAGTGGGGGCTTATGAGGATAGGGCGAGTTGGGTGATGGTGCCACCGGAGATGCCCGGGAAATAGTAATTATAGGTGGAAGGTAGGCGAACCAGCGTGTCGCGGGAAACACGACGGTCGTCGTGGTCATCGGAATTCAATGCATAAGCAGGCATGGCTTAGAGCGCCAGCTTGCTGTGGAAAACTAGAAAAACTGAAATTATGACTGTGTCGTCCCGTCCCGTTAGTGGTGCGTCCCGTCCGTGCTGGGTCGCACGCCAGCATGATGGTCAAATGAGTGCACTTGAATCATCCAGATGAGGTACTCCCTCCTTGTCAAAAATGATTCCACCACTCATCATCTACCTTGGTTGGTGAAATTTTTGAATTAAGACCTACAAACCGGAAAGGAGGTAGTACGTGTGTGATCCGCTATTTGTTCGTGTAGGATCGAGTAGGTCGTTTTTTAAATTGAGCCCTGCAAACCAGAAAGGAGGTAGTACGTGCGTGATCCGCTATTTATCCATGTAGGATCGAGTAGGTCGGATAGTGTACGTGTAAGATCGAGTAGGTCGGATGTTGTACGTGTACGATCGCATTAGCTGATGAACGTTCGCTGGGAGATAAGGCATTTGCGAATGTTTTTGCTGGCAGATTCTTCAGATTCGCATGGCATTTTCTTCAGAGCAGCTTGTCAGTTTCTTCAGAGGTAGGCATTTTTATTCAAAAAACTGCCACTTCGGATCTTGCGCCGCAACTAAAACTGCCAGGAGCGCATTAGTAGGATAGCTAGTGATCGATCAGTAACTTGTAAACACTGAGCGGACAGAAATAAGGAACTGTTAGTAACTTGTAAACACTGAGAACACAGAAATAAGGATCATGTTGTGCACAGTAGTAAGAGTCGATCCGTTCGAAATGTTCACACGAGACTCACAGGCCTGGCATTGTAATATGTTCACATTAGTAATTCAAAACCAACTAGTACGATTCCCATACATAAGATCAACATGTTAATGCATCTCAATGATTCACAGATCATATACAAATATGTAGCTCCAAAAGCAAAGATCTAGAAGAAACATTTGTTCTTCCTACTAACATGGATACTGCTCTTGGCCAACATTCAGTACAGAGTGAAAGACAAATTTGTTTGTGAAGTCTACAATTCCTCTTGCAAACGTAAGTAGTTTCACCAACAGCTGGAACCATGAGAATGAACCACGCATGATGGAGTAACATCCACTGCAATATGATTTGGTCTTCTCTCGATCACAAGGCGAGACTATTTTCGGAATACAAACTTTAACTTAGGCAAAATGATGCCCATTGTATAATCATACCAAAGCAATTAAGCACCTAGTGTTGGCCAATAAATAGTATAGTACTACTTTTCTGCAGTCCATGAAGTGACTATCCAATCTTTCTGTGTCTATTTTCAAATGGCACTACATGCAGTGACTATACTATTATCTTGTGTAGTTCAACCAAAATTGCGGTCACTTTGTTTGTTTGCGAAATAGCAACGGGTAGACATCTCTGTCTGCACAAATATCAAGCAGCTAGTAAACATATACCCCACCTTGTATTTTCGGTTTAAACACGTCTCTTCCGCTTAGCATCATCATGTTTTGCCTTTGGACAATTTGATCTGTCATGTTTTGCCCAGACAATTTCATCTTGAATTGACTTGCTGGTTCGGAGTAGAAATATAGCGCCTATTCTTCATCAGACCAAGGATATCTATGTTCGCAGTGATGGAAGAGGTGAAATCGATACAACCGAAATTGAGCATCCAATCATTGAATCATGTCCTGCACCTCCAATGTAGGTCCACCCTGCCAATAAATTCACATGCAAACCACTAGTATTACTATCTAATGACAGTACAAAAAGAATAGCAAGATAGTAGTGATACGTCTCCAACGTATCTATAATTTTTTATTGTTCCATGCTATTATATTACCTGTTTTGGATGTTTAATGGGCTTTAATATGCTCTTTTATATTATTTTTGGTACAAACCTATTAACCGGAGGCCCGATGCGGTTCTTTGTTTTTGCCTATTTCAAAGTTCGCAGAAAAGGAATATCAAACGGAATCCAAGCGGAACGAAACCTTGCGAGATCTTTCTTGGAACAAGCGCAATCCAGAGACTTGGAGTGGAAGTCGATACACAACGAGGCGGCCACGAGGAAGGAGGGCGCGCCCAGGGGTAGGCGCGCCCCCCACCCTCGTGGGCCCCTCGTAGCTCCACAGACCTAGTTCTTTCGCCTATATATACTCTTATACCTTGAAAACATCCAAGGGAGCCACGAAACCACTTTTCCACCGCCGCAACCTTCTGTACCCGTAAGATCCCATCTTGGGGCCTTTTCCAGCGATCCGCCGGAGGGGATTCGATCACGGAGGGCTTCTACATCAACTCCATAGCCTCTCCGATGATGTGTGAGTAGTTTACCACAGAACTTCAGGTCCATAGTTATTAGCTAGATGGCTTCATCTCTCTCTTTGGCTCTCAATACAAAGTTCTCCTCGATGTTCTTGGAGACCTCTTCTATGTAATACTTTTTGTGGTGTGTATGTCGAGATCCAATGAATTGTGGGTTTATGATCAAGATTATCTATGAACAATATTTGGTTCTTCTCTGAATTCTTATATGCATGATTTGATATCTTTGCAAGTCTCTTCGAATTATCGGTTTAGTTTGGCCTACTAGATTGATCTTTCTTGCAATTGGAGAAGTGCTTAGCTTTGCGTTCAATCTTGCGGTGCTCGGTCCCAGTGACAGAAAGGGAACCGACACGTATTGTATTGTTTACATCGAGGATAAAAAGATGGGGTTTATATCATATTGCTTGAGTTTATCCCTCTACATCATGTCATCTTGCTTAATGCGTTACTCTGTTCTTATGAACTTAATACTCTAGATGCATGCTGGATAGCAGTCGATGTGTGGACTAATAGTAGGTCTACTTGACACGGACGTAATGCCTATGTTCAAGACCATGCCTAGATATTCTTATAACTATGCGCTTTTCTATCAATTGCTCGACAGTAATTTGTTCACCCACCGTAATATATGCTATCATGAGAGAATCCACTAGTGAAACCTATGGCCCTCGGGTCTATTTTACATCATATTAGTTTATCTTCAACTTGCCAATTTCTATCTCCGTTTATTTTGCAATCTTTACTTTTCAATCTATACAACAAAAATACCAAAAATATTTATCTTATTATCTTTATCAGATCTCACTTTTGCAAGTGGCCGTGAAGGGATTGACAACCCATTTATCGCGTTGGTTGCAAGGTTCTTGATTGTTTGTGCAGGTACTAGGCGATTTACGTGTAGTCTCCTACTGGATTGATACCTTGGTTCTCAAAAACTAAGGGAAATACTTATGCTACTTTGCTGCATCACCCTTTCCTCTTCTAGGGAAAACCAACGCATTCTCAAGAGGTAGCAAGAAGGATTTCTGGCACCGTTGTCGGGGAGATCTACGCCCAAGTCAAGACATACCAAGTACCCATCACAAACTCTTCTCCCTCGCATTACATTATTTGCCATTCGCCTCTCATTTTCCTCTCCCCCACTTCTATAACGATTTTCGAAAACCTTTGCCTTTTCTTCGCCTCTCTTCCGTTCGTCTTTTTCTTTTTCTTGTGTTGCCATGTGCCTTCTATGTGCTTGCATATTCGCTTGCTAAAAATCTATTGATATGGATCCTCATCCCCTTGCTAATATTTTTGAGAGATCCAATTATGATGAACCAATTGCTAGTGAGTTGTGTGCACTAGATTATCTTTATGAGGTTTTGCTTGAAATTCAAGAATCTGAAAATTGTGATGAAATGTTGAAAGAAGAAATTTATGAAGTGATTCACGATAGCTCCTTGAATGAAAAGCATGATTGCAATGATATTATTATAAATTCTGTTATTGTCAATTGTGCTAATAATATGCAAAACCCTAAGCTTGAGGATGCTAGTTTTGCTATGTCCACTACTTGTTGCAATGATCATGATTGGGGTGATTCTTCTTACAATCTTGAAAATTTGTTTAAGCCCCATGATGAATATGAGATTGATAATAATTTTTGCAATAATAATGAAAGTGGGTTTGGAAGGGTGTCAACTTTAGATCCCACATATTTGGAGAATGTTCAATCTTATGAAGTTTTTAATAAAAGTGGGTTTGGAGAGGTCATGACTTTAGTTAATGTTAATCCCACTATTTTGGAAGAGTGTCAACTTTGCATACATGTGGATCATGTTAAGAATATGTTTTGTGATAGCTATATCGTTGAATTTGCTTATGATCTGCTACCTCTTGAGCACTGCGTTGGTTTTCCCTTGAAGAGGAAAGGGTGATGCAGCAAAGTAGCATAAGTATTTCCCTCAGTTTTTGAGAACCAAGGTATCAATCCAGTAGGAGGCTACGCGTGAGTCCCTCGCACCTACACAAACAAATAAGTCCTCGCAACCAACGCGATAAGGGGTTGGCAATCCATACACGGTCACTTACGAGAGTGAGATCTGATAGATATGATAGGATAGTATTTTTGGTATTTTGTGATAAAGATGCAAAGTAAAATAAAAGGCAAAGTAAAAAAAGCAAAGGAAATAACTAAGTGTTGGGAGATTAATATGATGAAGATAGACCCGGGGGCCATAGACGGAGGGAGGCGTGGAGGCGCGGCCCATTTACTAAACGGGGCCGAGGCGTGGTCTTCAAGGCGTCCACTCCCCACGATCACGGGGTGGGGAGAGGTGGCCTCACCCGTCGCCTTGGTCCCGCACGCCTGCCACGTGGTTCTCATGTGCTTGGGGTGGCGAACGGTGGAGGCGGGAAACCGGGCCGTCGCGGGCTGGGGCAGCGGGTTGGTCCCAGTTCCCTGCGCCTTCCGCGTCTTTATTGGCTGAGCGGGGCGGCCGAACCCCCACCCCGTTCCTTTATAAAGAGCGGGAGGGGGGATGGCGTCCCGCATTCTTCCATCTCCTCCTTCCTTCAGCTTCTTCTCCCCCCTCCATCCGCCATGGAGAGAGGGAATCCTGGCCCTTCAACAGTGGCGGCGAGGGTCGCCACTCGACAACGCGTCCTTCCTTCTCCTGCACTGCGGTGGCAGAGCCAGCCAGCGAGGGAAGGGAGAGGGCGAGGCCGTGTCTTGGCTGGCGCTTCGGGGAAGAGGAGGACAGGCGGCGCCGCGGTCTCACCTCCGCCATGATAGTTCCTCCCCATGGAGGCCATGTTGGGGATGACCCTTGCGATTTCTTCGTCAGGCTACGCCGGCCGCCTCGCCGTCGCCTTCGTCTCCCGACTCCATTCGCGCGGGAGATGGAGCTGGATCCGCCGGAGTCATTGCGGCTGCACATGAGGGGCTGTGGGATCAGCGGTACGCGAGTTCGCGTCGACTTCCCAGCCCCTCACGTGATGTATCTTCGTCGGGGATGGAATACGTTCGCTCATATCCACCGCTTGATGGAGAGGCTCACTCTCCATTTCAAGCTGATGGAGGGCGGCCTCCTCTCTCTCAAGGTCTTCGGGCTCTTCGGGACCCGGGCAAGGTGCTGCGTGGAGAGCTCTTCTGATAGCGAAGACCCCTCCTCGGGCGGGAGTGGCAAGGAGGACAGCGGCAGCGACGACGAGGGTAGCAGGCGGCAGGATGACGGGTCCGACTAGGTGTCGGGCGCCGCTCCGTGCGGCACCGGCGACCCCACCATCCGTGTCGCCGGCTCCCTGAACTTCTCAGGGTCGTCTCCTTGGGCGGCTGGCATTGGGAGGCTGCAGAAGAGGAAGAGGGCGGGCGGCAAGGCCGTCAAATCGGAGTACGCGGGCACCGACGCCTTCGACGCATGCTGACGTCCTGCCGCCTCGTCTTCGAGCTTTGCTTCCGGCGCCGCCATCACCATCCAGCCTTCGGACGGCCACCGAGATGTTCTCTTGGTGTCTCCTTCCACCCGTAGCTCGCCTAGGCACCCCTTCTGCACTTTTCGCCTCCTTGACCTGCCTCCTGAGGAGAGGGACAAGAAAGGGGTTACGGGCAACTTGTTGGGGAACGTAGTAATTTCAAAATTTTCCTCGCACACGCAAGACCATGGTGATGGCATAGCAACGAGAGGGAGAGTGTCGTCCACGTACCCTCGTGAACCGAAAGCGAAGCGTTATTACAACGCGTTGATGTAGTCGTGCGTCTTCACGATCCGACCGATCCAAGCACCGAGCGTCGGCACCTCCGAGTTCTGCACACGTTCAGCTCGATGGCGATCTCCGGGCTCCGATCCAGCAAAGCGTCGGGGATGAGTTCCGTCGGCTGGGCGTGGTAGCGATGATGATGTTCAACGGCGCGGGGCCGCCTAAGCTCATGACGATATGACTTTCACGGCGCGGGGCTTCGCCTAAGATCATGACGATATGACCGAAGTGGAATATGGTGGAGGGGGCACCGCTGCGGCTAAGGAACGATCCGTAGATCAACTTGTGTGTCATGGGGTGCCCCCTACCCCGTATATAAAGGAGGGAGGGAGGAGGAGGCCAGCCCTAGGAGGAGGCGCGCAGGGGAGTCCTACTCCCACCGGAGTAGGACTCCTTCTTCCTAGTCCAACTAGGAGAAGGGGAAAGGGGGAAGTGGAGAAGGAAGGAGAGGGGGCTGCGCCCCAAACCCCTTGTCCAATTCGGACTGGGCTTGGGAGGGCGCGCGCCACCTCCTGGCTCCTTCCACTAAGGCCCATTAAGGCCCAATACTCTTCCCGTATTCCCGTAACTCCCGGTACTCGAAAAATACCGAATCACTCGGAACCTTTCCGAACTCGAATATAGTCGTCCAATATATCGATCTTTACGTCTCGACCATTTCGAGACTCCTCGTCATGTCCCGATCTCATCCGGGACTCCGAACTCCTTCGGTACATCAAAACTCATAAACTCATAATATAAGCATCATCGAAACCTTAAGCGTGCGGACCCTATGGGTTCGAGAACTATGTAGACATGACCTAGAACTATTCTTGGTCAATAACCAATAGCGGGACCTGGATGCCCATATTGGCTCCTACATATTCTCTGAAGATCTTTATCGGTCAAACCGCATAACAACATCGTTGTTCCCTTTGTCATCGGTATGTTACTTGCCCGAGGTTTGATCGTCGGTATCAATACCTAGTTCAATCTCGTTACCGGCAAGTCTCTTTACTCGTTCCATAATGCATCATTCCGTAACTAACTCATTAGCTACATTGCTTGCAAGGCTTATAGTGATGTGCATTACCGAGAGGGCCAGAGATACCTCTCCGACAATCGGAGTGACAAAACCTAATCTCGAAATCGCCAACCCAACATGTACCTTTGGAGACACCTGTAGTACTCCTTTATAATCACCCGATTCGTTGTGATGTTTGGTAGCACCCAAAGTGTTCCTCCGATAAACAGGAGTTGCATAATCTCATAGTTACGAGAACATGTATAAGTCATGAAGAAAGCAATAGCAACATACTAAACGATCAAGTGCTAGGCTAACGGAATGGGGCAAGTCAATCAGATCATTCTCCTAATGATGTGATCCCGTTAATCAAATGAAAACTCATGTCTATGGTTAGGAAACATAACCATCTTTGATTAACGAGCTAGTCAAGTAGAGGCATACTAGTGACACTCTGTTTGTCTATGTATTCACACATGTATTATGTTTTCGGTTAATACAATTCTAGCATGAATAATAAACATTTATCATGATATAAGGAAATAAATAATAACTTTATTATTGCCTCTAGGGCATATTTCCTTGATCTCCCACTTGCACTAGAGTCAATAATCTAGTTCACATCGCCATGTGATTTAACATCAATAGTTCACATCTATATGTGGTTAACACCCATAGTTCACATCGACATGTGAGCAACACCCAAAGGGTTTACTAGAGTCAGTAATCTAGTTCACATCTCTATGTGATTAACACCCAAAGAGTACTAAGGTGTGATCATGTTTTGCTTGTGAGATAATTTTAGTCAGCGGTCTGTCACATTCAAAGCCGTAAGTATTTTGCAAATTTCTATGTCTATAATGCTCTTGCGGAGCTACTCTAGCTAATTGCTCCCACTTTCAATATGTATCCAGATTGAGACTCGAGTCATCTAGATTAGTGTTTAAAACTTGCATCGGCGTAACCCTTTACGACGAACCTTTTTCACTTCCATAATCGAGAAACATATCCTTATTCTACTAAGGATAATTTTGACCGCTGTCCATTGATCTACTCCTAGATCACTATTGCACTCCTTGCCAAGCTTAGTGGTAGGGTATGCAATAGATCAGTACACAACATGACATACTTTATAGAACCTATGGCTGATGCATAGGAATGACTTTCATTCTTTTTCTATCTTCTGCCGTGGTCGGGTTTTGAGTCTTACTCAATCTCACACCTTGTAACATATGCAAGAACTCTTTCTTTGACTGTTCCATTTTGAACTACTTCAAAATCTTGTCAAGGTATGTATTCATTGAAAAACTTATCAAGCGTCTTGATCTATCTCTATAGATCTTGATGCTCAATATGTAAGCAGCTTCAACGAGGTCTTTCTTTGAAAAACTCCTTTCAAACACTCCTTTATGCTTTGCGAATTATTTCCGATCAACAATATGTCAATCACATATACTTATCGGAAATGCTGTAGTGCTCCCACTCACTTTCTTGTAAATACAGAGCCTTTCCAAAGTCTGTATAAAATCATATGCTTTGATCAACACATCAAAGCGTATATTCCAACTCGAGATGCTTGCACCAGTCCATTGATGGATCATTGGAGCTTGCACATTTTGTTAGCTCCTTTAGGATTGACAAAACTTCTGGTTGCATCATATACAACTCTTCTTTAATAAATCCATTAAAGAATGTAGTTTTGACATCCATTTGCCAGATTTCATAAAATGTGGCAATTGCTAACATGATTCGGACAGACTTAAGAATCGCTACAGATTGAGAAAATCTCATTGTAGTCAACACCTTGAACTTGTCGAAAACCTTTTTGCGACAAGTTGAGCTTTGTAGATAGTAACACTACTATCAGCATCTGTCTTCCTCTTGAAGATTCATTTATATAATATGGCTTGCCGATCATCGAGCAACTCCATCAAAGTCCATACTTTGTTCTCATACATGGATCCCATCTCAGATTTCATGGCCTCAAGCCATTTCGCGAATCTGGGCTCATCATCGCTTCCTCATAGTTCGTAGGTTCATCATGGTCTAGTAACATGACTTCGAACATGATTACCGTACCACTCAGTGCGGATCTTACTCTGGAAGACCTCGAGGTTTGGTAGCAACTTGATCTGAAGTTTCATGATCATCATCATTAACTTCCTTACTAATTGGTGTAGGAATCACTTTGGAACTGATTTACGTGATGAACTACTTTCCAATAAGGGAGAAGGTACAATTACCTCATCAAGTTCTACTTTCCTCCCACTCACTTCTTTCGAGAGAAACTTCTTCTCTAGAAAGGATCCATCTTAACAACAAATATCTTGCTTTCGGATCTGTGATAGAAGGTGTACCCAATAGTTACCTTTGGGTATTCTATGAAGACGCACTTCTCGATTTGGGTTCAAGCTTATCGGTGAAAACTTTTTCACATAAGCATCACAACTCAAACTTTAAGAAACGACAGCTTAGGTTTCTTGCTAAACCATAGTTCATACGGTGTCATCTCAGCGGATTTAGATGGTGCCCTATTAAGCGTGAATGCAGCTGTCTCTAATGCATAACCCCAAAGCGATAGTGGTAAATCGGTAAGATACATCATAGATCGCACCATATCAAAATAAAGTACGGATTCTGACGTTCGGACACACCATAACGTTGTAGTGTTCCGGTGGCGTGAGCTGTGAAACTATTCCACATTGTTTTCATTGAAGACCAAACTCGTAACTCAAATATTCATCTCCACGATCAGATCGCGAAACTTTATTTTCTTGTTGCGATGATTTTCCACTTCACTCTGAAATTCTTTGAACCTTTCAACTATTTCAGACTTATGTTTCATCAAGTAGATATACCCATATCTACTCAAATCATCTTGTGAAGGTCAGAAAATAACGATACTTGCCACGAGCATCAACACTCATTGGATCGCATACATCGGTATATATGTGTTATTTCCAACAAGTCAGTAGCTTGTTCCATTGTTCCGGAGAATGGAGTTTTAGTCATCTTGCCCAAAAGGCACGGTTACGCAAGCATCAAATGATTCATAACCAAGTGATTCCAAAAATCCATCCTTATGGAGTTTCTTCATCGCTTTATACCGATATGACCCAAGCGGCGGTGCCACAAATAAGTTGCACTATCATTATTAACTTTGCATCTTTTGGCATCAATATTATGAATATGTATCACTACGATCGAGATCAATAAACTATTTTCATTGGGTGTATGACCATCGAAGGTTTTATTCATTTAAGCAGAACAACAATTATTCTTTGACTTTAAATGAATAACCGTTTTGAAAACTATTTTCATTGGGTGTATGACCATTGAAGGTTTTATTCATGTAAACAGAACAACAATTATTCTTTGACTTTAAATGAATAACCGTTTTGCAATAAACATGATCAAATCATATTCATGCTCAACGCAAACACCAAATAACATTTATTTAGGTTTAACACTAATCCCGAAAGTATAGGGAGTGTGCGATGATGATCATATCAATCTTGGAACTACTTCCAACACTCATCGTCACTTCCCCTTCAACTAGTTTCATTCATTCGCAACTCCTGTTTGAGTTACTACTCTTAGCAACCGAACCAGTATCAAATACCGAGGGCTGCTATAAACACTAGTAAAATACACATCAATAATTTGTATATCAAATATACCTTTGTTCACTTTGCCATCCTTCTTATCCGCCAAATACTTGGGGTAGTTCCGCTTCGATGACCAGTTCCATTGTAGCAAAAGCACTTAGTCTCGGGTTTAGATCCAGACTTGGGCTTCTTCACTCGAGCAACAACTTGCTTGCCGTTCTTCTTGAAGTTCCCTTCTTCCTTTGCCCTTTTCTTGAAACTAGTGGTCTTGTCAATCATCAACACTTGATGCTCTTTCTTGATTTCTACCTTCGTGGATTTCAACATCACGAAGAGCTCGGGAATCGTTTTCGTCATCCTTGCATACTATAGTTCATCACGAAGTTCTAGTAACTTAGTGATGGTGACTAGAGAATTCTGTCAATCACTATCTTATCTGGAGATTAACTCCCACTTGATTCAAGCGATTGAAGTACCCGGACAATCTGAGCACATGCTCACTAGTTGAGCGATTCTCCTCCATCTTTTAGCTATAGAACTTGTTGGAGACTTCATATCTCTCAACTCGGTATTTGCTTGAAATATTAACTTCAACTCCTGGAACATCTCATATGGTCCATGACGTTCAAAACGTCTTTGAAGTCCCGATTCTAAGCCGTTTAAGCATGGTGCACTAAACTATCAAGTAGTCATCATATTGAGCTAGCCAAACGTTCATAACGTCTGCATCTTGCTCTTGCAATAGGTCTGTCACCTAGCGGTGCATCAAGGACATAATTCTTACGTGCAGCAATGAGGATAAACCTCGGATCACGGATCCAATCCGCAACATTGCTACTAACATTTTCAACACAATTTTCTCTAGGAACATATCACAATAAACATTTGAAAGCAACAACGAGCTATTGATCTACAACATAATTTGCAAAATACTACCAGGACTAAGTTCATGATAAATTTAAGTTCAATTAATCATATTACTTAAGAACTCCCACTTAGATGACATCTCTCTAGTCATCTAAGTGATCACGTGATCCAAATCAACTAAACCATAACCGATCATCACGTGAGATGGAGTAGTTTCAATGGTGAACATCACTATGTTGATCATATCTACTATATGATTCATGCTCGACCTTTCGGTCTCCGTGTTCGAGGCCATATCTACATATGCTAGGCTCGTCAAGTTTAACTTGAGTATTCTGCGTGTGCAAAACTGGCTTGCACCCGTTGTAGATGGACGTAGAGCTTATCACACCCGATCATCACGTGGTGTCCAGGCACGACGAACTTTGGCAGCGGTGCATACTCGGGAGAACACTTCTTGATAATTTTAGTGAGAGATCATCTTAAAATGCTACCGTCAATCAAAGCAAGATAAGATGCATAAAGGATAAACATCACATGCAATCAATATAAGTGATATGATATGGCCATCATCATCTTGTGCTTGTGATCTCCATCTCGAAGCACCGTCGTGATCACCATCGTCACCGGTAGCGACACCTTGATCTCCATCGTAGCATCGTTGTCGTCTCGCCAACTATTGCTTCTCGACTATCGCTACCGCTTAGTGATAAAGTAAAGCAATTACATGGCGTTGCATTTCATACAATAAGCGACAACCATATGGCTCCTGCCGATTGCCGATAACTTCGGTTACAAAACATGATCATCTCATACAATAAAATATAGCATCACGTCTTGACCATATCACATCACAACATGCCCTGCAAAAACAAGTTAGGCGTCCTCTACTTTGTTGTTGCAAGTTTTACGTGGCTGCTACGGGCTGAGCAAGAACCGTTCTTACCTCGCATCAAAACCACAGCGATAGTTTGTCAAGTTGGTGCTGTTTTAACCTTCGCAAGGACCGGGCGTAGCCACACAGTTCAACTAAAGTGAGAGAGACAGACACCGCGGTCACCTTTAAGCAACGAGTGCTCGGCGGTGAAACCAGTCTCGCGTAAGCGTCTGCGTAATGTCGGTCCGGGCGCTTCATCTCACAATACCGCCAAACCAAAGTATGACATGCTGGTAAGCGGTATGACTTATATCGCCCACAACTCACTTGTGTTCTACTCGTGCATATGACATCAACGCATAAAACCAGGCTCGGATGCCACTGTTGGGGAACGTAGTAATTTCAAAATTTTCCTCGCACACGCAAGACCATGGTGATGGCATAGCAGCGAGAGGAGAATGTCTGTCCACGTACCCTCGTGAGACCGGCGCGAGCGTTATAACAACGCGGTTGATGTAGTCGTGCGTCTTCACGATCCGACCGATCCAAGCACCGAGCGTCGGCACCTCCGAGTTCTGCACCGTTCAGCTCGATGGCGATCTCCGGACTCCGATCCAGCAAAGCGTCGGGGATGAGTTCCGTCAAGACGACGGCGTGGTAGCGATGATGATGTTCCACCGGCGCGGGGCTTCGCTAAGCTCATGACGATATGACTTTCACGGCGCGGGCCGCTAAGCTCATGACGATATGACCGAAGTGGAATATGGTGGAGGGGCACCGCACATGGCTAAGGAACGATCCGTAGATCAACTTGTGTGTCATGGGGTGCCCCCTCGCCCATATATAAGGAGGGAGGAGGAGGAGGCCGGCCCTAGGAGGAGGCGCGCAAGGGGTGTCCTACTCCCACGGGAGTAGGACTCCTTCTTCCTAGTCCAACTAGGAGAAGGGGAAAGGGGAAGTGGAGAAGGAAGGGAGAGGGGGCTGCGCCCCAACCCCTTGTCCAATTCGGACTGGGCTTGGGAGGGCGCGCGCCACCTCCTGGCTCCTTCCCACTAAGGCCCATTAAGGCCCAATACTCTTCCCGTATTCCCGTAACTCCCGGTATTCGAAAAATACCGAATCACTCGGAACCTTTCCGAACTCCGAATATAGTCGTCCAATATATCGATCTTTATGTCTCGACCATTTGAGACTCCTCGTCATGTCCCCGATCTCATCCGGGACTCCGAACTCCTTCGGTACATCAAAACTCATAAACTCATAATATAAGCATCGCCGAAACCTTAAGCGTGCGGACCCTACGGGTTCGAGAACTATGTAGACATGACCTAGAACTATTCTTGGTCAATAACCAATAAGCGGGACCTGGATGCCCATATTGGCTCCTACATATTCTCTGAAGATCTTTATCGGTCAAACCGCATAACAACATCGTTGTTCCCTTTGTCATCGGTATGTTACTTGCCGAGATTTGATCGTCGGTATCAATACCTAGTTCAATCTCGTTACGGCAAGTCTCTTTACTCGTTCCATAATGCATCATTCCGTAACTAACTCATTAGCTACATTGCTTGCAAGGCTTATAGTGATGTGCATTACCGAGAGGGCCCAGAGATACCTCTCCGACAATCGGAGTGACAAAACCTAATCTCGAAATCGCCAACCCAACATGTACCTTTGGAGACACCTGTAGTACTCCTTTATAATCACCCGATTCGTTGTGACGTTTGGTAGCACCAAAGTGTTCCTCCGGTAAGCAGGAGTTGCATAATCTCATAGTTACGGGAACATGTATAAGTCATGAAGAAAGCAATAGCAACATACTAAGCGATCAAGTGCTAGGCTAACGGAATGGGTCAAGTCAATCAGATCATTCTCCTAATGATGTGATCCCGTTAATCAAATGACAACTCATGTCTATGGTTAGGAAACATAACCATCTTTGATTAACGAGCTAGTCAAGTAGAGGCATACTAGTGACACTCTGTTTGTCTATGTATTCACACATGTATTATGTTTCCGGTTAATACAATTCTAGCATGAATAATAAACATTTATCATGATATAAGGAAATAAATAATAACTTTATTATTGCCTCTAGGGCATATTTCCTTCACAACTTATCTCTTTTTAGCTTGTAAGCCTTTGGGCCTTGGCTGAATTTAAAACTTGTAATCCCATCATTCATGTTTTTCATTCCCCATGGGTTGTACCCGAGTGGAATGTTTTTAGTGAAAAAGGATGCTTGCGGGTCATTTGTTTGCATGGGTAGAACCCACGACAAGGAGTAAATCCTTGATATCCCTAAGATAAACATTTCCTTGCCCGACAACAGGCCTGCCGTCTTCCCACTTCGCTCGACCTTTCTCACGCTTTTGGCGGAGGCAGGGATGAGGTGGGTTCGGGATCTCGTTTCATCCTTTTGCTGCAGCGACTCGACCAAACCTGGACCCGAGGCGAGCCCTAGGGCCTAGAGTTTTAGGGAGCATGGTAGCTTTGGGAAAAGCGAGGTTTCACATACCTCAGTCCATAAGGGAATGCATGATAAGGGATGAAGAACTTATCTGAAGCTGTAGCCCCGGCAACTCTGGTTTGCCGTGGGTGAATCTTTACTGCGTGCAGCCCCGGCAATATTGGCTTGCGGGGTGTAGATGCCGGTCTGTCCCTCTTCTCTTTTTAGTCCTCAAGTGATTCGGCAAGGATATCTGTGAGTCCTGCGAACCAAAGAAGACAAAAGAACAGCAAAGAGGCCTTTTCGACCTCTAAGGAAGGGTTAGTCGCCGCTAAGCACTATCAACCTAACCAAGGGCGAGACTCGACCTAGCATGCATGTTATAACTTAGGGCGCCCGCGCTTCATTTATTTATGCTCGAAGTCTGCTTTGGCTTTGTACAAAGGATTACATGCATCATCGGCAATGCTTGTACAAAAGGTGGCTTGCGGGGGCCCGGCAAGCCGCGCCTCCTGAGTAAAACTTGCGAAGATGCTCAATGTTCGAGGAGTTACTCACGGGCAGCATCTTGATCTCCTGTGACTGCGCCGGGCACAGTGACTCGTATTACCCGATAAGGGCCTTCCCACTTTAGGCGTCAACTTGTTGGAATTCTTGGCGATTGAGCGCGCGAAGGACAAGGTCGCCTTCCTCAAGGCTTCGAGCATGAACCTTGCGGCTATGGTAGCGGTGCAAGGCTTCTTTGGTAGCATGCTGCTCTCACACCGCCGAAAGCGATCTTCCTCAAGGAGCATTGCGTCATCTTGGCGCAATTGCTCTTCTCGAGCTCGTCATAAGCAAGCACTTTCGAGGTGACCCGTATATGAGTTCGATTAGGAGAACTGCTTCGCCCCATATACTAGGAGCAAAAGGTGTATGCGGCGGTGGCTCGATTTGGCGTCGTCTGATCGACCAAAGAACCGTGACAACTCATCAATCGATGCCTTCCACTCTTGTGCAGCTTTGTCAAAGGTCTTGGTCCTTAAGCCTCGCGATGCTTCAGCATTTTCCCTCTCAGCTTGACCATTGCTTGGCGGGTGAGCAGCAGGCGAAAGAGACTTTCTTTGCCGAGGTCTTGGGTATATTGCATGAAGGTGCGGCTTGTGAACTGTGTGCGTTGTTGGTGATAACCCTGTTGGGTACACCAAAGCGGCACACTAATCCTGAAGAACTTGGCGGTGGTGAGCTGTGACCTTCCTCCTTGCCTCCACCTCCGGCCACTTTGTGAACTTATCGATTGCAATGTACAAGTACTCAAAGCCCCGACAACAGGGGAAAGGGCCCGATATGTCGAGCCCCAGTGAGAAGGGCGGGGAGAGAGAATGGTTTGAAGGGCTTGAGCTGGCTGATGAAGCTTCTTTGAATGGGCCGACACACTTCACACTGGTGACTAGTGTAAATCGCATCTGGAGGCGGTGGGCGGAAGAAGCCTTGCGAAATGCCTTGCGGCAGGGCCCTTGACCCAATGTGGCGGGCTCGGTATCCCGGCAACATCCTTGCCGGCGGCTCAGGGGAGCTTCGGCGGGAAAAATACTGCCGGACCTGATTTCCTCCTCTTATTCTGCTCTATTGATGGATCAGCGGATGGCTGAGTTAGCTTTGAAGCACAAAAGGTACCTGGTTCCACAGGTAGCTTGAGGGCAGCGTTTTGACGGTGTAATCAGCGATATCGTTCTCCGCTCGAGGAGCGTGTTCAGCTTTAATATACCGTTGAAGCGCTCTTCGACTTTCTCACTTCATCGGCGTAGGCCTTCATCAATGGGCTCTGGTAATCCTTGTTGACTTGCTTGGCGACAAGCTGCGAGCCTCCCGACGATGAGTTTCTTGATTCCGAGGTCGCGCGATCCTAAGACCGCAAGCAGCCCTTACGTACTCTGCCGTATTGTTTGTTGACACCTCCACGGGAAGTGCATACGGATCACGTGCTTGAGGTGCTCTCCGGTGGTAGCGACAAGCGATCGCCACCCGGCGCCTTGTAAGGAGAAAGCTCCATCAAAGTACATGATCCAATCACAGCTTGCCTCCTTGCGGGGAGAGCGGTCTCTTGGGCTTCTTCGTCAGGTGTTGCGGTCCATTCTGCAATGAACTCCACTAGGACTCGGCTCTGAATCGTCGAAGTACTTTCAAACTTGTGGCCAAAGTTGGACAGCTCCAGTTCCCATTCCACAATTCTTCCCGTTGCATCCGGATTGTGCAATATCCGTTCGCGAGAGGGGCGCGGTAACGACAGTGATCTCGTGTGCACGGAAGTAGTGATGCAGCTTCCTCGAGGCCATAAGAAGGCGAAGAGCAGTTTACTGCGCCGGAGTACCTTGATCTAGCCCCTGCGGGAGGAACTAACAAAGTAGACCGGGTGCTGCATCATTTTCTCCTTGGCGGCACTTCAAGCGGCTATGTCGTCTCTGCATTGGTGGTGTCGGGCTCTGCCGCTGCCATTACCTCGTCGTCAACCTCTCTGCGCCACTAGTGCGGCGCTGACCACCTGATCCGTTGCGCCCGGTATAGCAACAACGGCTCCTGTGGCCTAAGCGCCTTCTAGTATTGGCGTGGAGGAGAGTACTTCTTCAAACCTTGCAATGCTGCTTCAGCTTTTGGCGTCCACTCCATCGGGCCCGCCTTTTCAGGATCTTGAAAAAGGGAAGAGCGCCTTCAGCGAACTTGAAATGAACCTGCCCATGGCGGCGACACAACCAACAAGCGGCGCACATCCTTGATTCGCAGGGTGCTTCAATCTGCTCTATAGCTTTTATTTTGTCGGATTGGCCTCTATCCGCTTGTGACACCTAGAACCGAGAAGCTTGCGGACGGGGCGCCAAAACGCACTTCTCGGGGTTCAGCTTGAGATTGATCTTGCGCGGGTTTGCAAATGTTTCTTGCAAATCTGGTATGAGGTTGCCCTGTCCTTGGTTTTGACCACTATGTCATCCATATAAGCTTCCATATTTCTATGGGCTGGGGTTCAAAACCAATCTGGACCGCCCTTGCAAATGTCGAACCAGCACTCTTCAACCGAAAGGCATCCGCATGAAACAATACGTACCGCATGGGGTGATGAATGCTGTTTTCTCTTCGTCTTCTCTTGTCATGAATATCTGGTGGTAGCGGAGTAGGCGTCGAGGAATGACAGCAGATCACACCCAGCCATGGAGTCAACAATCAGTCGATCTTGGCGACAACGGGAAGGGTCTTTAGGGCAAGCCTTATTGATATCTGTGTAATCAATACAGTCTCCACTTCCATTTGCCTTCCGCTTTTCGACCGAATTGGCCAACCACGTTGGATGGAGCACTCCTCTTACCAAACCCGCTGCTTCGGTTCCGGATCTCTTAGGATGAACTCTTGTCATTGAAAGCTTGCTTTCGACCTTACTTTGATGGGCGGCGCATGAGGTAGACAGCAAGGTCGTGCTCAATCACCTTCCTGAGAACACCGGGGATGTCGGAAGCTTGCCATGCAAACACATCGACATTCGCCCACAGGAAGGTGACAAACGTGTCTTCCTATTTGTCGTCAAGGGTGGAGCTTATGGTAAAAGCTCCTCCGTGCGATCCTCGATATGAAACCTTCTTGATTCGGCGGTTTGGCCAGGGCTTCTTGTTTCCGTCGGTGGAGCTCTCTGCACGTCCTCGGCGGCAGCGCTACACTCCGAAGGTGCGCTTGCCGGAGTGGGTGTCCGAGGTCTCACCGGTCTTCTTCTTCTTCTTCTTCCCTCCCAGGGTCCCAGCGGCAGGAGCAAGTGCCCTAGTGGCGGCAGCAGCTGCAACTTCTTGCTGGTATAGTTGGTCAGCGCAAATCATCGCATCTTTATTATCGGAGGGGATGGTGATGATCGTCACAGGTCCTGGCATCTTCAGGGTGTTGTAGGCGTAGTGTGACGCCGCCATGAACTTGGCCAGCGCTGGGCGGCCAAGGATCCCGTTGTAGGGCAAGGGGATCTTGGCAACATCAAACACGATCCTCTCCGTCCTGTAGTTCAGGTCGCTTCCAAAAGTCACGGGCAGCGTGACCTTTCCCTTGGGTTGGCTTCTTCCCGGGTTGACCCCCTGAAACGTGCCCGTCTCTTCGAGGTCTCCATCAGGAATCTGCAGTTTCTCGATCACGGCAGGCGAGATCAAGTTCAGACCGGCCCCGCCATCGACTAGCATCTTCGTCACCTTGAGGTTGCGTATTGTTGGTGAAACCAACAATGGCAACACCGACCGCATATAGTCGCGATCGGGTGATACTCGATGTCAAAAATGACAGGTGTCTTTGGACCACTTCAGCAGCCTTTGGGCATCAAGCAGCGGCTCTGCGGCTGTAATCTCTCACACCTTTGTTTAAGGCGGCGGTGAAAGTATGCAGCAAAGCGCCGCCCGTCGGCCTTACATAGCCTCTGTAGCTTTCGAAACTCTTGGTCGCGGATTAAATGCGTCCTCTTCATGATCGTCGTCTTACGGCTTTACATCCGCGCCCAGGCGGTCCTCTCTGTTGTTTATCCTTGCCGTGGCGGCCGCCTGGCCGTCATGCTTCTTCGGACCCCTCGGCCTTTATCAGGCCCTTCTCCTTGTCCGCCTCTCATACTCAGCCCTCTGCTTCTCAGCGAGGAGCTCAACCTGTCGGCAGTCTTGGAGAGCATGGCCCTTGGTGCGATGGATCTTGCAGTATCGCTTGTCGGAGTTTACTGGCTTCTTGGCAGCCGCCAAGGCCCGGCAGGCGACACATCCGGCAACTTCCTTGCTGGGGTCATCTGCCTTGGTTTTCTTGGTGGAGCCGGCGTCATCAGATCCCTCGACGGCAAGCACGGCTTTACCTTTGCGTTTCCTGTTGCGGCGCCGGCCTTTCTTCGCCGGGGCAGCAATATCCTCATCTGAGGAGTCGGTTTCCACGCCGGCATCTTCGCCGGGGTACTTCCTTCCCTCTTTAGCTCGGGCACATCTGTCAGCAAGAACATAGAGTTTTGCTACATCTTTCACCTTGTTCATTGCCAGCTCTTCGCGCATCTTGCGGTTATGCGTTCGATGGAGCGATGATGATGGCGGGGTGAACATCAGGGATATTATCTTGTATCCGGCTGAACCTCTGTATATACTTGCGGAGACTCGCCTCCCTTACGGGAATGGCGTGCAGGTCGCTTGCTTGGCCATGGGCATGGTGGCCTCGATAAAAGGCGCCCACGAACTCATGGCACAAATCCGACCAGGAGGAAATAGAGTCTACCGGCAAGTGCATCAACCATGACATGGCGTTGGGTTTAGAGCCAGCGGAAAGTGGTCGCAAGCACCTTATCGTCACGGGCTCCGCGGCTTGCATCGCAATGGTGTAGATCTTTGAGGAACTTCGGACGGGTGGGTCTTGCCGCTGTACCCCGCCCGTCGGGTTTGAAGGTGCGGTGAGTGGGCCCTTTGGAACTGCCGCAGCTCATGGGTAAAAGCGGACAGCCTACCTCGTAGGTAGGCTTCCATAGCTCCACGGTGTCGGGTGGCTCACAGCAGGCCCTTCTCGTCTGCGATTGGTGGCGGCGCTCGGCGCCGGCCTTCGATAGTAGTTGGCGTCTTCATGTTCTCATTCGAAGAACTTGGCGCTGGTCACGGTGGGCCCGGGGTCGGATGATGCTATGGAGATTTAAATGCCCGTAACATCGCGGCGGGCTGGCGTCCGCGATGCCGGGCGAGGAGGCGAAGTGCACCGTGGTCGGCGCGCCCGGCTTTCACCAGCCAGGTGCGTGGGACTCCGTCGGGCGTCGACCGGGGCTCCACGGACTTCGGTTTGTCTTTGTTGGCCACCGCAACAAGGCTTGAGATAGTGGCTCTCCATTACGTCGAGTTTCCCGTAGTGGGAGGAAAATCGAGAACAGCTGCGCGCGCCAAAACTTCTGCTGGCGTTGGTGGCACGAAACCTGCGGATCGCGGCAGCCGACTTGACCATGTCGAAGGAGCTCTATCACGACCCAGCGATCGCATGCCATCTTCACGGCGCCTGCGTCGGCGGGCAGGTCTTCTAAATCACAGGAGTGGCGCTCGGGCCTCTTTCGCGGCGGCGCCGGGGTCCTCGGCGTGATTCGCCGTTAAATCGCGCGCCGCTTGAGAGGAAGCGCCCGTCGGCGCCGGCGTGGGAGTCTTGAAGCCCTCGCGTCGCCTTGGCGAGTGGCAGCGATCTTGGAAGGCCCGCGCCACCCGCGGAGGGCTGCTCCGTCTTTGGATTTGGCGGCGTGCGGCCCGTTACGGCGCCACGAACGCCGCGCCTCCCAAACTTCGGCTCTGGGGCGGTGTTGGTGTTCGCGACGGCGCCGGGTCCTTCTGCGACGGTCCGCTGCTTTCGCCAGCGTCGGGGCGGGATGTCCGGCTTCCGGCGGGCCAACCGCCAGCGTCATCTTCTTCTTAGGCGCCATGATGATGAAAAGCGTCGAACTAACTGCTAGAGCCGATTCTCTGGCTGCGCCCCCTACAGGCGCGCCCGAGAGATGTCGGTGGGAAGCGACACCTATGGGATCACAAGAATCCCTACTACGATCATGGGGCGCGGGTCGTGAGAAGAGCGGATCAAACAGATAGCACGGTTTCCTTATCCGAGTTAGGGCGCGAGGATCGTAAACCCTACTCCTGCTTTGGTGGTTTGTTTATCTGTGTTCTTGAACTAGCAATGGGGCGTGAGGAGCTCCAAAAGCGAATCCTCCTCCTGGTGCCTTGGGCCTCCTTTTATAGGGAAAGAGGTTGCCACGGTGGCTACGGGGAGGTGGAAAGGAATGCTGATGATGCGATTTATCCCTCGCATTACATGACAAGGCGCCTTTAATGTGTCTTGCTTAGGTGTCCTTGCTTTATCGGGGACGGAAAGCCCTATCTCATCGTCGCCGCTCCTTTTGTGTCGACCGCATACAGCCAGCGATGCCCGTGGTGCCATGTAGGCGGGCAGGCAGCTGAGGTGGCACAGTGGTGGGTCTCCACGAAGATTCGCTTGCCACGCAGTGCCTGCCCAACTGGTTGGGTTGGCAGCTACATCTGGAACAGTGGTGGAGGTTTGATTGGCGTGGGCACGATGGTGGCCCTCACGGGTGTTCTTGGCAAGGGCCTGCGCCCGTAGCCCGGCAAGGGTCTTGCCGGGCGCTGCTGTCATCCCCCAAGGCTCTTGCGGGGCGTTATCAGTCCTCCTTTGCTGGGATCCCGCCAAGGGTCGTCATCTTCTATAGAGTGTATCGATCTTGAATGTCTTCACAAAGATCTGCATGCCGCCACGGGGATGTCTCCTCAATCCTTGCCCCATGGGGCGGTGGACTCAAGGGTGATTAGCTCCGTGGGTGTGGGGGCGAGCTGCCACGGCAAGGGTCTTGCCGGGTTTGCTAAAACCGCCTCCCGGCAAGGATCTTGCCGGGAGAGTCCGCTTCGTCCCCTTTTCTCTTTGTGGTCTTGGTCTTGGCGTCGTTCTGCTCCTTTCGAGCTTCAGCCTTACCTTGGCTCACCTCCCCTGTGTCAGGACCCCGATTCCAAGTCACATTGACCTAGCCGGTAACACCTCATATCACATTGCGGCCTCACGCACGGTATTCCCACGGGTGTCGCGTTACCATAGCCCGGGACCGTTTGCGCCTTTTGGCTCACGTATATGATGGTGTCGCTTGCATCCACATAACAGAACCCGGGCCGACATGGCTAGTCTTGAACCCAAAGCGGTGCTAACCCATGGGGACAGGCATACATGAATCACATCGAGCATGTAGGTCATCAACGTATGAATTCGGGCTGTAGCACTGGGCTAACAGGACTCCGGTATCCCGGGCTGTAGCAGGCTAGGCAGGACTCGAATATCATCACGTGACATTTCCCGAAGGAACGGACATAAGGAACGGTGAAACACATGCCGCCGATCAAGTGTCCAAGCGGTAGTCTTTGGGCTAGCAGGACTCGGTGAACCGGGCTATAGCGGAGTACTATCGCTCAGGAAGCACGAGACTACATTTCCCCATATGAGACGCTGCCAAGGATAAACAACTAGATTGTCGGATCCCACTCATACCAAGCATTTCAATCATACACACAATATGCCCGATATGAGTACATACAACATGGCATCACAACAAAACTCTACAACTCAAAGTACTTTATTTAAGAGGCTCAGAGAGCCATACATAACTATATCCATACAGATAGGGGTCACATGACCCAACACTCAAGTCATACAAACATACAAGCACATGCGGAAGCAAACTAGTCTGAGTACAGACTCTAGAAAGAAAGAAATCTTGATGAAGCCCTTCTATCTACAGTGGCCCTTCACAAGCCTTGGATCACCACCTGGGTGGCTACTTCACTCGTCGACATCAAGGTCTACATAAAGCCCATCGGAGGGGGTGGTGTTGTCGTCTGAAAACATTAAATAAGCAAACATGAGTACAGAGGTACTCAGCAAGTCTTACAACAGAAACCTATTATACATGCACATTCTCAAGAAGGTAGTGGAGTTATTGCAGCAAGCCAGCTTTGACTCTTGGCTAACCTATCCTACGTGACACCACTTGAAAAGCATTTGTGCTTTACGAGTCCACTAATCACCATCACAATACTCCACCGTGGATCCTCTCTCGTCAACCCACGAGAGGGCCATCCGCGATACTCACACTATCTTGAGGCTTTTAGTAGTATCCATTTACTTGTCTATGAACTATATAGGTGACCAAGTAGTCCTTTACATGGACGCGCTATTGAATAGTTTTATACGCTGCAGGGTGTACTTCTTCACACGCTCTCACCACTTATCACCGCTACACGACATGTACTCGGCAACCATCAGCGGAAGCCAGCGAGGGTGTCGGCCACGACCGACTAAACACACGAGTCCCTAGTCGGGTTTATCGCCTATTCGGGTTCCATCCGCAGGAGTCCGACCGAGGTTTCCACTAACGGCCCCAAGCGATGTGTGCAGGGTTCCCGAGACACCAAGCGGGCGAATCGGTACACCAGGCCACGCGCCTACCGCAACACAGCCCACCCCTAAGGTCATTGCGTGCGGCCCCACATGCTACAAACACGAAACTACTTGCAACTCCGGACTGAGGACAAGAGTGGTTAATAAGTCAAGACGGTCCATTGGTTTCGGGCCCAATGCGTGGTAGTAGCTAAGTCTTAAATCACACACACAGATCTCAGTTCTTAGGGACGGCTTCAATGAAAAAACCCACCATGTACTCCTACATGGCCTCTCATCGATACCTTTACCAAAACATGTTCAACACTTTCACTCTCGAACCCGACACAACCTTTCACTCCAGTTCATCATCCCGATGAGCCAGACCTGACACAACTCTAAGCATAGCAAGCATAGCATGGTAGGAATCACAAACATGGCTCAATCAACTCCTACACATACTAGTGGGTTTCATCTAGTTACTGTGGCAATGACAGGTCATGCAAAGGAAGTGGGTTCAGCTACCGCAGCACACAACAGTTTGAATCGCGTTGTCTTAATGCAGTAAACAAGAGCAGAAGCAAGAACATGGGTTTGTATCGGAATGATCAATGGGTTGCTTGCCTGATGTAGTGGTAGTAGGATACTGCCCTTCAGACGGATATTCGGGGTTATCCTCCGAGGCAGAACCTATCACGAAAGACACACCGAACATAAACAACACATGACAATATGCAGCAATATGACGCATGCTATGACATGGCAATATGAATGTGTGTTGGCCTAATGCAAGCTAGAACAGAAAGGGATGAGCTCATTTGAATCAAAGATTCAAATGGTAGCTCATTTAACATAACAATAAAGGTGCATTATCTTATTCTGCTTAAACAGCAAGGTTAACTTGTTCTGTCATGCATGAAACCATTACCAATGGATAGATTGAATTTTTCTGATCAAAATTCATATATAAAACTTTGCATTTGGAGTTCTGATTAATTTCTATGATTTTTGAAGTTTGCAACAATTTCGGAATTTCCGTGAACAGATAAAACCAGAAATTAATTATTGCGTCGTGATCTTGCGTCGAGTGGCGTCGAGGGGGTCAGCGGGGCGTCCAGGTCAACCTGACCAGTGGGTCCCGCATGTCAGTAGCTAATTAGACTAACTAATTTTTGATTAAACCTAAACTAGGTTAATTATCAAAGGGCCCCACCTAGTCAACTGTGTTAGCGGGGTCAAACCCGCCGGTCAACGGGTCAAAGCCTGCCGGTGTTTAGCCGCCGGCGAGACCAGACGCGGCGGCGTGCTGCAGGTTTAGCCCACAGGGCTTCATTTGCCACGCGGAGAGCACCTACGGGCAGCTGGTGCTCGCCTGCATCCAGCCGTGGTGATGGCTTGGACGGGGAGTGGCCGGAACATCGTCGGCGACGAGTTCGGCGGAGGCCGAAGCTCGGGTCAGCTCGTGCGCGTGGCTGCAGTAGCCTAGGCGATGTGGCACTAGCTCCTACAGAATCTACGCGGTGCAAGGAGGGTGACGGACACAAGCCCGTGACCAAATGGTCACCGGAGCAACGCCGACGACGTGGTCAGGCGGCGGTGCGTTCGGGCACAAGAGGCGTGGCGTCTACGGTAAGCTAGGGGCAAAAAGGAGAACACGGGGAGGTTCAGCAGCTCACAGAGAAGTCGCAGAGGTGGTCAGCGTGCTCGGGGAAGACTCGGTGCGGTCGGAACGGCGACGACGATCTGGGCGGCCCGAGGTTGAAGACGACGGTGGCGGGGACGATGTAGTGGCTCCGGCGTCGTGCGGCTTGGCTAGTCGACGTAGTCGACGACGGCGAACCGTTCAGACACGGTGAGAGGGTGCGGGGACGGCGTTGGACGCGGCTGTGGCGAGCGGTGGCGACGACGACGTCTCGAGCGACGTCGTGGAGGGCGAGAGGGAGGAGCCAGGGGGAGGAGTGGGTGTCTGCGGGGTCGGGGAGAGCGAGAGAGCTCGTCCCACATCGGCAGCTGGACGAGGGGAGCAGCGAGGCGGCGGGCAGCTGCGTGGAATGCATGCTGTGCTCGCAGTCGAGCAGCTGCCTGCCTGCCTGGCCAAGCCAAGCAGCTCGCTGGTGCGGTGGCTGGGCTGGGCCGGCAGGTGGGCTGCTGGGTGGCGCCAGGTAAGAGTTTTTCGTTTCTATTTTCTTTTCTATTTTCTGTAACTTTGTTGCATTTCTAAAAATACCTAGGCAACTCCAAAAATCACCAAACTGCACCTGGTCCTTAGTTGGAATATATCCAGCATGGAACATTTTAGTTTGGGATTATTTGAGCATTTGAAATATTTTATATAATTTAAATGCCCAAATTCAAATAGCTAGAGATTTAATCCAGTGACCTTAGAGTGACCTAGAAACCTGTGCATCACTTCTGACAGTGGTTTAGGACCAAGGCAAAGGTGATGAACATTTTAGAAGGCATTTCAGGTTCATTGAAAATATTTTAGTAAACCCTAGTTGGATTCAAAGGGGTTACGGGGTTCTGCTTCCCCATTTCAAATTTCTGATGAAAGATAAACATGATGCAACACCCTAATGCATGGACTAACTAGGATGTGACAACTCACCCCCACTCAAAAGAATCTCGTCCCGAGATTTAGGATCCGCCGGGAAGAAGGTGGGATACTCAAGTCGTAGACGATCCTCCCTTTCCCAAGTTGCTTCTTGCTCGGAATGGTTTGACCATTGAACCTTGAGAAACTTGATATTCTGACGTCGAGTGGTACGCTCGGCTTGATCAAGGATACGAACGGGATATTCTCGATAGGTGAGGTTATCTTGGAGATCAAGCGTTTCGTGGTCCACTCCACGGATAGGATCCGAGAAGCAATGCCTGAGTCGAGAAACATGGAAGACATCATGGACTCTGGAAAGATGCAGAGGTAGTTCCAATTGGTAGGCAACTTCTCCTCGTTTGGCAAGAATGCGAAAGGGTCCAATTCTTTCCATAGCCGGCCAAATGACTACCGGATCATCGGTCTACTCTACCTCAATTCACCATTTCGGAGCCAACTTGCCTTTGATACCGAATCGATGGGTTCCCTTCAAAGGAGTAACCCGAAGGTAAGCCTTCTCGCCAACTTCATAAGCCATAGGCTTATGCTTGCGGTCATATTGGCTCTTTTGACGAGATTGGGCTGTTTTCAATTTCTCACGAATAACGCGAACCTGCTCTTCTGCTTCCTGGATCATATCCGGGCCAAAGAGTTGTCTCTCCCCGGTTTCTGACCAGTTAAGAGGCGTTCGACATTTTCGTCCATAAAGAACATCGAAAGGAGCTTTGCCCAAGCTAGCTTGATAACTATTGTTATAAGCGAACTCGGCGAATGGAAGGCATTTCTCCCAATTCATGCCGAAAGAGATGACAGAATCTCGAAGCATATCCTCCAGAATTTGATTGACTCGTTCTACTTGACCACTTGATTGAGGATGGAAGGCGGTGCTAAAGGAGAGACGAGTTCCCATAGCATTTTGGAAACTTTCCCAAAATCGAGAGGTGAAGAGACTTCCATGGTCTGAGTTAATCTCCAATGGAACACCATGAAGAGACACTATTCGAGAGATGTACAAATCAGCTAGCTGGCTAGCGGTTATACTCTCACGAACGGGTAGGAAGTGGGCTACTTTGGAAAGACGATTGACGACAACGAAGATAGCATTATTCCCTCTCTTGGTCCTGGGAAACCCGGTAATGAAATCCATACCGATTTTATCCCATTTCCATTCAGGAATTGCCAAAGGTTGAAGGGTGCCAGCAGGCCGTTGATGCTCTGCTTTAACTCGACGACAGACGTCGCAATTAGCAATTAATTGAGCGATTTCTCTCTTCATCCTAGTCCACCAAAACCTCTGGCGTAGGTCTTGATACATTTTAGTACTACCGGGATGAATGGTGAGAGGAGATTCATGAGCTTCCTTAAGGATCAATCGCCTCAGGTTGCGTACCTTGGGAACCACTAGACGGTCTCCAAATAACATGACACCTTGTTCATCAATGGAGAAACAATCTGCGACTCCTTTCTTGATGTTTCTCTTGATACGGGAAATTCCCGGATCTACCTTCTATGCCTTGATGATCTGATCCGTAAGGGTAGGTTTCGCCACCAGGGTGGAAAGGAATCCTCAAGGAACAATGTGAAGGTTAAGCTTACGTAATTCCTCGTGGAGAAGTGGTTGACTTTGTTGTAACATTAGATTGTTACAATAAGATTTGCGACTTAGTGCATCAGCCATGACATTGGCTTTGCCTGGGGTGTAAGATATTCCTAAGTCGTAATCTGTAATCAACTCGACCCAACGTCTTTGCCTGAGATTCAAATCCGGTTGGGTGAAGATGTATTTCAGACTTTGGTGATCAGTGTAAATTTCGCAACGATTACCAAGAAGGTAATGTCGCCAGGTTTTGAGTGCATGGACCACTGCTGCAAGCTCTAGATCGTGTGTGGGATAGTTATCCTCATGTGGACGCAACTTTCGGGAAGCGTAGGCAATCACATGACGATCTTGCATGAGTATGCAACCTAGTCCTTGTCTCGAGGCATCACAATAGATAATAAAGTCCTTAGAAAAATCTGGTGGTACCAGTACGGGTGCAGATGTCAGGCGTCTTTTCAATTCCTGAAAGCTGAACTCGCACTGTGGGGTCCACTCGAACTTTTTATCTTTCTTGAGGAGTTCGGTTAGAGGCTTAGCAACCTTGGAGAAATTCTCGTGAAGCGGCGGCAATAGCTCGCTAAACCGAGGAAACTCGAACTTGCTTGACCGTTCGGTGGAGTCCATCAAGGATGGCTTGAACTCGCTCGGGATTGACAGCAATGCACTTACCAGAGATTACATGGCCTAGATAGGTCACTTCTGGTAACCAGAACTCACACTTAGAGAATTTGGCATAAAGGCGATGCTCTCGAAGTTTCATCAATACTAGCCTTAGATGTTCGGCATGTTCTTCCTCATTCTTGGAGTAGATGAGTATATCATCGAGGTATACCATGACAAATTTATCCAAATACTCCAGGAAGACCGAGTTCATTAACCGAGAGAAAGTGGCTGGAGCATTTATTAACCCGAAGGACATGACGGTGTACTCGTATTGGCCATAACGAGTAACAAAGGCCGTTTTAGGAATGTCCCCGTTCTTGATTTTGATTTGATGGCAGCCCAAACTCAAATCCATCTTGGAAAAGACTGAGGATCCAGCGAGCTGATCATACAGGTCGTTGATCCTGGGGAGCGGATACTTGTTCTTGATAGTGACCAAGTTGACAGGTCGGTAATCTACAACCATCCTATCCGTTCCATCCTTCTTCTTGACGAAGAGGACGGGGCAAGCCCATGGAGATGAACTAGGACGGATGAAACCCTTTTGCAAGGACTCATCGAGTTGTTTCTTAAGCTCGGCTAGTTCTAGGGGTGCCATCTTATAAGGTCTTCTAGAGATTGGAACGGTTCCTGGAACAAGATCTATCACGAACTCGACATCCCTGTCAGGTGGAACACCTGGCAGTTCTTCTGGAAAGACATCTGGAAAATCACGGACTACCGGAATATCTTCGAGGTCCGGAAGGGGGTTGGCATTTAAGGAGTAGAGCTGACGCTTGGACAGTCGGATCGAAACATTAATTGTCTCGCCCGAAGGATGGGTGAGTTGAACAGTTCTAGTAGAGCAATCAATCTTAGCATAATGGGCTGACATCCAGTCCATACCCAAGATGATGTTTATGTCCGAGGACTTGAGAGCTATTAGAGATGCAAGGAAGACTAATCTGTCGACAAGGATTTCATTCCCATGACTTATTCTAGAGGTTTGCCATCTAGAACCAGGAGTCTGAATTTGCATGGAGGTGTGCATGTTACAGAATGTGATGTTGTGCAATCGAGCATAGCTCTCAGAAATAAATGAATGAGATGCTCCAGTATCAAAAAGAACAGTTGCCGGATGGCAATTAACAAGGAGCGTACCGAGAACGACGTTGGGATCCTCATGGGTTTCCTCACTGAAACGTAGTTGACGTGGCCACGGCGATGGCGGCTGGTTTGGCGTGAGCACCTTTCCGGCTGGCTTACCACGGCCAACAGACTTCCGATCCGACCGGGTTGTTTTGGGGACACTCACGGATGTAGTGACCTGTCTCTCCACACTTGAAACAGGTTATCACATTGGGACGTGGAGCAGCATTAGCAGCGGGGCCACCATAGGCCTTGGGCGGTGCAAACTACTGGTTGGGGCGAGGCGCCTCAAAGGATGGCCTCGGAGTGAATCTGGGTGGTAGAGCGGTGCTTGGTATCCAGACCCGGTGCTTCTGAGATCTAGAGCCGGATGAAGAACCAAAGTCACGGGAGTGCTTGCGTGAAGCTTCAAAGTCAGACTATCCAGTTTCAGCACTGATAGCCTTGTTGACTAACTTCTGGAAGGAGGTGCACTCGTGCAGACGAAGATCACGGCGAAGCTCAGGGCTAAGTCCCTTGCGGAACCTTGCCTGCTTCTCGGCGTCGGTAGAAACCTCTTCAGGAGCATAACGTGCTAGATTTCCAAACTCACGGCTGTATGCATCCACAGTCAGTCTACCCTGGGTGAAGTTGCAAAACTCTTCCCTCTTACGATCCATGAGACCTTCCGGGATGTGATGCTCACGGAAAGCCGCACTGAACTCAGCCCAGGTAGTGATTTGGCCAACCGGGCGCATAGCCTCGAAATTCTCCCACCAAAGGCTAGCAGGGCCTTCGAGGTGGTAGGCAGCAAAGGTAACCTTATCAGCTTCAGCCACGTTGGTAGAACGTTGCTTGTGGGTGATGCTGCGAAGCCAGTCATCTGCATCGAGAGGCTCAACGGAATGTTTGTACTTCGGTGGATACAGCTTGACAAAGTCATTGAGTGACACCAGATCATTCCTTGGCTGGCGTGCGGTATTCTGCTCAATCCGCTCCAGCAAGCGATTGGTCTCACGCTTGTTGCGTTCTGCCTCCATCATAACTTCGGCCAAAGAAGGCGGTTG
The DNA here is from genome assembly GCA_021605205.1 of Aegilops longissima. Lineage (NCBI taxonomy): Eukaryota > Viridiplantae > Streptophyta > Magnoliopsida > Poales > Poaceae > Aegilops > Aegilops longissima. Next base: position 179,471,204 of record CM038680.1, on the reverse strand, counting down.
AGGCAGGTTTACATTCCTAGCTGCGCTGGCTTCTCCCTGCTCCGGGGCAGCTGGGTTGTTGCGGGTGTTGACCATCCTAGGAAACAAAACAACGGTTTAGACAGGGATGGCAAAATTTAGCAATGAAGTGCGGAATGTAATGGATAACACGGAATGCAGGGATGTTCATCCGTATGACATGGTAATATAGAAACTGCCATATATATACCAACGGTCATACACACCATTCATAGTTTAGTACAAGCCCGGCGGAGTACAACTACAGTGAAAGGCGTTACATCTCATCAGAAGCATTCCAAACTCCTATACATTATTTTTCTGCACTTCCAGAATGATACACACTAAGTCATATTCCACAGGTCACGCAGGACGGTGGAAATACAACTATTACAATACTAGGGATACTACTACTAACTCAGACAGCTCCGTAGTAGTCCTCATAGAAGTCACCTCCATAGCTTGGAAGCTCAACATGATTATCCGGAAACAGACGGTCCTGACGAGCTTGTGGACCATAGGGGCTAGGATGAGGTCTTGGACCAACAAACGGTGGCCTGCGGGGACCACGGGGTGGGGTGATGCCTCCCACATCACGCCAATCCATCATGTCTGGCAGAGCAGATCTCACAGGATACATATCCCTCGTATCCATACATCCAGCTTGCACAGCCGGTGCAAACCGAGTCAAAGTGGCCCAATGATCGGCATGGGTGTTAAAAAGCTCCATTCTCAAGGCCCGATTCTCTCGGTCCTTATCCTCGAGCATCTCAGCAGTGGTGCGGGTTAGTGAGTCCTCCTGACTGGAATCATCATAGATGGCCTGAAGATACCCTTGCGCCCCTGGGAGCGAAGCTGGCATATAACGGCAGTCGGTGTTCGGAAGCAGGCCAGTCGTGACTCGCATGATGGTCATCATAGAGTATGCAGCATCCTGCACAGCCATCTCAATAGTGACCCCGAGTCCATAGGAGTGGTGAAGAGGCTCAGTCGATCTAGGATATGAAGGAAATATCCTGACAGTGCAGAGGTATTGGCTTTGATTAAAGTCTCGGAATTACTCTTCGACGGTGTATTCGGGATACCAACGGTAACCCGTCTCAATCATATCCCGGACTAACATAGCCGTATGACCGGGCACATCGATGCACCTGGTCAGACGAACCACTTGGTTTTGAGCATGAGTGGCCATCTGAAAGCACAGCCACAATGCAAAGACATTAGAATTTCTAGGGAAAATCGGACAGCATAACATCTGTAAATGCTCAAGAACAGATTTGAGACATTCAAAATCAGATTGCAAAACCACTCAACAACATCATATCAAGGATCCGGTTCAACTGATAACATACTAAAAGTAGTAGAAACTGAACTGAGGCTGTAACCAACAATCCTATAAGTTACTACGGATTAGTAACACGTGAACCTGATACAGAGAAGAGAGCCTAGTCCTATACCCACGTAGAATGAGAAGAGGATGACTCAGATAAGAGGGCATAAGGTAAAGGAGTAAAAATAGCCTTACGTCCCTCCCACAATCAATTCCCCTACATATAACTAAAGCATTTCTAGACTCAACATCGACCTAGCTCTGAAGGCTTACGAACCTAAAGGCAGTCCGGCTCTGAAGCCAACGCTGTCAGGACCCCGATTCCAAGTCACATTGACCTAGCCGGTAACACCTCATATCACATTGCGGCCTCACGCACGGTATTCCCACGGGTGTCGCCTTACCATGGCCCGGGACCGTTCGCGCCTTTTGGCTCACGTATATGATGGTGGCGCTAGCATCCACATGACAGAGAACCCGGGCCGACATGGCTAGTCGTGAACCCAAAGCGGCGCTAACCCATGGGGACAGGCGTACATGAATCACATCGAGCATGTCGGTCATCAACGTATGAATTCGGGCTGTAGCACTGGGCTAACAGGACTCCGGTATGCCGGGCTGTAGCAGGCTAGGCAGGACTCCGAATATCATCGCGTGACATTTCCCCGAAGGGACAGATATAGGAACAAAGTGAAACACATGCCGCCACCAAGTGTCCAAAGCAGTAGTCTTTGGTTAGCAGGACTCGTGAACCGGCTGTAGCGGAGTACTATCGCCAGGAAGCACGAGACTACATTTCCCCATATGAGACGCTGCCAAGGATAAACAACTAGATTGTCGGATCCCACTCATACCAAGCATTTCAATCATACACAAAATATGCCCGATATGAGTACATACAACATGGCATCACAACAAAACTCTACAACTCAAAGTACTTTATTTAAGAGGCTCGAGGAGCCATACATAACATATCCATACAGATAGGGGTCACATGACCCAACACTCAAGTCATACAAACATACAAGCACATGCGGAAGCAAACTAGTCTGAGTACGCACTCTAGAAAGAAAGAAATCTTGATGAAGCCCTTCTATCTACAAAGGGCCCTTCACAAGCCTTGGATCACCACCTAGGTGGCTAGTTCACTCGCCGACGCCAAGGTCTACATAAAACCCATCGGAGGGGGCGTGTTGTCGTCGACAACATTAAATAAGCAAACATGAGTACGGAGGTACTCAGCAAGTCTTACAATGTAAACCTATTATACATGCACATTCTCAAGAAGGTAGTGGAGTTATTGCAGCAAGCCAGCTTTGACTCTTGGCTAAGCTATCCCACGTGATACCACTTGAAAAGCATTTGTCACACACGAGTCCACTAATCACCATCACAATACTCCACCGTGGATCCTCTCACAACCCACGAGAGGGCCATCCGATACTCACACTTATCTTGAGGCTTTTAGTAGTATCCATTTACTTGTCTATGAACTGTATAGGTGACCAAGTAGTCCTTATCATGACGCTGCTATTCAAATAGTTTTATACCCTGCAGGGATGTACTTCTTCACACACGCTCTCACCACTTATCGCCGCTACACGACATGTACTCGGCAACCTTCAAGCGGAAGCCCAGCGAGGGTGTCGGCCACGACCTGACTAAACACACGAGTCCCTAGTCCAGGTTTATCGCCTATTCGGGTTCCATCCACAGGGAGTCCGACCGAGGTTTCCACTAACGGCCCCGAACGATGTGTGCAGGGTTCCCGAGACACCAAACGGGAGAATCGGTACACCAGGCCACGCGCCTACCGCAACACAGCCCACCCCTAAGGTCAGCGCAAGTATGCCCCCAAAGATGCTACAAACACCGTAAACTACTTGCAACTCCCGGACCGAGGACAAGAGTGGTTAATAAGTCAAGAGGGTCCATTGGTTTCGGCCCAATGCATGGTAGTAGCTAAGTCTTAAATCACACACACAGATCTCGCCTAGGGACGGCTTCAATGAAACAACCCACCATGTACTCCTACATGGCCTCTCATCGATACCTTTACCAAAACGTGTTCAACACTTTCACTGTCGGGAAGTTGATCGTGACCCACTAACACCTATGGGACTCAAGGACCGAGTCCCTTGTGGTTCTGAGGGGGCGGAGATTGCACAAAGAGCAGATCGAGGCGATGCACACGAGCAGTTTACCCAGCTTCGGAGCTCTCCGGAGAGATAATACTCCTACTGCTGCTTGGTTGATTGTATTGTGTTCTTGCTAGGGAGCAATGAGAGCTACAAAACCTAGCTTGAGTGAGTGTAGTCTCGAGTGAGTCGAATGAACCGAACGGAGCCGAACCCTTTCTACGTTGCACATGGGCCTCCTTTTATAGGCTCAAGGGGTCACCACAGGTGGCAACGTAGACGAGGGAAAAAATGGGAAAAAAGTAGTTGGTACACCGATTTGTACAGTATATAGTGCATATACCTAACTCGACGGCAAGGGACAAGATCAATAAATGCCCGCCCCTCGTCGCCTAAACAAAGGCAACAGGACCGCTGGTGCACCACCGCTTGCCACGATGGTAAGCTTGTCGCCGCCACTTATCGCTGCTCCCGCTGGCTGCACAGCCCTTCGACACGCTGCGTTCGAGTAGCCCCACGGCGACATCGCTACGGATGAGCCGGAGCGGAGATGAAGAGAGTTGCTCGCCGCGGCAAGCACCTTGCCGCTGCTGAATCCTTGTCGCGCCGGAGCTTGTCGCTCACCATCTTTCCCGCAAGCTCCTCTTGCCGGGTCTTGTTTCCTTCGTGCCCTCGAGTATTCTTCCCGCAAGCTCCTCTTGCCGGGTCTTGAATACTTTGTTCTTGAATGGCTCCAAAGGAGCCGCGAGGACCTTGGCGGTCACTAGGCAAGCCCTCGCCGCTGGTGCTGAAACTGCCCATGCACGAAGTTCGGGATACTAGGGTACCCCTACTCTAGTACACCGACAGAGCCCCGGCCTGGGCCACACACGGTGCCGAGCGCTATTGGGCCAGCCCAAAACAAGGCACGGGCACGCGCGGCCTTGATCGCAAGAAGCTATCTCTTTGGACCCACCACGCCCCCATGAACGGCACGCCCGGACGTGGCGCCGTGGGAGAGATCGTGGGGCTTTTTAATTGAAAAGCGGAACGTCCGCCCCTCCCTCCTCCTTATAAGGGGGAAACAGGGGAAGGACGCCCACTTGCCATTGCTGTCACATCAAAACCACCACCTTCGCCCCCTTCTTCTCAAGTCCAAAGAGAGCAAAGCCCGCCCCATCGCCACCGGCGCCATCAACGCCGCCGGACTCTCCACCACCTCCGCCATGGGCCGAAAGGCCGACAAGGGAAGGGCGTGAAGTCGGCCGAGGCGCAGCGGCGCGCGCGCAAGCGCAAGGAGCGGGCCTCTTCGACCCAGCTCGACGCAGCGGAGCTGCGGAGGCGATTACCTCTTCTCGTCGACGGAGACGCGGCGCACTCACAGACGAGGGTGATCTCCGCCACCGCATCCGAGAAGGTTTCCGCGGGTACCCCTTCTTCGCGCTTTTTCTATCGCGGGCTCGCCTCGCTTTTTCCGAATTCTTCGTGATGTCATGAATACCTACGGGTTTCGCCTCCTTGATTTCACCCCAACGCCGCTCGACCATGGCGGTTTTCGACACCTCTCGAGAACTTTGTCGGAGTCCACCCAAATGTAGCCCTTTTCCGCCACTTCTTCATGCCCCGCCGAGAGAGGAGAGCCACTTGTCGAGGGATTGCTTGGATCTCCGTGGATCGGCAAGAAAGACTCCTACCTTGAAGGAGAGCTCCGTAGCAAGTGGGAAGAGTGGAGAGCCGATTGGTGTTGGATTGTAGAGGAGGACCCACAGCCTTTTACTGCCCAGCGCCAAACTCCCATAGTGCGCGGCAATGATTGGAGCAACTTGGCGCCGGAGGATGCTAGGTTGAAGATAGTCAGTGACTGGATCTTGCGCCTCAGCTTGCCGGACTCACCGTAGGCGCAGCTTGGCGAGATTTCCTTCGCCACAGACGCTTCCTTTGCAAGAGAGGAGGAGGCCTGCTTGGGAGTTCCAAACCCGCAGATATCATGAGGTTGCGCCTGGCCTCAATTGGAACTTCACTATCTTAGAGTTGGACGCCATGCTATTGGAGTTGTTCAAGCATGACCCCGACCACCCGAATGGTTCATGTTGCCGAGGGGGTCGCCTTTGTGCAACAATTCTTCTCTTGACCGCATCCGCGCTTATGATGCCCTTGTGCGATTCCCATGGAATCGCTCCAACTGGCAAGAGCCTTCCGATGACATCGCGCGCGCTTCTTCGACAGCTTGGAAGAGGTGCCGATCCGCGCCGACGAAAGCAGAGGTTGCTCACCCGCGACACCACCGAGCAAGAGATGGCGCGCATTGCCACAAGGTTGGAGGAGGCGGCAGCAGCTGCTGCCGCTGGCGTGTTTGGGTTCACTATGGAGGAGGCGGAGGCAGCCGAGGCGGCAAGCCTTGCCGACTGAGAGGAGCTTGCCGGCGAGGAGGAGCAGGCCGAGCCTGAAGCCGAGCCGAACGAGCCTGCCGGGGGCGCCTCCCCTCCACCTTCGGATAACTTGTCGCGGGAGGAGCCCGCGGCTGCACCAAGAAGGCGCCTCCGCAAGACTGGGGAAGCGGCGGGGCGGCAGACGGGCCAACAGCCGTCTCGCCGCAAGAACACGCTTCCACCGCGACAAGCTCTCAAAGCCGCTGAGCGCCACGCTGCCACAAAGAACCGGAGCGGGCCTTCCGGGACCACGGCTCCCGCCCCGCCAAGCGCCCGAGGGAGCCCACTCTTCCAGCTCATCGCACCGGAGGTGGAGCGGAGTTCACTTCTCCGCCTCAGCCCGAGGAGGAGGAAGAAGAGTAAGATCTTGTCGCTGTACTTGTAATTCTTCAATTTGCTGCTTTGTCTTGTATCTAACTTGCTTCGCTCAACCCTTCCCTTCTTCAGACGCTGGCTCAGAGGGCGTGGAAGAGAGCCAAGACCCCGTGGTTGTCATCAAGACGATCCCCAAGGGCGACAGGAGGCGCGCCTCGAGACTCCCTTGCCAGATCCGGCAACCCTTCTTCAGAGCAGCCCCAAAGACAGCCCCCAGCAGAAGTATTTGGTTTATTTCTTATGGTTAGGTGTGCATGGGTGCTCCTTCTTTACTGATATCTGACTTGTTGATTTGTGTAGGAGCAGAGCAGCCTCATCAGGAGGCCCCAGAAGTAACTCCCGAAGTTCTGTCTGCTTCAACCACGCCACCAAGGGAGAATTCTCCGCAAGGAGCCCTCCGCAAGGGAGGCCTCCCGACAAGGGATGCTTTCCGACAAGGGCAGCGCCAACGATCCTCCGGTGGTGGAAACCGCGCCACAGATCCCATTGCAGTAATCTCCTTGCTTGAAAATTTCCCTTGGGTTCCTTTTTCTTCTGTTCTTCTTTTCAACATTTGCTTGACCGTTTTTTCTTTTTTCGATCATCGATCCATCTCGCCGGAGAGCCGATGGAGACCGAGGTTGCCGGGCGAGGAGGACGCGACAAAGCAACAATGACGACGCCGCCAACATGGAGGAGGAGGCCGGCGCCGATGGGTCCGCTGGCGAGGAGGCCGCCAAGGTTGCCGGGCGCAAAGGCCGGGAGGGTCTAGTGATCGACCGACGACCCCGAGGCCGCAGGAGCGCCAGCGCCACGCCGACCACCGATCCCTCCGCCACCGATGCAGCACCAGTTCAAGAGCCCCAGCCCGCGCCTATCTGAAGGCCGGCGACGGTGTCTTCATCAAGCTTCCATGGGCGTCGAGCTCCAGGGCGCCAGTCGAGGGAGAGACCTTCGACGAGGAGCTGCTCGCCTCCACTGGTCTGTCGCTAGTTGACGCGCCAAGCAGCAGCAGTGGCGAGTCTGAGGAGGAGCAGCTGCTGAAGAAGCTGTTGTCGCTCTACCGCGCCCGACAAGCTAAGCTGGAGTCCAGGGAAGCACTTGTCGCGAGGGCGGGAGCTGACATGGAGAAGCGCAGAAGAGCTCCGCACGCCAACAAAGAAACTCTCCGGACATAGCAAGAGCGGAGCAACTCTCCGAAGAGCGCACGGCCTTCATCCTTGAGAAGGCCGAGGTCGAAGAGCAGCAAAGGCTTGCCGGCGAGAAGCTATCTGCGCAAGAAGGTGAGCTGGCGCAGCGGAAGATCAACCTCGACAGCTATGAGGAAGATCTTACCGCGCGCGAGCAATCAATTGGCGGAGCACTCAAGGAGGCAAAGGACGCTGCCGCGGCTGCCGAGGCCGCCAAGAAGGAGTTGGAGACGAGGGTGACGCAGCTGGAGGCCACCTCCGTAAGAGCGGCGAGGAGGTCACCGCTGCTGAAGCACGAAGCGCCGAGAAGGACGCCTACACTCTTGGCAAGTTGCAGGGCCGCCTCGCTGAGAAGATCAAAGAGCTCGACGCCGCCAAGGACTCCAAGGCAGATCTTGAGCTGAAGCTGTCCACCCTGACGGAGACGCCGGACGGCGCCAAGGAGCGGAAGTGGGTTTGTTGGAGAAGATCAAGGTCAACGAAGAGTTGTTGGCGAATGCCATGAACGCCCACAACACCTTCAAAGAGAATGTGATGCATCGGACGGAGGGCCTTGTGGATACCGCCGCCGCCATTGACAAGGAGCTGATGGAGATGGGGATGGTGGATCTCGGTACTCCACCGACGAGCATCTCCAGCCCAGCGCCAAGCTCAGCTGTTCTCTCAAGAGCGTGTTGACGGCTCTCCAATGCTCCGGAGGAGATCCCAGCAGCTGGCCGACGAGTCGCGCCAAATCTGTGCAGGGCTCTTCGAAGGTGCCGATGAAGGTGGCCTTCCGCAATCCAGCGCGCACCGCCAACGCCCTCAAGTCCCTCGCCGCCAACTGCCGACGTTGAAGCACTCAAGGCCCTTGTCGCACCCATTGTGGACAGGTTGAGCGGAGTGAAGAGGGTTGATGGCGACCGCGTGACTAGGCCGCCAAGTTTATCTTTCCTTGTCGCTGTTGATCATGTTTAGAGAACAATTTATTAGATCAGCGATGAAGTTATTTTGTAATATACTCTATCTTAGGCAACGATCGCAATGTTATTTCCTTTACTCGATTTCTTCCTTTGTATGTTTGTGCCCTCACGCTTTTAGGGAACTTGTCGGTGCGGGCACCTTTGCCATGAAGCGCTAAGTGCGGACGTCAAGAGCCTGTCGGCGATGTCATTCCGACAAGCAACCTTGTCGCAACTGGTTGCAACTCACTTAAGTTGTTGAGCGGACTCAAACAAAGTAAGGGCGCAAACCAGCCACGAGTTGGTTCCTTCACATGTGTTTTCCATACAAAGTACTATCGCTCGAGGAAGATAACTTAAAATTTAAAACTGATTGCTCAAACTTTGGCAACTTAGCTTTTTCTGTCGCTTGCTTCCCGCAAGGCGATACTTCCTCGAGCGACACTTGGCGCCCACACCATTATCTTCTCCTTACCCCCGCTAACTTGTGGGCGAAGGAACCTTCCTTCTTTTGAGAAGAAAGAAGAGAAAATAAAGTTATGGAGCCTAGTGGCTCGTTATTGCTTATCGGTGTGGATGCTGCACAAAATGTTAGATAACACATGCATAAAGGATTATGAAAGCATGCATTTGACAAGTTGTGCGCAACACATGAGCTTTATCGATGCACGGGTCCGCGCCCGCTTTGTACAAAGGATTACATGCAACATCGGCAAGACTTGTATAGGGGTGGTTGCCGAACGGGTTCCGCAACCGCGCCTCTATGGGTAAAACTTACGAAGATGCTCTATATTCCAGAGTTGCTCACCGAACGCCATCTTCGGTCTCAAGCATGACAGCGCCGCCTAGTGACTCGCTTTCACCCGATAAGGGCCTTCCCACTTCAAGGCGCAACTTGTTGGAATTCTTGGCGGATTGAACGCACCAAGAACAAGGTCGCCTTCCTCAAACTTCGCACTAACTTTGCGGTTATGGTAGCGACGCAAAGCTTGCTGGTAACGAGCAGCTCAGACAAAGCCTCAAGACGATCCTCCTCAAGGAGCAGCGCGTCATCTTGTCGCAGCTGCTCTTGCTCAAGCTCATCATAAGCGAGCACTTGAGGTGACCCGATACGAAGTTCCGTGGGGAGAACTGCCTCGCCCATAGACTAGAGCGAAGGTGTCCGCCGCTGGCTCGACGGCGTCGCCCCGATCGACCAAAGAACCACCGCAGCTCCTCAATCCAGTTTCTTCCGCACTTGTGCAGCCCGTCGAAAGTTCTGGTCTTGAGTCCTCGCAGCACTTCAGCGCTTGCCCTTTCGCTTGACCGCTGCTTCTCGGGTGAGCAATGTAGCAAAGCAGACCTTGGCGCCAAGATCTTGGACGACAGCATGAAGGTGCGACTCGTGAATTGTGTGCCGTTGTCGGTGATGATCCGTTAGGAATCCCAAAACGGAAAACAATTGACCAAGAACTTGATCACGACCGTGCTGTCACCTTCCTCATTGCTTCCACTTCCGCCACTTTGTGAACTTGTCGATTGCGACGCATAAGTACTCAAAGCCCCGACAGCTCGGGAAAGGGCCGAGGATGTCGAGCCCCGCATCAAAATGGCCAGGATAAAGGGATCGTCCGAGAGCTTGAGCTGGCTGGTGTATCTATTTGGAATGGAACTGCACGCTTCACACTTGGTTACTTGTGCAGCTTGCATCCCGGAGGGCTTCCGCCGAAGAAACCTTGCCGGAAAGCTTTGCCGGCAAGTGTTTTGCACCAATGTGGTGACCACATATGCCTCCATGTATTTCTCGCCAACAGCTTCGCCCATCTTCCCGCAAATACACTTCAATTTCACACCGCTGAGTCTTCTTCTGCATGTGTGTTGTCAACAAACTGGTACATACTTGACTGCCGGGCTACTCTTTCCGCTTCTTCTTGCTCTTCGGAAGTTCTCCGTCTCAAGGAAATGGACGATCTGTCGTGCCCATGTTGGAGCTTGCGGCTCGACAACAAGAACTAAAGGCACATCTGCCGCCAAGGGAACATCAGCTTCTACGGCAAGAACCTCGCGGCTCAGCCGAGCTTGATGATCCCCGCAAGCTTGCCGAGCAAAACTTGTCGGGAGCGCCCGCTTCAACGAAACAAACCCTAGGGCTTGTCGGAGCAGACTCGCTCCTCAGCCGATATCTCGCTTGATTTTGGGGACCTTCTTGGCGGCGGCTTCGTGGAGCTCACGGAAAGTAGTCACCGAAACCAACTTCCTCTTCTTGTTCTGTCCAATTGATGGTGTTACAGCTTGGTTGAGTCAGCTTGAGCACAAAATTCCTGGTTCCATTGTGTAACTTGAGTGCAGCGACTTTGACAGCCATCAGCAATATCATTTTGAGCTCTTGGAACATGTTCCATTTGCAAGCCTTCAAAGTGTTCTTCTAGCTTTCTCACTTCATCGACGTAGGCTTCCATCAACGGACTCTGATAATCTTTGTTCACTTGGCGGACGACAAGCTGCGAGTCACCCTTGACAATAAGCTTCCTCGATCCCAAGGTCCACTGCAATCTCGAGACCGCAAGCAAACCTTCATACTCTATAGTATTATTTGTTGCTTGCTCCTTGGGAAAGTGCATCCGGACTATGTACTTGAGGTGCTCACCGTGGGTGCGATAAGCAGCACGCCGCACCGGGCGCTTTGCAGCGAGAAGGCACCATCAAAGTACATCAGCCACTCTTTACTTGCTTCCTTGACGGGATGCTCGCTCGAATTTCTTCATCTTATGCTACGCCCATTCTGCTATAAACTCTGCCAATGCTCGCTTTGGATAGTTGAAGTGCTTTCAAACTTGAGGCCAAAGCTTGACAGTTCCAAAGGCCCACTCGACAATCCTGCTGTTGCTTCGGATTTTGCAATATCCTCTTCAGCGAAAGCGAGTGACAACTGTTATCTCGTGTGCTTGGAAGTAATGGCGCAGCTTTCGAGGCCATGAGGAGGCCGAAAAGCAACTTCGCACACCGTAGTACCTTGATCTAGCCCCCCGCAAGGGAGCCGACAAAGTAGACTGGGCGCTGCACCATCCTTTTCTCAATCTTTTCGCAATCTCGCGCAGATCCGCCCTTGTCGGGACCAGAGCTTGACGGAGAAGCCCCTCGCTTGTCGCCGGATGCATCTCGCCATGGTTGCCGGCTCATCATCCGCCTCCCTTTCCGCTACTAACGCAGCACTAACCACTTGATTGGTTGCCGCTATGTATAGCAGCAACTTCTCTTGTGGCCTAGGTGCGACAAGTATTGGAGTAGAGGACAGTACCTCTTCAAGTCTCTGCAGCGCAGCCTCCGCTTCGGAGTCCATTTCATTGACCTGCCTTTTTCAAAATCTTGAAAATGGCAGGCGCGCTCAGCAGACCTAGAGATAAACCTGCCGAGAGCAGCCACGCAACCGCAAGTCTTCAACATCCTTGACGCGCTTTGGTGCTTCAATCTGCTCAATGGCCTTAATCTTGTCGGGTTGGCTTCAATTCCCTTTGAGACACGAAGAACCCGAGAAGCTTGCCGGAAGGAACTCCAAACACGCACTTCTCGGGTTGAGCTTGAGGTTGATCTTGCGCAGATTTGCAAAGGTCTCATCCAAATCTTGAACCAGAGTTGCTTTGTCCTTGCTCTTGACCACTATGTCATCCATGTAGGCTTCTACATTTCGTGCATTTGGGGCTCAAAAGCGCCATGGACCACTCTTGCAAACGTTGAACCAGCATTCTTCAAACCGAAAGGCATCCGTATGAAACAAAGATGTGCCACATGGTTTAATGAATGCGGTTTTCTTCATCTTCTTCGCCATGAAGATCCGATGATATCCTGAATATGCATCAAGAAACGAAAGCAAATCACATCCAGCCGTGGAGTCAACAATCTGGTCGATACGCGGCAAGGGAAATGGGTCTTTGGGACAAGCTTTATTAACATCCGTGAAGTCAATACAAAGTCGCCATTTCCCATTTGCCTTGCGCATAACTACCGGATTGGCCAACCACGGGATGGAGCACCTCCGACAAGGCCTGCTGCTTCCAACTTCTTGATCTCTTCGCAATGAACTCTTGGCGCCCACCGCCGCTTCCCGACTTTTTGCTTGACGGGCCGCGATGAGGACAGACAGCTAGGTGGTGCTCAATTACTTTCCGGGAACACCGGGATGTCGATGGTTGCCATGCAAACACATCGACATTCGCCCGCAGGAAAGCAACTAGCTCGCCTTCCTATTTAGGGTCGAGAGTGGCACTGATGGTGAAGGTACCACCAGTGCCGTCCTCCTTGGCGGGCACTTTCTTGGTCTTCGGCAGAGCTGCCGTCATCTTCTTGCACTTGCCGGTGGAGCTCGATGGTGCGTCCTCGACGATAGCGCAGCACTCCGAAGAGGTGCGCTTGCCGGAGTGGGCATCAAAGCTCTTGCCGGACTTGGTCTTCTTCTTCCCCCCGGGAGCTTCAGCGGCAAGTGATTTGCTATCTGTCGCAGCTGCTGCATCCCGGTAAATCTTGTCGGCGCAGATAAGAGCATCTTTCTTGTCGCCATGAACAGAAATGACACTTATCGGGCCGGGCATCTTAAGCAGATTGTATGCATAATGAGTGGCTGCCATGAACTTGGCGAGTGCTGGACGGCCAAGTATTCCATTGTAGGGCAATGGGAAATCAGCAACGTCAAATGTAACCCTCTCAGCCTTGAAATTCAGTTCGCGCCAAATGTTACCGCAACGTGATCTTCCCTTCGCTTGCTCCTTCCTGGGTTGATTCCTTGAAAGTGCCGCCTCTTCGAGCTCACCGTCAGGATCCAAGCTTCGAGCATCGCGGATGAGATCAGGTTTAAGCCGCCCCGCCGCCAACTAACATCTTGGTGACCTTGAGGTTGCGGATGGTTGGTGAGACCAACATCGGCAAACACCGACCGCAGTTATGCGATCAGGGTGGTCCTCAATATCAAGATGATAGGCGTGCTGGACCATTTCAAAGGCCTGCGTGACTCTACAGATGGTTCCGCTGCATTAACCTCCCGCATCCACTGTTTGAGTTGGCAGTGCGAGGTATGCAGAGAAGCACCACCGTCAACGCAGAGAACCTCTGCTGCTTCTCAAACTCCTGCTCATCAGCTTCATCGCCTTCCATATCTTCATCATCATCTTCGCTTTCATCCTTATCGCGCCGCTGGGAGGTCTGTCTCTTGCCGCGCTTGGCCTTGCCAAGTGTCCTCCCCGGCCGGTCTCTTCTTGGTAGCAGCCCCGCACCTTCCTGGGCCTTCTCCTTGTCTCGCCGCCAGACTCAGCCTTCAGAGTTCAACAAGCTGCTCGACTTTCTTGCAGCTTTGGAGGTCATGGCCCTTGGTGCGGTGAATCTTACAAGATCGTTTGTTGAGCTGTCCTCGCTTGTCGGCGTCGCCACAGCTTGGCGGTCGGTGTCGCGCGGCAACCTCCTTGCCGGAGCCACCAACCTTAGCCTTCTTGGCGCCACCTCCGCTGCCGGACTGCTCTACAACTAGTACCTCTTTGCTCTTCTTCTTTCGTTGTTCCGCCGCTCTTCTTTGCCGGGCGGTCTCCTCACCGCCGATCCTGCTTCGCATTCTCTCCGGAGTCTTCTTCCTTCTTCAAAGACGCGCACACTTGTCGGCCAGGCATATAGCTCATCGACATCCTTGACTTTACACATCGCCATCTCCTCCTCATCCTCGCGGTTTCGACGCTCGATGAAACGCGCTGATCACCGCGGCGGTGGACATCTAGGATGTTGTAGTGCACACGGCTGAATCTCTCGGATGAACTTGCGCAGGACTCTCCTTCCTTCCGGCGAGCAGGTGAAGGTCACTCTTGGCCATGAGGTTTGTGGCCGCCAGAAGGCACCGACAAACCGATGGCATAGATCTGCCCAAGAAGATATGGAACTGTCCGCAAGTGCATGAGCCAAGATCTCGACATTTGGCTTGAGTACCAGCGGAAGTAGTTGGCGAGGATCTTGTCGCCTCGCCCCCATAGCCTACACCGCAATGGTGTAGATGCTGAGAAACTCCGATGGGTATGTCCTGCCATCATACTTCTCGCACATCCGCTTGAAGTTTTTCTTGTCGGGCCATCGAACTTGCCGCAGCTCACGAGTGAACGCAGGGCAACCTACCGCGACGGCAAGTCACCGGTTCTCCGGCGCTTGCATGTCGACAATGGGCCCAGCGCGACTGGTCGGATTGACGCCGCTTTCTTCGGCGCCGGCGCGGTTCGAGCGCCTTCTTGTTGCCGTTTGAAGAACTTGGCGCTGATCACGGCGAGCTCGTGGATCCGGCGACGCGGTGGAGTCGCCGCCGATGTGGATCCGAGGAGCCGGTGATCTTGGCCTTCGAGATAGAGAGTGCATGGTGGTTGCACCCCATAGGTTTCTGCCGCCACCGCTCGTGCCTTTGTCGCCCGCCGCCGCAAGGATGCAGTTGGTTGTCATGGAGTGTCGCCGCTGGCAAAGCCGATGAGACTCGATGGTGGCCTCCATTCGCCGACCTTGTCACCGCTGAGGGTAGTCTAGAAGGAGTTGAGCTCGCCAAGGCTTCCGCTGGAGTGGTGGGAGGCAATGGCGACGGCGCGAGGAAAGGGATATGCTCGGACTTCTAACCAAGTTAGAAGGAGCAGCATCCCGCCCAGCGATCAGATTCGCGCTGCATCAAAGATGTCGGGCGCAGCATGCTGGTCTCGAGGGCCTCGGGATCCTCCAGCTTGGCCTTGATCCAACGAGCGTATGGCGCTGCGAGCGACATGATGCTGTCGGTCTCGTGCCTCCTGAGATGGACGCGGTACGTATCCGGACGCCGAGGTCGGCGCCGCCTTGTCCTTGGACTTGGCAGCGCGTGGGCTCCTCGACGACGCCGGTTCCTCCGCCAGCGTCTTCCCCACCACTCGCCACCTGGTGGTGGTGGGTTTGACGCGACGGTTTCACCGCCGCCAAGACTTCTTCTTCGGTGGCATGTTGATGGAGATGATGAAGAAATTGCTCGTGTGAACGCCGGATCAGGTTCACGCAGCCTCGATGACCCCTACCTGGCGCGCCAAAGATGTCGGGGAAGCTGATCGTGACCCACGAACACCTATGGGACCTGGCGGACCGAGTCCCTTGTGGTTCGGAGGGGGCGGAGATTGCACAAAGAGCAGATTGAGGCGATGCACACGAGCAGTTTACCCAGCTTCGGAGCTCTCCGGAGAGATAATACTCCTACTGCTGCTTGGTTGATTGTATTGTGTTCTTGCTAGGGAGCAATGAGAGCTACAAAACCTAGCTTGAGTGTGTGTAGTCTCGAGTGAGTCGAATGAACCGAACGGAGCTGAACCCTTTCTACGTTGCACACGGGCCTCCTTTTATAGGCTCAAGGGGTCACCACAGGTGGCAACGTAGACGAGGGCAAAAATGGGAAAACAGTAGTTGGTACACCGACTTGTGCAAAGGTACAAAGGCATATACCTAATTCTCGACGGCAAGGGACAAGATCAATAATGCCCGCCCCTCGCCGCCTAAACAAGGCACAACAGGACCGCTGGCGCACCACCGCTTGCCACGATGGTAGGCTTGTCAAGACCGCTTATCGCTGCTCCCGCTGCTGCTGCACAGCCTCTTCGACACGCTGCGTTCGGAGTAGCCCCACGGCGACAGGTTGGCGGATGAGCTGGAGCGAGATGAAGAGAGTTGCTGCCGCTGCAAGCACCTTGCCGCTGCTGAATCCTTGTCGCGCCGGAGCTTGTCGCCACTGCTTTCCCGTAAGCTCCTCTTGCCGGGTCTTGTTTCCTTCGTGCCCTCGAGTTCCCGCAAGCTCCTCTTGCCGGGGTCTTGTTTCCTTCGTGCCCTGAGTGGCCTTCCCGGCAAGCTCCTCTTGCCGGGGTCTTGAATACTTTGTTCTTGAATGGCTCCAAAGGAGCCGCTGAGGATCTTGGCGGTCACTAGGCAAGCCCTGCCGCGGGGTGCTGCAACTGCCCGTGCACGAGTTCGGGATACTAGGGTACCCCTACTCTAGTACACCGACAGGTAGGAATCACAAACATGGCTCAATCAACTCCTACACATACTAGTGGGTTTCATCTAGTTACTGTGGCAATGACAGGTCATGCAAAGGAAGTGGGTTCAGCTACCGCAGCACACAACAGTTTGAATCGCGTTGTCTTAATGCAGTAAACAAGAGCAGAAGCAAGAACATGGGTTTGTATCGGAATGATCAATGGGCTGCTTGCCTGATGTAGTGGTAGTAGGATACTGCCCTTCAGACGGATATTCGGGGTTATCCTCGGAGGCAGAACCTATCACGAAAGACACACCGAACATAAACAACACATGACAATATGCAGCAATATGATGCATGCTATGACATGGCAATATGAATGTGTGTTGGCCTAATGCAAGCTAGAACAGAAAGGGATGAGCTCATTTGAATCAAAGATTCAAATGGTAGCTCATTTAACATAACCATAAAGGTGCATTATCTTATTCTGCTTAAACAGCAAGGTTAACTTGTTCTTTCATGCATGAAAGCATTACCAATGGATAGATTGAATTTTTCTGATCAAAATTCATATACAAAACTTTGCATTTGGAGTTACAGATTAATTTCTATGATTTTTTGAAGTTTGCAACAATTTCTGGAATTTCCTGTGAACACATAAAACCAGAAATTAATTATTGCGTCAGCAGTGCGTCAGAGTGACGTCAGGGGTCAACGGGGGCGTCCAGGTCAACCTGACCAGTGGGTCCCGCATTTCAGTAGCTAATTAGACTAACTAATTTTTGATTAAACCTAACCTAGGTTAATTATCAGAGGGCCCCACCTAGTCAACTGTGTCAGCGGGGTCAAACCCGCCGGTCAACGGGCCAAAGCCTGCCGGCGTTTAGCCACCGGCAAGGCCAAGCGCGACGGTGTGCTGCGGGTTTAGCCCACAGGGCTTCATTTGCCACGTGGAGAGCACCTACGGGCAGCTGGTGCTCGCCCGCATCCAGCCGTGGTGATGGCTTGGCCGGAGCATCGCCGGCGACAAGTTCGGCGGAGGCCGAAGCTCGGGTCAGCTCGTGCGCGTGGCTGCAGTGGCCTAGGCGATGTGGCACTAGCTCCTACAGACTCTACGCGGTGCGAGGAGGGTGACGGACACAAGCCCGTGACCAAATGGTCACCGGAGCAACGCCGGCGACGTGGTCAGGCGGCGGTGCGTTCGGGCACAAGAGGCGCGGCGTCTACGGTAAGCTAGGGGCGAAAAGGAGAACACGGGGAGGTTCAGCAGCTCACAGAGAAGTCGCAGAGGTGGTCAGCGTGCTCGGGGAAGACTCGGTGCGGTCGGAACGACGACGGCGATCTGGGCGGCCCGAGGTTGAAGACGACGGTGGCGGGGACGATGCAGTGGCCCCGGCGTCGTGCGGCTTGGCTAGTCGACGTAGTCGACGACGGCGAACCGTTCAGGCACGGTGAGAGGGCGCGGGGACGGTGTTGGACACGGCTGTGGCGAGCGGTGGCGACGACGACGTCTCGGGCGACGTCGGGGAGGGCGAGAGGGAGGAGCCAGGGGGAGGAGCGGGTGTCTGCGGGGTCGGGGAGAGCGAGAGAACTCGTCCCACGTCGGCAGCTGGACGAGGGGAGCGGCGAGGCGGCGGGCAGCTGCGTGGAACGCATGCTTTGCTCGCGGTCGAGCAGCTGCCTGCCTGCCTGGCCAAGCCAAGCAGCTCGTTGGCGCGGTGGCTGGGCTGGGCCGGCAGGTGGGCTGCTGGGTGGCGCCAGGTAAGAGTTTTTCGTTTCTGTTTTCTTTTCTATTTTCTGTAACTTTGTTGCATTTCTAAAAATACCTAGGCAACTCCAAAAATCACCAAACTGCACCTAGTCCTTTGTTGGAATATATCCAGCATGGGACATTTTAGTTTGGGATTATTTGAGCATTTGAAATATTTTATATAATTTAAATGCCCAAATTCAAATAGCTAGAGATTTAATCCAAAGGACCTTAGAGTGACCTAGAAAACTGTGCATCACTTCCGACAAAGGGTTTAGAACCAAGGCAAAGGTGATGAACATTTTAGAAGGCATTTCAGGTTCATTGAAAATATTTTAGTAAACCCTAGTTGGATTCAAAGGGGTTCTGGGGGTTCTGTCTTCCCCATTTCAAATTTCTGATGAAAGATAAACATGATGCAACACCCTAATGCATGGACTAACTAGGATGTGACACCTTGCCTTGCTCAGTGCGGTGGTGCCCGCGGCTCAGACTGCCCGTGCACAGTTATAGCGGTACGAAAAGTGTACCCCTCTTTTTGTACACCGACACCAATGCGGTAAGGGGTTGTCAATCCCTACACAGTCACTTACGAGAGTGAGATCTGATAGATATGATAGAATAATATTTTTGGTAATTTGTGATAAAGATGCAAAGAAAAAAAGCAAAGGAAATAACCAAGTATTGGGAGATTAATATGATGAAGATAGACCCGAGGGCCATAGGTTTCACTAGTGGCTTCTCTCAAGAGCATAAGTATTTTACGATGGGTGAACAAATTACTGTTGAGAAATTAACAGAATTGAGCATAGTCATGAGAATATATAGGTATGATCATGTATATAGGCATCACGTCCGAGACAAGTAGACCGACTCCTGCCTGCATCTACTACTAATACTCCACTCGTCGACCGCTCTCCAGCATGCATCTAGAGTATTAAGTTCATAAAAATAGAGTAACGCCTTAAGCAAGATGACATGATGTAGAGGGATAAATTTATGCAATATGATGAAAACCCCATCTTGTTATCCTCGATGGAAACAATACAATACGTGCCTTGCTGCACCTACTGTCACTGGGAAAGGACAACGCAAGATTGAACCCAAAGCTAAGCACTTCTCCCATTGCAAGAAAGATCAATCTAGTAGGCCAAACCAAACTGATAATTCGAAGAGACTTGCAAAGATAACCAATCATACATAAAAGAATTCAGAGAAGATTCAAATATTGTTCATAGATAAACTTGATCATAAACCCACAATTCATCGGTCTCAACAAACACACTGCAAAAGAAGATTACATCGAATAGATCTCCACGAGAGAGGGGGAGAACATTGTATTGAGATCCAAAAAGAGAGAAGAAGCCATCTAGCTAATAAATATGGACCCGGAGGTCTGAGGTAAACTACTCACACTTCATCGGAGGGGCTATGGTGATGATGTAGAAGCCCTCTGTGATCGATGCCCCTTCCATGGAGCTTTGGAACAGGCCCCAAGATGGGATCTCGTGGGTACAGAAGGTTGCGGCGGTGGAATTAGGTTTTTGGCTCCGTATCTGATCGTTTGGGGGTACGTAGGTATATATAGGAGGAAGGAGTACGTCGGTGGAGCAACAGGGGGGCCACGAGGGTGGAGGGCGCGCCCTGGGGTGGGGGGGGGGGTAGGTGTGCCCCTACCTCTTGGCCTCATTCCAAAAATCATGTTCCCGAAGGTTTCATTCTGTTTGGACTCCGTTTGATATTCTTTTTCTGTGAAACTCTGAAATAGGCAAAAAAACAGCAATTTTGGGCTGGGCCTCCGGTTAATAGTTTAGTCCCAAAAATAATATAAAAGTGAATAATAAAGCCCAATAATGTCCAAAACAGAAGATAATATAGCATGGAGCAATCAAAAATTATAGATACGTTGGAGACGTATCATGATCCTACATGTAATTATTATGAGAGATGAAAATATGGTTGTAGAAATTTTCATGTTACTAAATTACCTCTCGTTCTGTTGAGATTGCTATTGTTTCTTTCCGCTTCCTTGCATATGCTAGTTTTTGCTTGCCTTGATAATTTGTTTGCCTATAAGATGCCTATACATAGGAAGTATGTTAGACTTAGATGTGTTTGTCATGTGTTTTAAGATGCTCTCTTTGTGATTCAAAACTTGTCTTTCATGTGAGCATCATTGAAATTATCAGTGCCTAGCTAGGGTCGCTAAACGATAGCGCTTGTTGGGAGGCAACCCAATTTTATTTTTGTTCCTTTCTTTTTGTTCCTGCTTAGAAATGAATAATTCATCTAGCCTCTGTTTAAATGTGTTTTTTATGTTTTAATTAGTGTTTGTGCCCAGTAGAACCTTTGGGAAGACTTGGGTGAAGTCTTTGCGATCTTGCTGTAAAAAACAGAAACTTTAGCGCTCACGAGATTAGCTGCCATTTTTTGCTGGAGAGCGATTTTAGGTTGATTATTTTTGCAGATGATTAATAGATAAATTCCACACGTCCACAAATTTATTTCCGAATTTTTGGAGTTCCAGAATTATACGTTTGATACAGATTGCGACAGACTGTTCTGTTTTTGACAGATTCTGTTTTTCGTGTGTTGTTTGCTTATTTTGAAGAATCTATGGCTAGTATCGGGGGGTATGAACCATAGAGAAGTTGTAATATAATAGGTTTAACACCAATATAAATAAAGAATGATTTCATTACAGTACCTTAAAGTGGTGATTTGTTTTCTTATACTAACGGAGCTCATGATATTTTCTGTTTAAGTTTTGTGTTGTGAAGTTTTCAAGTTTTTGGGTAAAGATTTGATGGATTTTGGAATAAGGAGTGGCAAGAGCCTAAGCTTGGGGATTCCCAAGGCACCCCAAGGTAAAATTCAAGGACAACCAAAATCCTAAGCTTGGGGATGCCCCAGAAGGCATCCCCTCTTTCGTCTTCGTCTATCGGTAACTTTACTTGAGGCTATATTTTTATTCACGACGTGATATGTGTTTTGCTTGGAGCGTGTTGTATGATTTGGTCTTTGCTTTTTAGTTACCACAATCATCCTTTCTGTAAACACCTTTTGGGAGAGACACACATGAATCGGAATTTATTAGAATACTCTATGTGCTTCACTTATATCTTTTGAGCTAGATAATTTTGCTCTAGTGCTTCACTTATATCTTTTAGAGCACGGTGGTGGTTTTATTTTATAGAAATTATTGATCTCTCATGCTTCACTTATAATATTTTGAGAGTCTTTTAGAACGGCATGGTAATTTTCTTTGGCTATAAAATTAGTCCTAATATGATAGGCATCCAAGATGGGTATAATAAAAACTTCCATATAGAGTGCATTCAATACTATGAGAGGTTTGATACTTGATGATTGTTTTGAGATATGAAGATGGTGATATTAGAGTCATGCTAGTTAAGTAATTGTGAATTAGATAAATACTTGTGTTGAGGTTTGCAAGTCCCGTAACATGCATGTATGGTAACCGTTGTGTAACAAATTCGAAGCATGAGGTGTTTCTTTGATTGTCCTCCTTATGAGTGGCGGTCGGGGACGAGCGATGGTCTTTTCCTACCAATCTATCCCCCTAGGAGCATGCACGTAGTGCTTTCGGTTTGATGACTTGTAGATTTTTGCAATAAGTATGTGAGTTCTTTATGACTAATATTGGGTCCATGGATTATACGCACTCTCACCCTTCCATCATTGCTAGCCTCTTCGATACCGTGCATTGCCCTTTCTCACCTTGAGAGTTGGTGAAAACTTCGCCGGTGCATCCAAACCCCGTGATATGATATGCTCTATCACACATAAGCATCCTTATATTTTCCTCAAAAAAGCCACCATGCCTACCTATTATGGCATTTCCATAGCCATTCCGAGATATATTGCCATGCAACTTTCCACCGTTCCGTTTATTATGACACGCTTCATCATTGTCATATTGCCTTGCATGATCATGTAGTTTACATCGTATTTGTGGCAAGTCCACCATGCATGATTTTTCATACATGTCACTCTTGATTCATTGCCCATCCCGGTACACCACCGGAGGCACTCATATAGAGTCATATTTTGTTCTAGTATCGAGTTGTAATCCTTGAGTTGTAAATAAATAGAAGTGTGATGATCATCATTATTAGAGCATTGTCCCATGTGAGGAAAAAAATAGAAAGGCCAAATAAAAAAGGAGAAAGGCCAAAAAAAAAAGAAGGCCCAAAAAAAGAGACGAAAAGAGAGAAGGGACAATCTTACTATCCTTTTTCCACACTTGTGCTTCAAAGTAGCACCATGATCTTCATGATAGAGAGTCTCTTATTTTGTCACTTTCATATACTAGTGGGAATTTTTCATTATAGAACTTGGCATGTATATTCCAACAATGGGCTTCCTCAAATTCCCTAGGTCTTCATGAGCAAGCAAGTTGGATGCACACCCAATTAGTTTCTTTTGTTGAGCTTTCATACATTTATAGCTCTAGTGAATCCGTTGCATGGCAATCTGTACTCCTCGCATTGACATCAATTGATGGGCATCTCCATAGCCCGTTGATTAGCCGTGTCTTCGTGAGACTTTCTCCCTTTTTGTCTTCCCTACATAACCTCCATCATCATATTCTATTCCACCCATGTTGTTATGTCCATGGCTCGTGCTCATGTATTGTGTGAAACTTGAAGAAGTTTGAGAATACTAAAGTATGAAACAATTGCTTGGCTTATCATCGGGGTTGTGCATGATGAGAGCATTTTGTGTGACGAAGATGGAGCATGGATAAACTATATGATTTTGTATGGATGAGCTTTCTTTGGTATGTTATTTTGAGAAGACATAATTGCTTAGTTAGTATGCTTGAAGTATTTTATGTCAATATTAAACTTTTGTCTTGAATCTTTCGGATCTGAATATTCATGCCATAATAAATAAAATTACATTGAAAATTATGTTAGGTAGCATTCCACATCAAAAATTCCGTTTTTATCATTTACCTACTCGAGGACGAGCAGGAATTAAGCTTGGGGATGCTGATACTTCTCCAACGTATCTATAATTTTTTATTCTTCCATGCTATTATATTATCTGTTTTCGATGTTTAATGGGCTTTAATATGCTCTTTTATATTATTTTTGGGACTAACCTATTAACTGGAGGCCCAATGCCAGTTGTTGTTTTTTTTGCCTATTTCAGTGTTTCGTAGAAAAGGAATATCAAACGGAACGAAACCTTCGCGAGGATCTTTCTTGGAACAAACGCAATCCAGGAGACTTGGAGTGGAAGTCAGAGACACAATGAGGCAGACACGAGGCAGGAGGGCGTGCCCCACCCTTGTGGGCCCCTCGTAGCTCCACCGACATACTTCTTTCACGTATATATACTCTTATACCCTGAAACATCCAGGGGATCCACGAAACCACTTTTCCACTGCCGCAACCTTCTGTACCCGTGAGATCCCATCTTGGCGCCTTTTCTGGTGATCTGTCGGAGGGGGATTCGATCATGGAGGGCTTCTACATCAACTCCATAGCCTCTCCGATGATGTGTGAGTAGTTTACCACAGACCTTCCAGTCCATAGTTATTAGCTAGATGGCTTCTTCTTTCTCTTTGGTTCTCAATACAAAGTTCTCCTTGATGTTCTTGGAGATATATTCAATGTAATACTTTTTGCTGTGTGTTTGTCGAGATCCGATGAATTGTGGGTTTATGATCAAGATTATCTATGAACAATATTTGGTTCTTCTCTGAATTCTTATATGCATGATTTGATATCTCTGCAAGTCTCTTCGAATTATCGGTTTAGTTTGGCCTACTAGATTGATCTTTCTTGCAATAGGAGAAGTGCTTAGCTTTGGGTTCAATCTTGCGTTGCTCGATCCCAGTGATAGAAAGGGAACCGACGCGTATTGTATTGTTGCCATCGAGGATAAAAAGATGGGGTTTATATCATATTGCTTGAGTTTATCCCTCTACATCATGCCATCTTGCTTAATGTGTTACTCTGTTCTTATGAACCTAATGCTCTAGATGCATGTTGGATAGCGGTCGATGTGTGGAGTAATGGTAGTAGATGGAGAACCGTTTCGGTCTACTTGACACGGACGTCATGCCTATGTTCATGATCATGCCTAGATATTCTCATAACTATGCGCTTTTCCATCAATTGCTCAGCAGCAATTTGTTCACCCACCATAATATATGCTATCATGAGAGAAGCCACTAGTGAAACCTATGGACCCTGGGTATATTTTACATCATATTAGTTTATCGTCAACTTGCCAATTTCTATCGCCATTTATTTTGCAATCTTTACTTTTCAATCTATACAACAAAAATACCAAAAATATTTATCTTATTATCTTTATCATATCTCACTTTTGCAAGTGGCCGTGAAGGGATTAAAAACCCCTTTACCGCGTTGGTTGCAAGGTTCTTGATTGTTTGTGCAGGTACTAGTCGATTTGCGTGTATTCTCCTACTGGATTGATACCTTGGTTCTCAAAAACTGAGGGAAATACTTACGCTACTTTGCTGCATCACCCTTTCCTCTTCAAGGGAAAACCAATGCATGCTCGAGAGGTAGCAAGTAGCAAACCATGTGCCTTCGTAATGATCAGCTCATAGTGCCACCAATTGGATATAAAAGTTTGGAAGAAAACATGCTCCTAATGTTGAACCATTTGGACTTTTTGTGCAGTTCCACTAAAATCGAGCATCCCTGTTTGCATAGATATTCAAATTGTGATTACTATAAAAGTGGCACTAGTTGAAGCATAGACTCACAAATATAAGCATTCCAATTTCTTAATGGGAAAAGGTAGCAAGACTGTTTCTAACCACCTGTTTGAAGGAATAAATAAGGCAACAACGTCTGATGTCAGGAAGGCATCCATAGTTTTTTTGAAAAATTGAGCCATTCCTGACATTTCCTCTTCTTTTAAGAATATTTTGTGCATTTCAACTAAAATAAAATGTCATCACCGCCTTGACAATTCAGTGATACTGTACGAAAGGAAATGACTTAACATTACATCATGATGTCAGGTATGTAGTCGACATGCATTAGAGACAAACATACAGACCTCCTCTGATAACATATTGAACATTAATTTTAACAAAGGTGTGACTAGCTTTACCGGGATAATTTGAGTGAACTCTACACCCTCTGTTCCTTAATATAAGACGTTTTCGCAGTTCAATTTAAAGTACCCAAACGTCTAGTATTTAGAAAAATAGGTAGTAGTTTTCCTGAGCACATATCTGGGAAAGCTTGCCACACTTTATATACGTCCATACGCTAATGCAACACCATTCGAATAGTACAAATATACACTAATCCAGTGGCTAGTGCAACAGTAGAGTAGTTATTTTATTACAGGGTATAGGACAATGGTTTTACTGAACAGATTTCCATAAGCTCTAGCACTGGAAGATTTCTTTTAGAACTAATAATACATAATGTAAAGGTAACAAGTTTCAGCATTGGTATACTAGCTGTGCAAGAGCATTAAGCCAAATACAAAAGTCTGAAGGTAACTAGCATTATTAACTAATGACAATATAAAAAATTGCAAACCATGTACCTTCAAGGTAAATATCATTTCGAACTCGAGGGGACCTAAAAATTGCTATCCCAATCTTGATAATCGATCAAACATAAAAACTTGATTGAACGAATCAAGAGAACAGCCGGAGGAGGAGGTGCCCACTCTTGACCTTTCCTCTTGACACTGTACAAAAAAATTTGACTTATCTCATGAAAGTGAGGTATGTAATCTATAAGCATTAACAGTGCAAAAATCTGAAGGTAGTAACAAGATTCATCGTTGGTATACTGGTTGTGCAACAGCATTAGAATGCCTTATCTGAAAAATCTTTAATACATCCACAATCAACAGCTAACCTGAAATAATCCAGTGACATTAAATGGCATTGCTTAAATTTATCGGTGGCATTAGACTGAGTGCGGCATTAGTTAAATGTGGCATCACTTTAGCAGTAGCATTGCTTGAATTGACCGCTGGTGTTATACTAACAGCAAAAAAGTGGCAATAAGGGCATGGGAGGCCCATTCGGACAGTGGGCGCACCAGTACGATGTACCTCCATGGACGCATCACTACAAAAAAATACACTTCCGTGATGATACGTGTTTGTCACAGTAGGTCAAATTTTCTGTCATGCATGTACATCCAAGACAAATTTCTGACAGAATCAAGATAGTCATACCTGTGCTGTCGTAGAAGTGTTCCATGACATTACCAAAATTATCATCACAGAAGTGTCCACTTCCATGAAGATAAATCATGCGCCACAGAACTACTTTCGTCAAGGGTGACCGACACGTGGCATCCACCGTAACGGAACGCCGTTAAGCTATCGGGTCCGGTTTTGGATCCGATAACCCATTAACAGCCCCGACCAATGGGGATTTTCCACGTGTAAAATCATCATTGGCTGGAGGAAACACGTGTCGGCTCACCGTTGGGACAGATGTCATCCACTAATTGGACCCAAATCGCCTATGATACGTCGACACATGGCACGGCCCAACAGTGGCCCATACAGTTTAAATGGGCCGGCCCAACTAAAGGCCCACAATATTTTGCGGACCATAATGGGATGGCCCAGCTAAAGGCCCACAAGATTTTGCGGGCCATAATGGGCCGGCCCAGGTGAAGGCCCACAAGATTTTTGCGCGCCATAATGGGCCGGCCCAGGTGAAGGCCCACAAGATTTTTGTGAACCATAATGGGCTGGCCCAGCTAAAGGCCCATGACGTTTCACCGACATTAATGGGCCGACCCAACTTTAGGCCCACAAGATTTTGAGGGCCCTAGTAGGCCGGCCCATTAACTGGCTGCCATGTTTTGGGACAAATCCCAGCCCATATTTGATCCGGTACATTAATGGCCTACCACGTTCCGGGCCTAATAATGGCCCATATGAGATCCGGCCCGTTAAAAGCCTACCATGTTCTGGGCCAAATTACGGCCCAGATTAGTTCCGGCCCTTTAAGAGGCTTTGGGCTAAATTATGGCCCATATCAGATTCGACCCGTCAACTGGACGCTATGCTTTTGGGCCCATTTGCTAAAGGCCCATTTAGTAATTCGGCCTGATATTAGTTTCGGCCTGTTAAGGTCCCATTTAACATTTCGGCCCTACATTAATTCTGGCCTGTTAAAAGCCCGTCATATAGTTGGGCCTAACTACGGCACAGTTTGCATCCAGCCTGCTCGCAGCCGATAATCTGATTGAGCCAAACAAGGACCGAGACAATTTTGGCCTATTATAAGCCCATGATTTGATTGGCACATTCATGGGCCGGGGTCTATTTCGGCCTGCTGCCGGCCCGTGAGCTGTTCGGCATGTTTCAGGCCCAACCTACTTTTCAGCCTCCTAAAGGCCCATTGAATTTTCTTGGGAAAATAGGGCCGGCGGTTTACTCGATCTATTAAAGGCCCGAATCTACTAGTGGGCCAGTTTACATTTAGGCATGTTAAAGGACCAAGATGACGGGGCCCATGATGCGGATCATACATGGTGATTTGCATGACGGTCCGATTATGTACCGTAATTTTATGGTTTGGCCGATTTACTGCGAAGACAGGATATATATATACAGTAAAATAACTGCAGCATCGTGAATAAGAAAAAAACCTAGACTATACAATAAAGAAATTATGGCATATTACATCCACTGGGCATCAAAGTTCGCCACTATGATAATAAAGCACAAGCAGACAACAGATTACATACATTGGGCATCAAAGATCGCCACGAGTGCAACTAAACACGCCGACAAAATAATATACAAAACCGACAGCCCTTCAATAGAGTTAAAGAAAGGATAGCCCTGCTCAGGAGGTGCAGCATAAGCAGCTGAGCAAGCTGGTGAGACTGCACTTGTTTGACACTTATATCCTCCTCACTCTGAAAGATAAACAAGCAGACAGATGACAGGTTTTGCACATACAAGTATCAGTGCTGACAATTCATCACATTTCTTACTGACGAATAAAGTGACACAGTTTAAAGTAGCATTAACACAATATGGTATTGTTCAGGTCAAGACATGGCAGGAAATGACATTGTGAAGGAGTTGGCAGCTTCACGACACCACTGGATTACAGATCAAGAACTCATAAGTATCAATGGTTAGTGTGTTGTCAATTTATCCCATTTCAGATTGGCAAAATAAGATCACTTGCTTTGTATAGTTTAATTTACATGGTATGAAGAAGGAACTTGGTTGTACAACTAAAAACTTAAATTGAGAAGGACAAACTTTTGTTTATGAACTGGTGTACATAATAAACTTTAAACATGCAATTTGATGCAAACACCAAAAATAAACAGCTGTTGCAGTCATGCCTAACCAAATATACACAACAAAGTTTGGAGGCTTGAGAAGGACAAACTTACATTATTGGTGAAGGCGGGCTCTATAAATCCCTTGTCCATGCTGATAGGGGGGGGGGCAATTCAAGAAGTTTACCACAGAATCTTCTTCATAAGCATTGCCTTTATTCTACATTTTGTTAAGAGTAAATATAGATGTGACAATATAAGAAAAAATGGAGAATATTTAAGATAAGATGAAGAGTGATGCTACATAACCAAGTAGCTATAAATGTAAGTATAGTGATACAGGCAAAAGGTACAGCCAAGAGCAATGCAGAGCTAAACTTCTTCAGTACCATCGGTGTTATCCAACCTTATGGTAAGAGTAAATATAGATCTTATGTGTAGAAAATGGAGGGCAAAGGAAAATAAGCTGCAGAGTGATGGTACATGAACAACTACTGTCAATATAAGTACATCGATAAAGGACAGCAGGTACTTACAAGAACAATGCAGAGCTAAAAAAATTCATTGGCATTGGATATATTCTACACTAATGTAACCATTCATACAGATCAGATAATTTGGAGCGAACAATCGATAAGCAAGCTATCATGCATACCGCTGTCACATAATGAACCAGGTATGTATGCAAGTACAGTGATACAGGACAACCGGTACTAACAAGAGCAATGCAGCGGGCAACATATTTGCGATATCCTATCGTTCTTTTCAAACCGGAATTCTTTTTCGAGCAGATTTCCTGCAAAAACTATCCATAAGGCACATGCAGAAAAGTAGAAGTTCAAATTGTCATGCGATATCATAGACAGTACCTCATCCTTGGAACGAGACCAGTGCATAACAAGGTTTTTCCATTCAATGCCTTCTAAATTTAGCACAGGAGACTTCACTAGAAATTCGTTTATAGACTTTCCATCAAAGTGTGATTTCCTCAGGTAACACCAATACTGCTGCAATGCTACCTTGAAAAGTGCAAGCAAGCTTTGCTTGTCATGACTATCTAGATTGACCCTCGCCTACTTACAATAATGTAATGTAAATCATTGATGTGTTCAATCAGCAGCAAACAGGAAAATAATCACCATGAATAATAGCACTTACACGTAAGTGGGACAGGAAGATGTGAAAATGGTGTTTGTCTTCACTATAATCTTCCAATGATGGGAATATATGCATGTAGTCCCTAACAACATTGAAAGCATTGTCTTTTAAACTGGGAATAACTAGAATGGGGTTCCAATCTGCAGGAACTGGTCGTCTATGCAGTTGGGATAGGTCTTTGGCCGGTGGACTTGCTGTACTTTTTGCTGGAGTGGGAATTTTCTGTGGTACGGCTGGTGCTATGGCAACTGAAATCAGCATACCTTTTGCTGGAGTGCAGGTCCTTTGTGGTGGGG
The DNA here is from genome assembly GCA_021605205.1 of Aegilops longissima. NCBI lineage: Eukaryota > Viridiplantae > Streptophyta > Magnoliopsida > Poales > Poaceae > Aegilops > Aegilops longissima. Next base: position 179,441,366 of record CM038680.1, on the reverse strand, counting down.
CTAGTGGTGTGGCCAGTGAAGTATGGGTACAGTCTGCTGGAGTCGGTCCTACATATTGTGGTACTGGTTGTACAACCAATATAAGTGGGGTGATGTCTGATTTCTCCGGCACAACCATGTTTTTCAAGGACTTTGCTGGTGCTCCTTCAGGTTCGGCAATCACCCTCTTCCTTTTTGATGTCTGATGCACAAGAACAACATTTGAGTGGGAAAACATGGTATGATGACAGATGGAATATGTATCGATAATGGATGGGCATGGCATCTCGACATATATGATGAGTAAACTAAGCAGATGGCGGTGCAACAAAGTAGAATAAATGCAAGACAACATATGCAAGATACGCTCAATCAATAAACCTTGCCAAATTAGAGCAGGCACCTTGATGGGTGAACATGACAGGCCATTTATCTTTGACTCCTCGAGGTTAGAATAGTCATTAGGATCGTATTCTGAACAAGAATCTACATGTGGGGAGCGTATGAGTTTCATTGCATCCAGAATGGCACTCAATGCCTTGGTGCCAATTTTGTAAGTCATTGTAGTGTTCCACAATATTCTTCTGTTGCGTGGATTCTGATATTCACTGTAATTACGTATAATATCTGAGAACCATGAAAACATAAATAGTTGTGAGATTATCTTTGTAGCAGAGGATATTCTAATATAGGGGCGCCCCTGTAAACACTTGTGTGCTATCACTTGATTCTGATGAGAGAGCTCATGTGTGTTGTAATATGGTGTGTGCATTTATATAATCTGGCACAAGTACACACAAAAATAGGCTCCAGAAGTAAGGATAGTTGGCAGATGATAGGTTCAAAATATACTGTATAGAGACTTTATTGCCAAACCATGATAACAAGAGCACAAAGCAACAAGGGAGATCATAGTGTACATATAAGGGGTACACCATAACCACGATATATAAATCGGGAAAGTGGAACTGGATTGAAAATACGGTGTTGTATTGCCGCTAGTAATTGAAAGCCTATCGATCAAGTACATGCTAGCTCTATCAGATGTTGACTGCAGATGTCCCTGCTCCCCTTCCTGACAAGGAACATACTGTACGTACTAAATACAGAATAACAAAAGAGGAACATGTTAAAGAACATAAGAGGAAGCATATTCTAGAGGTTCCGCTTAATTGCATACAATGTTGGTTGCCAACTCATGATGAATCACAGCGCCCAAAGAAATGCAATTCCATGTTGTCTCCCTATATGTGGCAATTTTGAACAAGAGTCATTAGGATCATATTCTGAACAAGAGTCAACAGGTGGGGAGCGTATGAGTTTCATTGCATCCAGAATGGCACTCAATGCCTTGGTGCCAATTTTTTAAGTCATTGCGGTGTTTAGCTTCAAGAGTGGACTGCTTCTAGTGCGACACAAAGTAGCTACACAGATCATAGTGTAGATATAACAGGAAAATCATAAGCATCAGAGTAAAATCAGCAAAGTGGAACTTGCTGGAATATATGTGTTAGTATTTCCGGTACGGCTAGAAAGGCTTCGAATACCAGCTCTCTTCAATTGAAGGTGTGGTACTGGTAATATCAGTGTAACTCTCAAAGGCGACACAGCTCCCCGCATTTTCTTGCTATTCCTATAGGATTCAAGTGGGCAGGCCACTACAAATCCTATTCCCATGTTTACAAAATCCTACGAATCAAAGAGGCCCGACGAGTTCAAAGTGTCCATACCAACCGACCGTATAGACCTCTACACTGCAAATGTCCCTGCTCATATTCACTACAAGGAACATACTGTACTACTATCATACTCCCTCCGTTCCAAAATATAAGTCTTGGTAGAGATTTCCACTATGGATCACATACAGATGTATCCAGATACATTTTAGAGTGTAGATTCACTCATTTTGCTCCATATGTAGTCCATGGTGGAATCTATACAAAGAATTGTATTTAGGAACGGAGAGAGTACTTATTAAAGAAGAACGGAAGAGGAACATGGTAAAGAAGAGTAAGCAGATTTTGGATAATAAAATGTTCGTTGCGCAGTGCCCACACATGATGAACCAGAGCGCATTAAGAAACCAACTCCCTGCTGTCTCTCTATATGTGGTGCACGTGCTTTTTCAAAAGTAAAGTAGGAACATTAACTGACCAATTAAATGTTATCTATTTTAGTAATATCAGCATCATATCAGATTCGTACTTGAGCAACAAGTTTGGAATTATGAGTGGCACGTTGTTTAGCTTGATGGATTCAGGAGCAGTGCTAAGCAGGTACAATGATGGTACTGAATATAAAGACATGTCTGCATTTGGGTTAGGCGACCATTTCAGGCGGTTGGATGAAGATCCTATGTCCCCTAACCCTTCTTCTTCCTCGTCTCTGATTCTTCCCATACATAACACCGCACGGGCCGCCGGCCGGACCATCGGCCCCCACCGCCTGTGTTCCTCCGCCACCCCAACCCCCACCCCCGCCCCCACCCGCGTCGAGTTTTCTTCGTTCGGCGAGGCCCCCCACCGCCCCAACAACCAAAGTCCCCATCCGAGCCCCTTCGTTCGCACCGGCGAACTCCGGCGAGCACTAAAAAATCGACTGACCCAATTTTGAAATTTAGTCTACTATGATTTAACTAGTGTGGAATATAAAAGGGGAAAACCATAAGCATCGGGAGTATAGTGTTGAGCATGCCATGGCGGATCTGAAGGGGCAAACCGGACAAAGGCGACTTCGCAACCAATGTTTGCTCTCAACTAGCAAGTAAGTGATGGACAAGAAATCAGAGTAAAGCAGTGGCGATCTATTTTCTTGTTGTGATAAATAAGTTGAGCAGATACGAAAGAGTACCGCCTCTAGTGCAGCGCCATGTATGCATCTATTGAGAATTTGACGGTGCTGCGGTAGCGATGGCTGTCGGCGGCGTGGAAGCAGATCTAGGAGGGTAGACGGTGGCGGCGGGGCGCGGTGGACGAGACGGTCGTAGGAGCGGCGCCGGCAAGGTGGACGACGACGGGGATGAAGCGAGAGGACGGGATGCAAGGATCTCGGTCCGAAGCCGTGGATGAGAGAGGTCGATCTCTTGTAATGGACGGTGGTGTCGGGGTATCAGCTCCGGCATGGTGGAGGAGGACGGCGGTGGATGGGGTGGCGGACGGAGGAGGCTGGGGTGGAGAGGGTGTTTTGGCGCCCACGGAGTACGAATGGGGAAATGGAGGTGGAGAGGAAGGGGTGAACCATGTCTTCTGGGCGGGCTTTTCTCAAATGCAAGGAAATTTACAAACTTAGCCCCCGTTTCAAATTTCCTACATCACAGCAATATTAGTCGGTTGGGGATAGGACGGTAATCTTGCATACACCGAATATTTGCCGACGAGAATTTGTTTTTGGCGCCCATCGTGTATGAATCAGGGAGGGAGTCAACTTCGGCCGAGGACACACTGTGTTTTGGCGCCCACCGTGTGTGAATCCGGGTGAGAGGCGGTTATGTCACGTTCGAGTGAAATTACAAACCTACCCTTATCAAAACCTATAGAAATCGAGCAAATAGGCTTTACGTGGCATGGATAGGCAGTAGTAATTTCCATCTCGCAGATTTTGGTTTCGGGCGGTTACTGCGACTTTCCCCGCTTCGTTCAAATTTTGCAGAGTGCACGTTTACCGTGCCAGCTCAATTCGAATCCCGTTTGTATTCCATTTTTTTTGGGCGGGATCCATTTTTGATTGGAATAAAATTCTATATACATCATTTTTTATATATACTTTCAAAAGCACAACACCCTTTATACATAAATATGGTTTACAAATGGCATGATCTCAGATTCATAAGGTTGTATCCATCAATTTGGATTTTCAAATATTTGAAACCACTTTATGTTGAAATCAAATGTATGCATTCCTCGCTAACTGTCTCCAATTAATGTGTGTTTCATGCGCGTTTTTTTACTTCTCAAACATGTATAATGTGTTTCACACACGCAACATATAGTGTATCCCGTTTAGACATTAATTGCATATTAACCATGCATTGTTTCTAAATAAAGAATCTATGGATCACCAATATTAATAAACTATCTAACATTACACGTGTCCCGAAATTCAAATGAATATGCATGTTTGATACACCAATTTGCGTTATGATATTATCGATGTCGTGATCTCCAGTTTAAATATTTGAATCCCATTTAATCCAGATATTTGTCTCATATAACTATCAGTCATGCTTATATAGGACTATCACTCTAGACCTATACGCGTTCATCGTCTCTCGGGTATCTCTCGTGCTACCTGTATGTCGACAATGATCTTTTATCTTCGTAACACACTGACGGTACTCTCTCCCTCGACCTTCATCACTCTATCCCTCTCTAAGTATATCTCGCTCCCTGCTATGTGTTTCTAACTATGATTCTCCATGTGGAATCTCTTTCTCTCACACAAACACAAAACTTTGTCTTCCGGAGTATCATTTCTCTCTACTATTCCCCTGTGTGCAACTCGCACATCCCTAATACAGAGATGTCTTTCGCTTCTTAGGTATGAGAACCTATGACTCTTCCTCTTAAATATCTCTTTCTCACACACAAAAACAAACTCTGTCTCCGAGGGTCCCATATTTCTCCACTGTTCTCTTGCATGTCGCTCACACACGTTCTCTTGATGTCGACTATTCTCACGCGCACACACCTTCTCTTCCCTCTCTACGGGCATTTTCTCTCTCTCACCCCATCGTTGGTGGCCTCTGCCATACACATCACCTCTCTATGATGAAGCCATGCACACTTAAATTACATTCGCCACCGAAGACCCCGCGACAAACACACACACACACACACACACAAACAAACACACACACACACACACACACACGCGCATGCACCCCCCACCCCCACACACACACGCACACACACATAGTAAGACTCCATCACACACACACTCACACACACACTCACTAAGACTCCATCTCTCTCTCTCTCTCCCACACACACACACACACACACACACACACACACACTGAGACTCCATCTCACACACACATGCTCTAGGTGGACCATTTGTTCCTACCAGCCTTCATCCACCCTTACCCGTATGATAAACAATCACCTTAATTTACTTGTATAACATGGACAAATTCCACTTTACTTTAGTAGTTAGCAAACTTATCATTTGTACCCTTATAAAAAACCGAGTTAACAATGATGGTGTGCCTGCCATCTTGTAATATAGACCGTTTGATCTATATCTGATGGATAGAAAGCAAACTATGATACTTATACAAAAGATAGACGCACCTCTCTCCACATCCTTATCTCCCACACCTCATTGCTGAGCAATTAAAAAATAAAGTCTCCGGAACAATCAAGCATGGTGGCTGCCAGCCCTTGGCGCCAATCCATCCCCATGCCTCCGCCCATTCCGACCACCAGTCACCATCATGCTCCACTCCTCCTCACCTTATCTCTCATCTTTCATTTTTTTGATGACATACTCGAGATACCAGTTTTTCGATAAAATTCTCGAAATATCATTAGTTTTTACACATGGGATTACTCCTGCATGGGTAAATCACAACATGTGTTTTGTAAAACAATGCATATTGATGTTCCGTGCAATGCACGAGCATCTTGCTTGTAATTATATAACGCAAATCACGAGCAGGAAGTGACATTTTTTTACACAACCACGTTAACATGGCCACGTAAATCACTAGCTAAAGTAAATACCATTATACGTATATCCCGATGCAAAAGGTTGAGTACATGTCCGAAGAGTAGAGTCGCACACACGCACTCTATCTCTCTGAATCTTGATACATCTCCAACGTATCTATAATTTTTGATTGCTCCATGCTACTTTATCTACTGTTTTGGACTATATTGGGCTTTATTTTCCACTTTTATATTACTTTTGGGACTAACCTATTAACCGGAGGCCCAGCCTGAATTGTTGTTTTTGCCTATTTCAGTGTTTGAAGAAACGGAATATCAAACGGAGTCCAAACGGAATGAAACCTTCGAAACATGATTTTCTCACGAACGTGATCCAGAGACTTGGACCCTACTCCAAGAAGTAACAGAGGCGGTCACGAGGTGGGGGCACCCCCTAGGGCGCCCCTTCCTCGTGGGCCCCTGTTGCTCCACCGACGTACTCCTTCCTCCTATATATACCTACGTACCCCCAAACGATCAGAACAGGAGCCAAAAACCTAATTCCACCGCCGCAACTTCCTGTATCCACGAGATCCCATCTTGGGGCCTGTTCCGGAGATCCGCTGGAGGGGGCATCCACCACGGAGGGCTTCTACATCATCACCATAGCCCCTCCGATGAAGTGTGAGTAGTTTACTTCAGACCTTCGGGTCCATAGCTAGTAGCTAGATGGCTTATTCTCTCTTTTTGGATCTCAATACAATGTTCTCCCCCTCTCTCGTGGAGATCTATTCGATGTAATCTTCTTTTTGTGGTGTGTTTGTTGAGACCGACGAATTGTGGGTTTATGATCCTGATTATCTATGAATAATATTTGAATCTTCTCTGAATTCTTTTATGTATGATTGGTTATCTTTGCAAGTCTCTTCGAATTATCCGTTTGGTTTGGCCAACTAGATTGGTAGTTCTTGCAATGAGAGAAGTGTTTAGCTTTGGTTTCAATCTTGCGTGTCCTTACCCAAGGATGTAAAGGGTTGCAAGGCACGTATTGTATTGTTGCCATCGAGGATAACAAGATGGGGTATTTATCATATTGCATGAATTTATTCCTCTACATCATGTCATCTTTCTTAAGGCGTTACTCTGTTTTTAACTTAATACTCTAGATGCATGCTGGATAGCGGTCAATGAGTGGAGTAATAGTAGTATATGCAGAATCGTTTTGGTCTACTTGTCTCAGACGTGATGCCTATATACATGATCATACCTAGATATACTCATAACTATGCTCAATTCTGTCAATTGCTCAATAGTAATTTGTTCACCCACCGTAGAATACTTATGCTCTTGAGAGAAGCCACTAGTGAAACCTATGGCCCCCGGGTCTATTCTCATCATATCAATCTCCATCACTTTAATACTTGCTTTGTTTTTACTTTTCCTTTTACTTTTCACTTTGCACCTCTATACCAAAAATACCAAAAATATTATCTATCATCTCTATCAGATCTCACTCTCGTAAGCGGCCGTGAAGGGATTGACAACCCCTAATCACGTTGGTTGCGAGGAGCTATCGTTTTGTGCAGGTACGAGGGACTTGTGTGTGGCCTCCTACTGGATTGATACCTTGGTTCTCAAAAATTGAGGGAAATACTTACGCTACTTTGCTGCAGCATCCTCTCCTCTTCGGGGAAATCCAACACAGTGCTCAAGAGGTAGCAAGAAGAATTTCTGGCGCCATTGCCGGGGAGTCTATGCAAAAGTCAACATACCAAGTACCCATCACAATCCCTATCTCTCGCATTACATTATTTGCCATTTGCCTCTCGTTTTCCTTTCCCCCACTTCACCCTTGTCGTTTTATTCGCCCTCTCTTTCCCAATCTCCTCCTCTTTTTCTCGCTGTCCTTTTGTTTGCTCGTGTGTTAGTTCGCTTGCTTGTCGTTATGTCTAGTCTCATATCTTCTCCGTTATCTCCCGAGAATGAAGTTCTAAATTTTAAGCAAAGGGAGGGAGAAAATCTAAAAGATGCTTGGTATAGAATTTGCAATGCTCAAAATAGATCTACCAGGAAGCAATCTACTTCAGTTCTTCTTCATAATTTTTACGTAGGTGCTAATCCTTGGTATAGATATATCCTTGATACCATTACCAGAGGGAATTTCTTGGGTAGCCATACTTTTGATTCTTATAATGCTTTAATAGATTTATTTGGCTCACCACCTCTTTTGGTTAATGGAACTATGTTAACTTTGGAGCATGTTATGCAAAGACTTGAAATTATTGAGAATAAAGTTGCTACCACTGAATCAATTGAAAATCTTGATAAAAAGATCCACAATCAAATTACCCAATATGGATCTAAGGTAGGAATGACTTTGAAAAATATTAAAGAAAAGGAACCCTTAGTTAATGAGAAAATAAATTTAGATTCCACCAGAATCGATAAACTTGAGGGTATCATTACCAACTTGGGAACCGCTTTTTCTTCCGTAAAAGACACCCCAAGTTCGTCTACTAAAAATACTAAGCTTATTTATGTTCCTAAGAATAAGGGTGAATCATCTAGTAAGGAAACTGCGGATCTTAAATCTATAAGTGTTCATCCCAATCTTTTTGCCATCATTAAGGAACCGTTTGCTATGAATGAATTTTTTGATCTTTTGCCTAAAAATTTGACAATTACTAGAAAGAAAGAAAATTCTAAAGAAGGTAGATGCCTCATTGAAGAATTGCCTACCAAAGATGGCAATACCTAGATCTATTCTTGCTTTTATGCCTAGCTAGGGGCGTTAAACGATAGCGCTTGTTGGGAGGCAACCCAATTTTATTTTTTTTGTTTTTTTTTGTTTTTGCTTCTGTTTAGGAATAAATAATTCATCTAGCCTCTGTTTAGATGTGGTTTTATGTTTTAAATAGTGTTTGTGCCAAGCTAGACCTATTGGATCTTCTTGGGTGATAGTTATTTGATCTTGCTGTAATTTCCAGAAACTTTGCGCTTAGTGCCCGAATTATTAAAAATCACCAGAACGTGATAAAATACTTATTCCAATTTCTGCTGATCAATAAACAAATTATCTAGGTCGTCTAATTTTGGTAGATTTTTTGGAGTTCCAGAAGTTTGCGTTAGTTACATATTACTACAGACTGTTCTGTTTTTGATAAATTCTGTTTTTCGTGTGTTGTTTGCTTATTTTGATGAATCTATGGCTAATAAATAGTTTATAATCCATAGAGAAGTTAGAATACAGTAGGTTTAAGACCAATATAAATAAAGAATGAGTTCATTACAGTTCCTCAAAGTATTCTTTTGTTTTCTTTCTCTAACGGAGCTCACGAGATTTCTATTGAGTTTTGTGTTGTGAAGTTTTCAAGTTTTGGGTGAATTCTTTTGATGGATTATGGAACAAGGAGTGGCAAGAGCCTAAGCTTGGGGATGCCCATGGAACCCCCAAGATAATCCAAGGACACCAAAAAGTCAAAGCTTGGGGATGCCCTGAAGGCATCCCTCTTTAAATCTACTTCCATCGGTAATTTACTTGGAGCTATATTTTTATTCACCACATGATATGTGTTTTGCTTGAAGCGTCTTGTATTATTTGCGTCTTTGGTTGTTAGTTTACCACAATCATCCTTGCTGTACACACCTTTTAAGAGAGCCATATATAAATTGGAATTTGCTAGAATACTCTACGTGCTTCACTTATATCTTTTGAGCTTGATAGTTTTGCTCATAGTGCTTCACTTATATCTTTTGAGCGTGATAATTTTTGCTCTAGTGCTTCACTTAGATCTTTTAGAGAACGGTGGTAGATTTGTTTTAAAGTAACTATTGATCTCTCATGCTTCACTTAGATTATTTTGTGAGTCGTTAATAGCATGGTAATTTGCTTAATATTAATATACTTGGTATTCAAGATATGTGAAACTTTCTTTTGAGTGTGTTGAATATTAAGAAAAGTTTGATGCTTGATAATTGTTATGAGATATGAAGATGGTGATATTAGAGTCATGCTAGTTGAGTAGTTGTGAATTTAAAGAATACTTCTGTTGAAGTTGTGATTCCCGTAGCATGCACGTATGGTGAACCGTTATGTGATGAACTCGGAGCATGATTTATTTATTGATTGTCTTCCTTATGAGTGGCGGTCGGGGACGAGCGATGGTCTTTTCCTACCAATCTATCCCCCTAGGAGCATGCGCGAATACTTTGCTTTGATAACTTCTAGATTTTTGCAATAAGTATATGAGTTCTTTATGACTAATGTTGAGTCCATGGATTATACGCACTTTTTCTCATCCTTCCACAATTGCTAGCCTCTCTAATACCGCGCACTTTTTGCCGGTATCATACACCCACCATATATCCTCCTCAAAACAGCCACCATACCTACCTATTATGGCATTTCCATAGCCATTCCGAGATATATTGCCATGCAACTTTCCACTATTCCGTTTATTATGACACGCTCCATCATTGTCATATTGCTAGCATGATCATGTAGTTGACATCGTATTTGTGGCAAAGCCACCTTTCATAATTCTTTCATACATGTCACTCTTGAATCGTTGCATATCCCGGTACACCGCCAGAGGCATTCATATAGAGTCATATTTTGTTCTAAGAATCGAGTTGTAATTGTTGAGTTTTAAGTAAATAAAATTGTGATGATCATCATTATTAGAGCATTGTCCCAGTGAGGAAAGGATGATGGAGACTATGATTCCCCCACAAGTCGGGATGAGACTCCAAACAAAAAATAAAAAAAAAGAGAAAAATGAAAAAAAAGAGGCCATAAAAAAGATAAAAGGCCCAAATAAAAAATGAGAGAAAAAGAGAGAAGGGACAATGTTACTATCCTTTTACCACACTTGTGCTTCAAAGTAGCACCAAGATCTTCATGATAGAGAGTCTCTCATTTTGTCACTTTCATATACTAGTGGGAATTTTTCATTATAGAACTTGGCTTGTATATTCCAATGATGGGCTTCCTCAAATGCCCTAGGTCTTCGTGAGCAAGCGAATTGGATGCACACCCACTTAGTTTCTTTGGTTGAGCTTACATATACGTATAGCTCTAGTGCATCCGTTGCATGGCAATCCCTACTCACTCACATTGATATCTATTGATGGGCATCTCCATAGCCCGTTGATACACCTAGTTGATGTGAGACTATCTTCCCTCTTTTTGTCTTCTCCACAACCACCATTCTATTCCACATATAGTGCTATATCCATGGCTCACGCTCATGTATTGCGTGAAGATTGAAAAAGTTTTGAAAATGTTAAAGTATGAAACAATTGCTTGGCTTGTCATCGGGTTGTGCATGATTTAAATATTTTATGTGGGAAGATGGAGCATAGCCGACTATATGATTTTGTAGGGATAACTTTCTTTGGCCATGTTATTTTGAGAAGACATAATTGCTTAGTTAGTATGCTTGAAGTATTATTATTTTTATGTCAATATGAACTTTTGTCTTGAATCTTTCAGATCTGAATATTCATACCACAATTAAGAAGATTTACATTGAAATTATGCCAAAGTATCACTCCGCATCAAAAATTCTCTTTTTATCATTTACCTACTCGAGGACGAGCAGGAATTAAGCTTGGGGATGCATGATACGCTCCAACGTATCTATAATTTTGATTGCTCCATGCTACTTTATCTACTGTTTTGGACTATATTGGGCTTTATTTTCCACTTTTATATTATTTTGGGACTAACCTATTAACCGGAGGCCCAGCCTGAATTGCTGTTTTTTGCCTATTTCAGTGTTTGAAGAAACGGAATATCAAACGGAGTCCAAACGGAATGAAACCTTCGAAACATGATTTTGTCACCGAACGTGATCCAGAGACTTGGACCCTACTCCAAGAAGTAACAGAGGCGGTCACGAGGTGGGGGCGCCCCTAGGCGCGCCCCTTGCCTCGTGGGCCCCTATTGCTCCACCGACGCACTCCTTCCTCCTATATATACCTCACGCACTTCAAACGATCGAACAGGAGCCAAAACCTAATTCCACCGCCCCAACTTCCTGTATCCACGAGATCCCATCTTGGGGCCTGTTAGGAGCTCACGAGGGGGCATCCACCATGGAGGGCTTCTACATCATCACCATAGCCCCTCCGATGAAGTGTGAGTAGTTTACTTCAGACCTTCGGGTCCATAGCTAGTAGCTGGATGGCTTCTTCTCTCTTTTTGGATCTCAATACAATCTTCTCCCCCTCTCTCGTGGAGATCTATTCGATGTAATCTTCTTTTTGTGGAGTGTTTGTTGAGACCGATGAATTGTGGGTTTATGATCCAGATTATCTATGAATAATATTTGAATCTTCTCTGAATTCTTTTATGTATGATTGGTTATGTTTGCAAGTCTCTTCGAATTATCCGTTTGGTTTGGCCAACTAGATTGGTAGTTCTTGCAATGGGAGAAGTGTTTAGTTTTGGGTTCAATCTTGCGGTGTCCTTACCCAAAGGATGTAAAGGGTTGCAAGGCACGTATTGTATTGTTGCCATCGAGGATAACAAGATGGGGTATTTATCATATTGCATGAATTTATTCCTCTACATCATGTCATCTTGCTTAAGGTGTTACTCTGTTTTTAACTTAATACTCTAGATGCATGCTGGATAGCGGTCGATGAGTGGAGTAATTGTAGTAGATGCAGAATCGTTTCGGTCTACTTGTCTCGGACGTGATGCCTATATACATGATCATACCTAGATATACTCATAACATTGCTCAATTCTGTCAATTGCTCAACAGTAATTTGTTCACCCACCGTAGAATACTTATGCTCTTGAGAGAAGCCACTAGTTAAACCTATGGCCCCCGGGTCTATTCTCATCATATCAATCTCCATCACTTTAATACTTGCTTTGTTTTTACTTTGCCTTTTACTTTTCACTTTGCATCTCTATACCGAAAATACCAAAAATATTATCTATCAACTCTATCAGATCTCACTCTCGTAAGTGACCGTGAAGGGATTGACAACCCCTAATCGCGTTGGTTGCGAGGAGCTATCGTTTTGTGCAGGTACGAGGGACTTGTGCGTGGCCTCCTAATGGATTGATACCTTGGTTCTCAAAAATTGAGGGAAATACTTAAGCTACTTGGCTGCATCATCCTCTCCTCTTCGGGGAAATCCAACACAGTGCTCAAGAGGTAGCAAATCTCACACACACACACACGAGTTATGTGACGCCCACTTAAGCAGACACGTATGTTACAATTTGTGCACCCGCGGGTACACGTGATGCTGCGCATTTATTTAAGCCGGGCGGCGAACCCAAATAGTAGATGCATTCATTCCCCTCCCGCCGCCTCTTCTCTGGTCGCCGTCGCCCGGTAGCCATGGCCCGGCCGAAGGTAACAACATACGCCATACTCCCGCCGGAGCGGCTGTTTAATCTGGAAAATTTAGTGGTCATGCATGCATCTTTTTGTGCTAGCACTCCTATATAAGGGTTGACCGGTCGCTTCCCGCGGACGTGCGTGGGCTGTGGAGTAACGGTTTTTACCACAATTTCTTAGGAAACTGAGTGCAATAATTGAGTAGTTTAGCAAACTACCAGTACTACACATGAAGCGGTTCAGAACCTATACTCCCTTGCCAGCTCGCGCTTCCCGCGTGAAACGGTCAGCGTCGCCCTAGAGCGTCAGTGCCGCATTAATGCCCGGCCAGAGCGGAAGCGACCTCTCACTAGCGCCGTCTTTGAAGCGGCGCGACGGCCGAGAGAGGCGCCGCTTCCCGGTGCACCGACTGCTCCACGTCGAGGCTGGACATCGACCGGGGTGATGCCCCCTTTCGTTCCGCACTCTAATCTGGTGCATGACACGTATTACGTCGACCCAGATGCTGCTGGCTGTCCCACATGTTGGCGAAGTAGTACGTAGTAGTAAGAAGAAGCAAAGGATCATGCGGTATACTAGAGATTCCAACAAGTGACTAGACTACTCCGCGTGTAGTATCTCAAATCTCAAATCTCAAATCTCCCTTCCGGTTTATAGGGCTCAAATCTCAAATCTCATCAATCAAGGCATTTTTCAATTGGAGGAATGTATCTCGTACTTTACAAAACTACCCTAATTAAACTCATGCATTAATGACGTAGTTTTCTCGTTTTCCTCTACGCCTTGGTCGCGGTGCACAATATGACTAGCCTCTCTATCTACTTGCGGGACATCAAAGCATCCGGGCCCGCGTGCCATCCACCAAATCACAGCGAGGTGCTACAGTCGAAACTCACCGGTCACCCCGGTGTGGCCGTCATGACCCGTCATATCACAAAACCCACACCTTTACCAGCAGTGGTAAAGTGGCCTCGAAGTTGGACTGGACGAAGCAACCATTGTCGTGGTTCTAAGCCTGACAGTAGAATGGGGGGTAGGTATGGAGAGGCAAGATCCTAGCTATGGAGTAGTTGTATACGCAAGGTGTTTACGAGTTCAGGCCCTTCTCGAAGGAAGTAACAGCCCTACGTCTCGGAGCCAGGAGGCGGTCGACTGTATTATATGCGTATGAGTTACAGGGGTGCGAACCATTTACACTGAGGAGGGGGGTGGCTTATATAGAGTTCGCGCACCCTCCAAATTTCTCGATTATGTAGGGATTAAGGTACATTAAGAGAGGGAGTTCTTGTAACGTCCCACATAAAGTGCTATGATGACCATAAAGCCACTTAATGACCGACCGTTTGCATGCAGACTGACTGTAGATTTTCTGGCGGTCGAGTGGTTGGCTGGTGGTCGAGTGTCTTCAGGTCCGTCGAGTGGAATCTTTCCAGGTCGACTGAAAGGTGTTTTCTTTAAGAGATGTCCTTGGGGAGGGTATCTTGGACAGGTTCATGACCCTACCCTAGGTACATGACTTCATCAGTAGCCCCCGAATGGATCGAGGTTTGAGTGGGGAAGGAGTTGAGAACTCTTCCGACCCAATTTTTGTGTGATGATCACGTCTTGTCCTGGATCAATAAGCTTAGGTGACGGCTTCAACTTCTTTTTCAGTCGCCTTGATCCATTCTTTGTATCTGTCGAGTGTGTTTTTTGTACTTGGTGAACTTGAGTGACAGGACGGAGGAAATCTTCTATCCGACGATTTGCTCTACGGTATGATTTAGCGGGATTCGAATTTTCGGGAAACAAGCGGGGCGGAGGAAGCCGCAGTAATCGGACGGGATAAGGCAGGGACGCCTCGATCTCGCCCACCTTTTTCGCCACGTATCGCGTGGGCGTATCGCTATGGATTTGATAGGATCGCCTGGGCCTACCAAATACCACCAAAGCAACCTCATATAAGGCCTCGGACGGGGGGTTTTGAATAGTGCGTTCCCCTTTCCTCCTCCCTTCTCCAGATTCATCTGCCGCATGCGATTCCTCCTCCGCATTGCTGCTCCGTGTGCGTCTCGTCAGCGACAATGGTGGAGGACAAGACAGCGGCTTTGGAGTGGGCGAAGAAGGTGTCGGCGAAGGTGAAGGGAAGAGCGACCAGTCAGGGCGGATTCTCGTCGAGGGCCAGCTTGCCGCAGGGCTGGATCCAGGTCGACTGGATCCACTCGACGATCAGCCAGAAGGACCTCGACGACATGGCCAATGAAGGACGGATCCTCCATGAAACGGCGCGGCTCCCGGGGAAGGAGTTGACGCCACAACCTCTGGAGGGTGAGTGCGTTCTCTTGGCCACCCATGTCGACCGCGGGTTTTCTCTGCCGCCTCACCCTTTCTTTCGGGGATTTCTGAACTTCTTTGGGGCACAACTTCACCACTTCACTCCCAACTCCATCGTGTATCTTGCTGCTTTTGTGTCGTTGTGTGAGAATTTCTTGGGTTGCCGGCCTCATTGGGGCCTTTTCAAGCACATTTTCACTTGTCGCTCCCAAACGGTGAAAAAGGCCAATCCGAGTGACGAGAGAACTCAAGTGATTCAGATGTGTGGGGGTCTTGGGGTCCAAATGAGAGGAAAAAGCTCTTTCCGCCATGATCTTACCCGAAGTCGGTCCGTGGATGGCGGTCGACTTGGTTCTCTTGCAAGGACCAGCCAACGCCAGAGCGATCATTGGACTCCCTCGTTTTTCCATGGACCGAGTGAGCAAACCATCTTCTTTGAAAGTGATCCCGGAAGAGAAGGCGCAGGTGAAGGTGTTGGTCGAACGAGTTGTCCAGCTCATTCGAGACGGGGTAACAGGCATGGGTCTCTTGGAGGTCTTCCTTCGACGATGCATCCAGCCACTTCAAGCCCGAGACCATCCGATATGGTTGTACTCCGGCACTGAGGACACCATTCGGATCCACCCAGAGGAGATCGAGGATGCCATGCTGGAAAGATGTCTTGGGGGCATCACAGGAAACAAGGACAACCCTCGAGGGGCCAGGAGGATCCCTCCACTCGACCAGTCCTATGAAGTAGACAAGGTCCATTCCTGCATCTTTGATTGTTATCCTGTTTTCTCCATCTTGTTTGCTTCAAATCAGTCGATTGACTTTGTATTCGATGCCCAACGGGGCGCAAGAACCAGTCGAGGAGGAAGGCAGTGGAGGTGAAAGCCAGGAGGAATGGCAATCCGATGGTGCAGAGGACGAAGATGATGACAGCTCTGGTGAAGAGGCGGAGGAGCATGAGGAGGAGTCGACCCTCATCGCATGGGAAGGCGATCGAAGCTCACCCATGACCCCGCGGTCGAGCGTGGCAAGGCTATCGCGCCTGTCGGGCAGTCGACGAAACGCCCTCGGACGACGTCCCCGGTGCCGACTGAAAAAGCGCCGAAGCAACCCCGAGCGACGCCATCAAAGCCGACGAAGGCTTTGCCCAAGATGAGGATGGCCATTCCCACCATTTCCGGGTACAGCAGAATTCGTGTCTTCTTGTTTGGCACGGACACATTTTTGGTTGACTTGTTGACTGATCAACTGATTTCTGAAACCTACAGCGCTGCTACCTCCGAGACCTCAGTTAGGAATGAAGACCAGGAGATGGAAGATGCTGCCACCTCTAACCTTGGTATGATCTCTGTAGTTTCTCTTTTGGTCGACTGGATTTCCGTTTTTAACTTTGAATCTTTCCTGTAGTCCCTCCTCATGTCATTGATCTCCCTGATGATGATGATGATGATGAGGTGCCGTTGAGGCGGAGAAGGACTAAGAAGGCGCCTGCTGGCAAGACTGATCAGGTTGCATCAGTGCCTGAGGTGCTGGTTCATGAGGGTGGCAACATCACTCGGACTTCCGTGTCTTTCGCTGTGCCGCTCACGAGTATCCGACCTTCATCGTCGACTGCTGATCCGCGCTCCCTTTTCGCCACGCACCACGTCCCAGAGGACCAAGTAGGTGCTGCTAAGGAGGCTATACGCCAAGCGGGGATCATGATGGAGCAAATGAAGGTGGTCCGGGAAGCCAGCCAGGCGGCCTATGATGCCAGCTCAGCTCTTCAGAGCAACGTCCAGGGTAGTTGATCACCACTTGTTCTGTTAGGATATGCTACCTAAAAAACTCTTCTTTCTGAAGATCTTCGTATCTATACACCCACTGGGTGTGTCGACTGAATTTTTGGACTGGTGGGGGCACGCTGAGTGCTTCCACTGGGTGTAGTCTCCGAGACTATGGTGGACTGCTGGCAGTCGACCATAGTCTTTATACTTTGTATTTCTTTGATAACTTCTTCACTCGTTCTGGTCGGACCATGTCGAATGGAATCTTGAAACCGGTGGGGGCACGCTGAGTGCACCCACTGGGTGTAGTACCCGAGACTATGGTGGACTGCTGACAGTCGACCGTAGTCTGAAGAACTCTTTTTTTTGATGATACCAAGGCTGACTACTGACAGTTAGCTATGGTTTAGGATCATAACCTTTTTGTCCCTTTCGGTCGACTGATCGAACCGAGTCGGTAAGACCAGTGGGGGCACGCTAAGTGCACCCACTGGGTGTAGTCCCCGAGACTACTGTCGAATATTTTGATTCGGCTGTAGTCTTAGAAACGCAATGATTTTTCTTAGTCACTCGGAAGTAACCTATCTTTGATGTCTGTCGATTTATTCTTCGCAGAAATCCTGTGAGCTTGTGGCTCGCTATACTGAATTGGAAAACAAACAGATCATGCTCAACCTTGACCTGAAGCTTGCTCAGGAGAACTTGCAGAAGGCGAGAGATGAAGCAAAAGGTATGGCTGGTGAGAACTTGACGACTGCCTTTGTCTTTCTGTCCCTTCCTAATTTTGATCTCACTGTCATTGTGCAGACAAAATGGAGGAGGCTCTGAAGAAGAAGGATCATGACCTTGCCGAGGCGCAGAAAATGGCTTTGAACAAAACCAAGCTTGCGGAAGAGAAGCTATCTTCAGTCAAAAAACTGGAAGAAGAGAACGCCAATCTGAAAGCTGCTCTTGACGCGGCCAACAAGGAGGTTAGCCGACTGAAGAACAACAAGATAGCACTGAGCGACAAGGCTGGCGAACTGGCGGGGAAGAGGAATGAAAGTGCGTTATATCGACTAGAGGGGGGGTGAATAGGCGATTTTTATGAATTCTTCAATGAGGAATTTGCCGGTGAGGAAATTCCTAAGTGAACAACTACTTGCAGCGGAATAAGTACTCAGAAGTAAGCATAAGAGAATGCGGGCATGGTCATCATGATGAAATAAAGACAGTCAAATAGTACAGAAAGCGTAAACACAGGATAGCACAAGATGAAGACAAACAGACTGAAGAAATTGAACTGAGGAAATTGAGAAAGTCTTCAGTCAAAGTCTTCAAACACAGATATGAATGAACACTCAACACAGTAATGAGGAAATGAAAGGGTTGAGGAAATAGAACCAGTTAGGTTGGTGAAGAAAATGATTTCGTAGACCAGTTCCAACAGTTGTCTCAGTTGTACATATGGTTGGAGCGGCTGAGTATTTAAACTCGAGGACACACAGTCCCGGACACCCAGTCGCTGAGCACGCAGCTCAGGACAGCAAGTCCTCACCGTATTCTCGTTGAACTAAGGTCACATAGACCTCATCCAACAACTCGTGGTAAGTCTTCAGGCGACTTCCAAACCTTCACATACTTGGTCACTCGGTAATCCACAATTCCTCTTGGATGCTCTAGACCATGACGCCTAACTGTCTGGAAGAAGCACAATCTTCAAAGGTAACAAGCGTCGGATCCACGCAGGATCAATCTCTTCAGTGATGCTCAATCACTTTGGGTTTGTAGGGTTTGGTTTTGGGTTTTCCTCACTCGATGATTTTCGCTCAAAGTCCTCGGAGGATGGGTTGCTCTCAAATGACAAGTGTCAAGTTCTATCGGAGCAGCCAACCAGCTAGTGGTTGTAGGGGGCGGCTATTTATAGCCTAGGGAGCAGCCCGACATGATAAGACATAAATGCCCTTCAATGATATGACCGTTAGGTGGATAAGATATTTTGGGACAGCTGGCGCATAGCACAACAACGGTCGGAAATTTGACTCTCAAATTCCTCAGGGCTTTCATGTTCCTCACTGTGTAGGCAATCCGCACTGGCGAATTCCTAACTCCTCGGTCGAACAAATTCCTCGGCGACCGTAAGAACTTCGCTCTCACATCAAGAAATTGACTGAATCTGTATGAGATTTCCAAAGGCTTCACTCAAGGGATTGGTAGGTGTAGGATTTTGAGTTGAGCATCACATGGAAATTTTTCCTTAGTATTTCCTCGACCCCTTTAACAATGCGGTGTTTCCTATGACTCAAGAAAGAGAAAACGAAACTACGAAAACAAAAGTCTTCAGGCTTCATGTTCCTCCAATGAATACCAAGTCTTCAAGGTCACACCAATTTCTTCACTTTCAAAGTCTTGAAAAGTCTTGAATACCAAAGTCTTCATCGAAGAACTTCATTTTAGGGTCGACTTACTCTGTAAATATCAAACTCCTCATAGACTTATAGACCTGTGTACACTCATAAACACATTAGTCCCTTAACCTATAAGTCTTCAATACACCAAAATCACTAAGGGGCACTAGATGCACTTACAATCTCCCCCTTTTTGGTGATTGATGACAATATAGGTTAAGTTTTCAACGGGGATAAACATATGAAGTGTAACTACTGATGTTGAGGAATTTGATTGCAAGATATAGAAGAACTCCCCCTGAAGATGTGCATAGTGAGGAATTTGCTTTTGAGGCATTGCACATTTGAAGAGTTGTATCATGGAGATCTCCCCCTATATCTTGTAATTCATACACGCATTTGACATATAATATGAAGAATTTGAAATGCATGATGAAATATGGTGCTTGATGAAATTCAGCATGCGTGAAATTACATTAATGAGGAACAAGCATGCAAAATAACGCATCAAGAGTATCAAAGCACAGTGCATCAAAAGTATCAGAGCACCATCGGGTTTAAGATTACAACTCGATCCAATAAAAGTTCCAGAAGAACGAGAGTTGTAACTTAATAGAAAATTTGCCCATATAATAGACCCGCTTGAAGACTAACTCACATTTCTCCCCCTTTGTCATCGAATGACCAAAAGGATCGAAACTGAGGATTAACGCTCCTGAAGAATTTCAAGTTGATGAAGGAGCGCCAGCGTTGTTGGGGTCGATTGTCGTAGTAGGGCCTGCCGCAGTGTCGTCCAAGTCTTCATTTTCATCAGTGTCTCGCGATGAAGAATAGGAGCTGGCCACCAAGGAAGGAACTTTGACCTTCTTGTATTTCTTGGTGGAGGTGCGGACCAGTCAAAGTCTTCCTTGAGACCCATTGTCTTCAGTTCTTCCGCTAACAGTAGACATTAGAAAGAACCGCCAGTGCGTTTGAAGGTTTCATGGAGGTAGTAGTGGTTTTCTTCACAGATTGTGTTTAGAGGTCATGTTGTGAAGAATTGAACCAAACCGACGCTTGACCCATTTATGATTGCGATCAACCTTCCGATGAAGACGAGGAGTAACTCACGATCACTCATCACCCTGGGTGCTGTGGCTTGAGGATTTTGCTTGGCTGAGGTATTGGCGGCAGAGTCATGTGTGGCAAAGTCATCATTGGTGGAGTAGGATGCAGCTTTGCGAAATTGACCATCCAATGGACGAATGCCTTCATCTATCACAGCAGTTGCCTTGCCCTTGTCATCAGCCGAGGAAAATGTCCATTTGAGGACTTCAATTGGGGGCAAGTAGCTGCAGTGGTTCAGAGTATCAGCCTTGTAATTGAGTGAAGACCTTGTCCTGATGAATCTCATAATCCAAGGTGCATAAGGCTTCAGCTCAAATGGTGACATAGCAATGTTCGCCAGAGTCCTCATGAAGAAATCATGGAAGTTGACGGGAACGCCATGAATGATATTGAAAAGCATATTCTTCATGATGCCAACGACTTCTTCATCATTTGAGTCATGGCCTTTGATAGGACTCATTGTCTTTGTCAGAATCCGATAGACGGTCCGAGGCACATACAATAATTCCTTGACGAGGAATTTGGTTCTTGGGGGTTGTCCTGGCTTCAAAGGCTTCATTAGTACTTGCATATAGTGATTTGAAAGTTCAGGTTCGTTGTAGATACAACGAGCACCATCAAGTGGAGGACTGAGTGGTAGGGCATGAAGCAATTCAGTTGCTGGTGCCTTGTAGTGAGTGTTTTCAGACATCCAGTCTAACACCCATGAGTTCACATCTTCAGCGTCTCCGGTGATGTGCAGCATTGCATAGAATTGAAGAATGAGTTCTTCATTCCAATCACAGATATCAGTGCAGAAATTCAGAAGTTCTGCATCGTGAAGAACACTGACGACTGGCTCGAAGCCTGGCAGAGATTCCATGTCCACATGAGGAATATGTGCATGATCGAAGACTTTGTCTTTGTTGAACAACACTGAGGAATAGAAATTGGCTCTTCCTTATGCGAGCAGAATCATATGGATTGTAATCAGTGAAGAATACGTGCTCGCCGAAGAAATCTTCAGCCTTGAACTTTTGCTTTGTTGAGAAGGGATTCTTTGGCTTTGGCGAAGGAGTGTCGATGAGTTGCATCACGACCTCTGGAATCGCAATCTCATGTTCTTCAGTGAGGAATTTCTGGTTCCTCTACATGTGCGAGTCCGAGGATCAGCAAGAAGAGTTCATCACGCTAGTGGCTGGGATTTCTTCATGTACGATGAAGTGGGATGAGTTTCTTCAGAGCCCATTTGAACTGTTGGAGCAGGGGACTGAGGAATCTGTTGGATTGGGGTGAAGAGTGGAGAATTTGGATGCTAACTTTCCCAAAAGTCATCGTTCATCACTGGCGTTGTGCTTCCAATATCCACATGTTCGTCTTCAATTTCCTCAACACCAGCCTCTTCAGCTGTGAACTGAGGCATAGGCGAGGAAATGATTGGGGTTGAAGGGCTTGCTTCCACTTCAATTTCTTCATCAATCTGCTCTGACGAAGCAGCAGAATGATTTTCTTCATCAGATCCGCTTGGGATCTCATAATCTTCACTAAAAGGAACAAGGTCCTTTGATGGCATGGAGGAAATTGGAACAGCATCAATGGGATTGTCAAATGAGCTGGTCATTGTCTTCATCTTCTTCGGAGCTGAAGAATTTGAAGCAGCAGATGCTTTCCTTTTCTTCACTTGCAGCTCGCTCGCAGCCTTGGTCTTCTTCACATCATATGCGATGGAAGGATTGGAGTTGGTGTAGGCGCAGGAGGAGCTGAGGAATCTGGTTGATTTTCCTCAGTGCAATCGATGCAGCTGTTGCGGACTTGTTCGCTCTCTTCAGCGCACCACTAGTGGATGCCCCGCAATTTCTTCAAATGCTGGAATGGAATCATCAGCCTTGAACTAGCATTGTCTTCAGAGCTCTGAACTTCATCAGCGGTGCTGGCATGTTCTTCAGTCGGCTGAGCTAAGGCTCCAGCCTGAGGAATTTCTTGTTGCGTTGGGGCTGCAACATTTGAGAATTTCTTCGTCAGATTGACAAATATGACTTTGGATCCTTGCCAATCAGCATAATATGAGTCAAATTTGTCGCTGAGGGCTTTGATGTCAGCCTGCATCTTGATAAGTTCTTCAGCTTGTCATTTTGACAACATTTTTCTTCAGCAGTTTATCTTTTCACATCTGCGATTTCTTGATCTCTCCGTCAGATCAAATTTCCATTTCTCCTCTTGGATGAAATGAGTCAAGATGTGATTTTGGCCAGGTGTCAACTTGAAGTCGTGCATAGGAGTGTTTGGGTCCTTGTGCGTAGATCAATGTAGTCTAGGATCGCTCTTGGATCCAACAGCAGCGGTAGAGGTGTGCCTTTGGCTCTAGCGGCCCTTTCTTGACGGTCTCTGATGATTTCCGCAAGTTCATCATCATCAGCCTCATCATCTTCAGGTGGCTCTTGGAAGGCGACCTGTTTCTTCTTGGGACTTGGCCGAGGACATCGTCCAGCTGTGGCCTTAGTCTTCAGCAGAGTCGGGCCAGATGAAGAATTTGGTGCAGCTGAGGAACTTGCTGAAACACCAGAGGCAATGGAGATGCCTGCAGTCCTTTGGCACGTGGCCAGATGCACAGGTGCTGAGGACTTTGTCGGAACTCCTGAGGACTTTGTAGGAGCTGAGGATTTGGGAGGAGCAGGAGCAGCATGAGGAATTTGCCGTGAGGGCATTGCTGAGGAACTTGGCCGTGAGGGCACTGTTGGTGAAGCACTTGGCTTGTGTGCAGGCTTCTTTGCCATAGACTTTCTTGGCTTGACAGAGGCCTCAGTGGCAGCAGCAGTAGCAGAGTCCTCATTAAATTTCCTCACTGCCTCATTGGCTTGTCTCGCCAATTTGGCTTGGCGCTTGGCCCATTCTTCAGGAAAGTCCTCACCACGCTTGATGCTGGTGGGGTCAGCATCTTGACCAGGTGCCAATGGAGCTCTTGGGCATGGAGGATTCAGTGCGAATTTCTTCATGTACTTTGGAGTCACATATCTGTACTCCCTCCATTCCCTTGCCCATCTCTGTTCAATCCTTTGAATGTGCACCTTGCGCTGATTTTTGTTTTCTTTGCCGAACTCGGCTACATCAGGTGTGCAATAATCAGCATATATTTCCTCAGGAATCTCAAACGCGGTCATGACCTCAGGCCTCTTTCCTCCTTTCTGTGGCTTCTTTCCTTCTGCCATATTCTTCAGCTGAGGAATTTGAACAATCGAATTCTTGGAAGAGGTATGCAACCTTTCTTCGAGGAACGCTGCAAATGAGTTAAGTTGATGAGAACCTAGTGATTCAGCAGCGGACATGAGTACCTGTGAACAGAGTATAGTTGTGAGGAATTTGGAGAGGTCATATGCGTTCTCAGAAGGTTTTTTAAAATGAACTAGTTTGAGGAATTTGACCAGATGAGCCTTGAAGAATTTCACTAAGGGATCTTTGTCTTGGGTTCCAGAGTGGTATAGATCGAGGATCCACACAATTGAGGAATCTTGAAGAAAAATCATTGCTTAGAGAAACGAATCAAGAGCATGTTTTGTTTGAGGTGTTCATATGTGTGAAGATTTGAAGAATAAACACCTTTGAAGATTTTCAGGAAGGTTTGAGAATCAAAGCGAGTAATAAAAGTAACTTTTAATTACCCGAACTAAAGAACATGACGAACTGAGAAGAACAGATGGGAAGTTCGTCAGGTTAGATCTTCCACGCCCTAACTCGGAGGAGGAAGACAGCTACAGCGGCGGCGGAGTGAAGATTTCTGCGGTCGGCGCGAGTACGTCGGCGACGAGGTCGAGGCAGTGAAGCTCTTCCTCACCGGCGATGATGGAGTAGCGGCGGCGCTAGGGTTTGAGATGCTCGAACGAGAAAGAGCGGTCGAGCGGAGTAAAGGAAGTGAGGAAGGGGAGAGGGGGTATAAATAGCCACGGTGAAAAACTGTTCGCCCGAAGATTTGGGACGAACGTGCCCCTGACCCTTCTCATTCGCTTGACATGTGTCACCCACGTACTGAAAAGTGGAGATTGTGTTAGATCGTGGGTGAATAGATAAATCCATCGTGGGATGCGGAACGGTTTGAGCGGCAAAAGCGAAAGTTTGGATAAGATCAGTTTTAAAGTTCCGTTCGCAATTTCTTCAATGGACAAGGACACAAAGAAGATTTTGAACGAGTTTCAAATAGAACGCACATGAAGAATTTGTGAATAGATTGGGTTGAGTATAGCAGAGAGGGGAAGGGTCCGATCACATTCACTTAGCGTAAAAAGCAACTTGAAGAAATAGCCATAAGTGAATGTAGAGGACATAAACCCATATATATATATATATATATATATATATATATATATATATATATATATATATATATATATATATATATATATATATATATATATATATATATAATGAAGAAAAAACGACGGAAACAGTGAAGATTTTGCAAAGTTGAAGAATTTGAAAAAGCTCAAGAATTTCAAAACCGAGGAAAACTCAAATTGAAGATTTTCAACTTTGGTGGTGGCGTGACCCACCAGATAAGAATGATGATTTCAGACACCGCATACAATTGTCGTAGGGTTCTGAGAATCAAATTCTTCATTAATTTCTTCACACTTAGAGTGTTATTCTTCATTGAATGAAGAAATACTTTTCTTCATGTGTTGCACATCTAAGTCATCAATTTTGCATAAGTGTCAGGGTGTGTGTCCTTTTGAAAGAACATTCGAAGATTCTAAGATATTTAGCTCACACCGCAACTTGCTAAATCTCTTCTCATCCAAGGGCTTAGTGAAGATATCAGCTACCTGTTCTTCAGTCTTCACGTGCTCGATGGAGATGTCGCCCTTCAACACATGATCACGAAGAAAATGATGACGAATTTGAACGTGCTTTGTCTTCGAGTGCTGAACTGGGTTGTGAGCAATCTTGATTGCACTCTCATTGTCACAGTAGAGAGGCACATTCTTCACGTTGATCCCGTAGTCCTTGAGAGTTTGCTTCATCCACAGCAATTGAGCACAACAAGAGCCAACATCAATGTATTCAGCTTCGCGAGAGCGGTGATACAGCCTGCTTCTTCGAGGACCAATGGACCAAAGATCGTCCGAGGAAATGACAAGTACCAGATGTTGACTTGCGATCCACACGATCACCAAAGATAGTCGAGTCTGAATATCCAATGAGATCAAAAGTAGAGCCCTTGGGGTACCATAATCCTAGTGTTGGTGTGTGAGCTAGATACCGAAGAATATGCTTCACAGCCTTATGGTGTGATTCCTTTGGTGTAGCTTGAAATCGGGCACACATGCAAACACTAAGCATTATATCTGGCCTAGATGCACATAAGTACAATAGAGAACCAATCATGGAGCGGTATACCTTGTGATCGAAGTCAATACCATTTTCATCAGTGCATAGATGGCCATTTGTGGGCATAGAAATTTTGACGCCTTTGCAATCTTGCATGCCAAATTTATTCAGGACATCTTTGAGGTATTTCTCCTGAGATATGAATATGCCATTGTGTTGTTGATTTAATTTGAAGACCTAAGAAGAATTTCAACTCTCCCATCATAGACATTTGATATTCTTCACTCATCATATAGGCAAATTCATCACTATAACGTTGGTCAAGACAACCAAAGATAATATCATCAACATATATTTGGCACACAAACAGTTCACCATCATATGATTTAGTAAAAAGAGTAGGGTCGAGTGAACGGGTGTGAAGCCATTCTTCACGAAGAATTCCTTCAATGTATCATACCACGCCTGGGGGCCTGTTTGAGGCCATAGAGGGCCTTGTTGAGTCTCAAGACTTTGTCGGGATTCTTTGGATCTTCAAAACCTGGGGTTGAGCAACATATACTTCTTCCTCAAGCTTACCATCGAGGAATGCACTTTTCACATCCATTTGATATAAAGTGATATTATGATGGTTAGCATAAGCAAGTAATATCTGAATAGCCTCAAGTCTAGCAACAGTGCAAAAGTTTCATCAAATCAATTCCTTCAACCTGTGTGTAGCCTTGAGCTACTAGTCGTGCCTTATTCCTCACCACAAGGACATTTTCATCTTGCTTGTTGCGGTAGATCCACTTTGTGCCAATGATATTATGCTTGCGAGGATCTGGACGTTTGACCAGTTCCCAGACATTGTTGAGCTCGAACTGATGTAATTGTTCTTGCTTGGCCTGAATCCACTCAGGCTCCAGAAATGCTTCATCTACCTTAGTGGGCTCTGTGATAGAGACAAAAGCATAGTTCCCACAAAAGTTAGATAAATGTGAATCTTTTGAGCGTGTGAGAGGACCTGGCGCTTCAATGTCATCACTTGCACTTCTTTTGCAACGCGAGGATGAGCTGGTTGTCGTCGAGGAATTTGATCAGCATTTTCTTCAGCACCATTGTCTTCAAAGATTATCTTCAGTGCATCACTCGACGTTCTTCACAGTCTGAGAATGAATTCTTCAGCAGATTCTTCAGTAGGAATGACATCCTCAGTTGCCTTGAACTTGATAGATTCCTCAGGAGTTGGTTCATATTGGGTTTCTTGTAAGTGAGGAGTTCATAGGCAGTCTTCTTGAAGAATTTGTGAAGATATACTCTGTTGATGATGTGGCACACGGTATCAATTGCATCAATCCAAAAACGACTAGGCATTTTGTATTCATCAAGCATAATGCGAGCCATCTCAACAAGAGTTCTGTTCTTGCGCTCCATGACGCCATTTTGCTGAGGAGTATAGGGAGCAGATAACTCATGAGTAATACCAAGTTCATCAAGATAGGCATCAAGACCGGAATTCTTGAACTCAGTTCCATTGTCACTCCTGATGTGTCTGATCTTCACACCAAAGTTAGTTGAAGCCCTCAAGGAAAATCGTTTGAAGACTTCCTGCACTTCATTTTTGTAAGTAACAATGTGTACCCATGTGTAACGAGAGTAATCATCAACTATAACAAAGCCATATTGAGATGCATCATTAGTGACTGCTGAGTAATGATTAGGACCAAAGAGGTCCATGTGAAGCAATTCGAATGGACGAGTAGTGGTCATGATAGTCTTCGCTGGATGCTTGGCCTTGGTCATTTTTCCAGCTTCAGAGGCTCCACACAAGTGATCCTTGAGGAATTTGATATTTTCAATGCCAATGACATGCTTCTTCTTCGCAAGCGTGTGCAAATTTCTCATGCCTGCGTGACCAAGTCGCCGATGCCATAGCCAGCCTTCTGAAGCTTTTGCAAGTAGACACACGGCTGGTTGTGGTCCTGTAGAGAAATCAACAATATACAAGTCTCCTCTCCTAAAGCCTTCGAAGACTTTGGAATTTTCAGCTTCCATGATCACAACACAACGATACTTGCCAAAGACAACAACCATATCAAGATCACAAAGCATTGAGACTGACATGAGGTTGTATCCTAAGGACTCAACAAGCATGACTTTGTCCATGTGTATGTCCTTAGAGATTGCAACCTTACCAAGACCCAATACCTGACTTTTGCCTTTGTCAGCAAAGATGATATGCTTCAGATGTGACGGTGATAAGGGAGCATCCATCAATAGATTCTTGTCACCAGTCATGTGATTTGTACATCCACTATCGAGAACCCACTCATTGGCTTTGGGTTGATCATCCTGCAGATGAATTAGTGCAACTTACGATCTCATATACTTCATCGATGAAGAATATGATATCAATTTCATCGATGAATTTCATCGAGCAAAGATAACAGATAAGCAAGATGAGGACGTGTGAAATGAAAGTTCATTTCTTCATGATTAGCCTGCGTCCTTTCAGGTATATTTGTCTGGCCCCCAGCAAATTCTTCGGACGTTTAAAGCACGTCTGCAGACCTGAGGTTAGTTCCTTTTCTTCACCACCCACATCTGAAGGGGTGGCAAAGAGTTCATCACTCTGCGAGCACCATATGAGAATGGTGGCATAGAGGCCATTCCATTTCGTTTCACATAAGAGGGGTTAGGGTAAGCATATGAATAAGCAGAGAAATTCTTCGAGGACTTATGAACATATTGGTTTGAAGAATAATGCACATATTCATAGCCCTTAGCTCTACCCTGCGAAACAGAGTTGTTAGCACGATGATAATCATATGAGGACTTTGATCCTTTTGAGGAATTTGATCCACGTGAGGAATTTGGTCCGTATGAGGACTTGGATCCATATGAAGAGTTTGATCTGGGGTTCCTATTCTTCACAGGTGGTGTCATGAGGACATTCACCAAGACTTTCAAGGCACTTCTTGGGAACCCAGATTTTCTTCATAGGGGAACCGTTCCTGCAGTTAGTGCCAACATATCTAGCAAATACTTCACCATTCTGATTTTTGAACAGTTTATAGTTGGAGTCAAATGACTCATCAGAAGAATGAGGAGATTCACATGTAAAGCCAGATAAGTTAGATGGATCAACTGGAGGTCCCTTTGCAGCAACCCATGAGGTTTTGGGGTACTGCTCAGGCTTCCAATATGTTCCATCAGCATTGAGTTTCCTCTCAAAGGCAATACCCTCTTTCCTAGGGTTTCTATTGATGATCTGCTTTTTAAGCACATCACAAAGAGTCTGATGCCCTTTGAGGCTTTTGTACATGCCTGTCTTGTACAATTCCTTCAGCCCTGCATCATCAGTGATACTAGCAATGTCCTCAGATGAGGAATTAGTGATAGCAGAGGCAGGTGAAGAATTTGTAACAGTTGAAGCATTTGAACATTCAGGTGAAGAATTAGCAGATTCACGTTCAATGCACTTTAAGCATGGAGGAACAAATTCTTCCCGAGAAGCGCTGATTTGTTGAGCAAGTAATGAATCGCGCTCCTTCTGAAGATCTTCATAACTCACTCTTAGCTTCTCAAGATCTTTCTTTCTATGAAGAAATTCATAAGAAAGTTTCTCATGATCAGACAAGAGGGTGTTATGATGACCTTGAAGGCTGTCAAACCTAGACTGAAGTCTCTGAAGATTTTCAGTCAGGGCTTTAGTGCGATCCATTTCTTCACCTAACATATCATCACTTTTATCTAGCATGTTTTGAACCTTTTCAAAAGCCCTTTGTTGTTTTACAGCAATCTTAGCAAGTTTTGAGTAGCTGGGCTTTAGATCTTCATCAGATTCATTTTCACTAGATTCAGAGTAGGTATATTTGAGTACCTTGGCACCCTTTGCTATGAAGCAATAGGTGGGAGCGTAGTCATCACTCTCTTCATCAGCTTTGTCGGTGAGGTCATTTTCTTCAGAGTTGAAGATGGACTTGCTGACGAAACCAGTAGCGAGAGCCAGACTCGCCACACCAGACTCGGATTCTTCTGATGCCTCCTCTTCCTCATGTTCCTCAGATTCAGCTTCAGAGTCCATTTCCTTGCCAATGAATGCCCGAGCCTTCTTGGAGCTGCTCTTCTTGTGAGAAGAGGGCTTTGAGGATTTTGATGATGAAGATTTCGATGATTTCTTCTTCTTCTTAACGTCATCAAAACTGTAATCCTTGTATTTCTTCTTCTTTAATTCCTTTTCCCACTAAGGACAATCTTGAATGTAGTGACCAGGTTTCTTGCATTTGTGGCAAAGTCTTCTCTTATAGTCACTGGATGAGGAATCACTGCTCCTTGAGGATTTTCCAAAGCGACCACATCTTGAGAACTTCTGGAATTTCTTCACGAGCAGTGCTAGCTCCTGGCTCAATTCTTCAGGATCTCCAAGGCTACTACCAGAGTCTTCACACTCAGATTCAGACACAGCCTTGGCCTTCAGGGCACGTGATTTTCCATAGCTAGAACCATAGAGATCTCTCTTTTCAAAACTGGAACTCATGAGTATTTAGCCTCTCGAGGATATCAATGGATCAAGTGACTTGTAGTCAGACGCTCTTGTATCATCAGTGCGAGTATCAAATGAGGAATCAAGCGATCTCAACAATTTCTTCACCACCTCATGGTCGGTGATGTCAGTGGCACCAAGCGCTTGAAGCTCATTTGAGATGTCAGTGAGGCGATCGAAGGTTTGTTGAACATTTTCGTTGTCGGGTCTTTTGAAGCGGTTGAAGAGATTGCGAAGAACATCAACTCGAGAGTCACGCTGAGTTGAGACTCCTTCATTTACTTTGGACAACCTGTCCCAGATGAGCTTAGCAGTTTCCAAAGCACTCACTCTTCCATACCGTCCTTTGCTCAGATGGCCACATATGATATTCTTCGCTTGAGAATCGAGTTGCTTGAATCTCTTCACATCGGCAACGTTCAGTGAGGGTGAGACAGAGGGAACACCATTTTCCACAACATACCAGAGATCGTTGTCAATTGCCTCAAGATGCATCCGCATCTTGTTCTTCCAGTAGGGGTAGTCCGTCCCATCAAAGGTAGGACACCCAGCTGAGACCTTGATCATACCTGCGGTCGACATAACTAAAACTCCAGGTGGTTAAACCAAAATCACACAGAACAAGGGAGTACCTTGCTCTGATACCAATTGAAAGTGCGTTATATCGACTAGAGGGGGGGGTGAATAGGCGATTTTTATGAATTCTTCAATGAGGAATTTGCCGGTGAGGAAATTCCTAAGTGAAGAACTACTTGCAGCAGAATAAGTACTCAAAAGTAAGCATAAGAGAATGCGGGCATGGTCATCATGATGAAATGAAGACAATCAAAGAGTACAGAAAGCGTAAACACATGATAGCACAAGATGAAGACAAACAGACTGAAGAAATTGAACTGAGGAAATTGATAAAGTCTTCACCAAAGTCTTCAAACACAGATATGAATGAACACTCAACACAAAGAATGAGGAAATGAAAGGGTTGAGGAAATAGAACCAGTTAGGTTGGTGAGGAAATGATTTGGTAGACCAGTTCCAACTGCTGTCTCGGTTGTACGTCTGTTGGAGCGGCCGAGTATTTAAACTCGAGGACACACAGTCCGGACACCCAGTCCCCGAGCACGCAGCTCAGGACACCAAGTCCTCACCGTATTCTCCTTGAACTAAGGTCACATGCACCTCGTCCCAATCACTCGTGGTAAGTCTTGAGCGACTTCCAAACCTTCACAGACTTGGTCACTCGGCGATCCACAATTCCTCTTGGATGCTCTAGACCATGACGCCTAACCATCTGGAAGAAGCACAGTCTTCAAAGGTAACAAGCGTCGGATCCACGCAGGATCAATCTCTTCAGTGATGCTCAATGACTTTGGGTTTGTAGGGGTTTGGTTTTTGGGTTTTTCCTCACTCGATGATTTTCGCTCAAAGTCCTCGGAGGATGGGTTGCTCTCAAATGACAAGTGTCAAGTTCTATCGGAGCAGCCAACCAGCTAGTGGTTGTAGGGGGCGGCTATTTATAGCCTAGGGAGCAGCCCGAGATGATAAGACATAAATGCCCTTCAATGATATAACCGTTAGGAGGATAAGATATTTTGGGACAGCCAAGGCAGAGTACAAAGAACGGTCGAAAATTTGACTCTCAAATTCCTCGTATATCATGTTCCTCATCGTAGGCAATTCAGATCTGGCGAATTCCTAACTCCTCGATCGAAACAAATTCTCAACGATCGGAAGAACTTCGTCTCACATCAAGAAATTGACTGAATCTGTATGAGATTTCCAAAGGCTTCACTCAAGGGATTGGTAGGTGTAGGATTTTGAGTTGAGCATCACATGGAAATTTTTCCTTAGTATTTCCTCGACCCCTTTAACAATGACGGTGTTTCCTATGACTCAAGAAAGAGAAAAGAAACTACGAAAACAGAAGTCTTCACGCTTCATGTTCCTCAAATGAATACCAAGTCTTCAAGGTCACACCAATTTCTTCACTTTCAAAGTCTTCGTAAAGTCTTGAAATACCAAAGTCTTCAAATAAGAACTTCATTTTTAGGGTCGACTTTCTCTGTAAATATCAAACTCCTCATAGACTTATTGACCTGTGTACACTCATAAACACATTAGTCCCTTAACCTATAAGTCTTCAATACACCAAAATCACTAAGGGGCACTAGATGCACTTACAAGGAATGATCTAGAGGCTTATCTGGGAGGGCTTGCCAAGAAGTTATTCCTCATGCCTGAAGGTAATTCCTCTTATCCAACTGACTTGTTATCACTGACTCATCATAGAACCATTAGCATGAACTCGAGTTGTGTTTGCAGAATTCTGTCAGAACTTCGAGGAAGAGACTAGTCGAGTGGAGACAAGCCTGGACCCCATTAACTCCCCCGTGAAGGATGAAGCCGCCATGAATGTGCTCCGACTGGGGTCTCGCGTCGCTGCTGTGGTGGACTACCTCGCTCGACTGAAGGTTGCGGTGTCACGGATTGACTCGACACTCTGGCCAGGCGAAACACTTCAAAATGACCTCGAGTCTTTGATGACTCGACTGAATGACGTTCCAAGTCAAGTGCAGGAATGGAAAAAGTCTTCTGCCAGATGCGGTGCCGATGTTGCTCTATCTCTGGTCCGCGTTCACTGCAAGGAGGCGCGAGAGGAAAGGCTGGCGTCCATCAAAGTTGCCAATACCAAGAAGTACGACTTCCGATCTTTCATGGAGACTTTCATTGGTGCTGCCACCCGGATCGCTGATGGGATCGACCTGGACCAGTTCGTCGCGCCTTCCAGTCCTCCACCTGAGGAGTAAAAAACTTCTATGATTCGTCTTAAATTTGCCTCGGAATGCCGAGTGATCTTGTAACCGATAAACTTTAACAGGCTTGAGGCCTGGGTACTTCTGCATCCATAGGATGTTATCCGAACTTTACTTATCGTCAAAATATGCTTTTGTTTGCCTTCGAGTGAACTTTGTTCTTCACTCGGATTATGCTTCAGTGTTTGAGATGCAGCTCTAAGGTGGAAAATCCAGTCGACCTACACTTCGTTGTTCTTGCAGGCAAGGATGGAGTTCGGATTGTACTTATGGCGCAGCTCCGTAGGAGAAGGTGACAGTCGACCTGCACCTCGTCATCCTTGTGGATCGGGATGGAGCGCACGTTGTACTTGTGGCGCTGCTCCGAAGGAGAAGGTAACAGTCGACCTGCACCTTGTCGTCCTTGCGGATTGGAATGGATTTCGTACTTAGGCGAGTACTGGACTGCAACTAAGCCTCCGAGTGGGAGGGTTGCTCTCCACTGGTGGGATTTTCTGATACTTAGGCGTAGTCTTGGACTGCAGCTAAGCCCCGAGTGAGAGGTTCGCTCTCCACTCGGTAGGATTTTTCGAACTTAGGCGAGTACTGGACCGCTGCTAAGCCCCCGAGTGGGAGGTTTGCTCTCCGCTCGGTAGGATTCTTCAAACTTAGGCGGGTACTAGACTGCCGCTAAGCCCCCGAGTGGGAGGTTTGCTCTCCATTCGGTAGGATTTTTCAAACTTAGGTGAGTACTGGACTGCTGCTAAGCCCCCGAGTGGGAGGTTTGCTCTCCACTCGGTAGGATTCTTCAAACTTAGGCAAGTACTGGACTGCAGCTTAGCCCCCGAGTGGGAGGTTTGCTCTCCACTCGGTAGGATTTTTCAAACTTAGGCAACTACTGGATTGCAGCTAAGCCTCCGAGGAGGATTTTTGTGTCGTAGCTCTGAAGGGGAAGGCAACAGTCGACCTGTACCTCGTCGTCCTTGCAAAGCGCACATTGTATTAAATACTTAGGCGAGTACTTGGACTGCAGCTAAGCCTCCGAGTGGGAGGCTGGCTCTACACTCGGTAGGATTTTCAAACTTAGGCGAGTACTTGGACTGCTGCTAAGCCCCCGAGTGGGAGGCTGGCACACCACTCGGTAGGATTTTAGACACTTAGGCGAGTACTTGGACTGCAGCTAAGCCTCCGAGTGGGAGGCTGGCTCCTCACTCGGTAGGATTTTCAAACTTAGGCGAGTACTTGGACTGCAGCTAAGCCCCCGAGTGGGAGGCTGGCTCACCACTCGGTAGGATTTTCAGATACTTAGGCGAAACGGATTCGCAGCTAAGCCCCCGAGTGGGAGGCTGGCTCTCCACTCGGCAGGGATTTTTTTACAAACTTAGGCGAAACGGGTTCACGGCTAAGCCACCCACTGGGGGAAATTTCTTATGTAAACGAAAAGTAATAACAATCACTGGGAAAATTATAACATTCTTGTCTTTGATAAACAAACTACAGAGGTACTTTTATTACATCTCACTCGAGTGAGTACTTAAGTGTAAAAGGGGCG
This sequence comes from Aegilops longissima, assembly GCA_021605205.1. Classification (NCBI taxonomy): domain Eukaryota; kingdom Viridiplantae; phylum Streptophyta; class Magnoliopsida; order Poales; family Poaceae; genus Aegilops; species Aegilops longissima. Next base: position 179,406,644 of record CM038680.1, on the reverse strand, counting down.
GAGCAGCTCCGCATTCCAAGCTCGAGGCTCATCAATCTGGCGATCGACGTTGTAAAGATGGTACGCTCCATTATGGAGATCTCTGGTGATGATGAAGGGACCTTCCCAAGTGGGAGAGAGCTTGTGTGGTTTCTGTTGATCCACTCGGAGGACCAAGTCTCCTTCTTGAAAGGTTCGGCTCTTCACATTTCTAGCATGGAATCGACGCAAGTCCTGCTGATAGATGGTCGAACGGATCAGGGCCATCTCTCTCTCCTCTTCAAGGAGGTCGACTGCATCTTGTCGGGCTTGCTCCGCTTCATCTTCAGAGTAGAGTTCGACTCGGGGTGCATTGTGAAGCAGGTCGCTCGGCAGAACTACTTCAGCCCAATAGACCGAGAAAGAATGGAGTTCTCCCAATGACCGATTAGGAGTGGTCCTCAATCCCCAAAGAACTCGACGGAAGTTCGTCGACCCACGCCTCTGCTGCATGCTTGAGATCGCGCATCAGCCGAGGTTTCATCCTTTGAGAATTAGACCATTTGCTCGCTCGCTTGTCCATTCGACCGGGGTGAGCAATCAAGCATAGTCGACTCACGGTGCTCGAGAGGCGCAAAATGCTTTGAACTTGTCGGAATCAAGTTTGACCCATTGTCGTGATGATGTTGTGCGAACTCCATATCTAAATATCAACTCTCGATGAAACGATAGCATTGCACGATCGAGGTTCTTGATAGGTTTAGCTTCGATCCACTTCAGAACTTGTCGACCGCCACAAGCAAATGAGTGAAACCGCTTCGCCAGTTCTCGATGGTCCAATCATATCCAACCCCCAAACAGCGAAAGGCCGACGAGTGGAATGGTCTTCAATGCTTTGGCGGGTTTGTGTGACATATTGGAGTAGAACCGACATCCTTCACACTTGTCGACTATTTCCTTTGCCATTTCATTTGCTTTTGGCCAAGAAAATCCTGCTCGGTATGCTTTAGCCACAATGGTCCGAGAGGACGATGGTGACCACAGGTCCCAGTGGACATCATCAAGAATTATCTGACCTTCTTCCGGCGTTATGCATTTCGGCCGACTCGATCGCGCTTTCTCAGATAACTGTCCTTTGATCACAAGAAAGGCCTTGGATCGGCGGATGATCCGTCGAGCCTCTTCTTCGCTCTCCGGAGCTCTTTCCTTAGGATATACGCGATGTACGGCACCGTCCAGTCGGGAGTGATGACCACGACGTCCATGACCAGGTCGACCACAGCTGGGACCTCAACTTCAGTCGGATCAGTGGCACTTTTTGGTTGCGGAGCTTCTTCGGTGAAAGGATCCTCTTGTACTGACGGTGTGTGGATGTGCTCCAAAAACACATCACTCAGAATGGCTTCCCTCTTGGACCCTATTTTCGCCAAATCGTCAGCAGCTTGATTTTTCATTCGGGTTACATGATGAAGCTCTAACCCCTCAAACTTCTTCTCTAGCTTCCTCACTGCATTGCAATAACCAGTCATGGCTGGACTTCTGACGTCCCACTCCTTGATCACTTGATTAACCACTAAATCTGAGTCGCCGTAGACCAGGAGGCGACGGACACCGAGTGAAATGGCCATACGCAACCCATACAACAGTGCTTCATATTCTGCTTCATTGTAGGAAGAATCAAAGTGAATCTGGAGCACATATCTGAGCTTATCTCCTCGGGGGGAAATCAACACTGCCCCAGCACCGGAACCGTTCAGCATCTTGGAACTGTCAAAGAACATGGTCTAGTGCTCTGAGTGAACTTAAGTCGGTAATTGCTGTTCGATCCACTCGGCGATGAAATCTGCTACGGCTTGGGACTTGATGGCTTTCTTTGCCTCAAACTTGATATCAAGGGGAAGGAGTTCAATCGCCCATTTCGCCACTCGACCAGTTGCATCTCTGTTGTGCAAAATCTCTGATAATGGGGTGTCGCTGACGACTGTAATGGAATGATCAGAGAAGTAATGAGCAACCTTCTTCGCGGTCATATAAATCCCATACGCAAGCTTCTGATAATGAGGGTATCTTTGCTTTGATGGGGTTAATACTTCAGAAAGATAATATACTGGGCGCTGAACTTTGAAGGCCTTTCCTTCCTCTTCCCGCTCGACCGTAAGTACTGTACTAACGACTTGTCCTGTGGCTGCAATGTAAAGCAGCAACGGCTCCTTGCTGATTGGGGCAGCAAGCACCGCCTGGGTGGAGAGCAGAGCTTTGAGCTCTGCAAACGCTGCATCAGCTTCAGGAGTCCACTCGAACTTGTCTGACTTCTTCATCAGTCGGTAAAGAGGCAATGCCTTTTCACCGAGGCGAGAGATGAATCGACTTAAAGCGGCACACGCACATGGCGTTTCATTCGGAGTATAGTGCCAACTTTTTCTGGGTTGGTGTCGACTCCTCGTTCGGAAACAAGAAAACCGAGTAACTTAATGTTTCAGCAAGGTCAGTCAACAGGTCGGAACCTTTCCGTGACTTGACCACAATGTCATCCGACTGATTTGAGTGAGCAAACACTTCTGAATCATCCTCATGAACGTGGCTTCGGCATTCTTGAGGCCGAATGGCATGGTGACATAACAGAAGCACCCGAATGGAGTGATGAAAGCTGTTTTGATCTCGTCGGGTCCATACAGACGGATCTGATGGTACCCGGAATAGGCGCCTAAGAAAGACAACCGCCACATCCCGCAATGAGTCGACTATTTGGTCGATGCGGGGAGAGTAAATGATCTTTGGGCAGGCCCGATTGATATGTTTGAAGTCGATGCACATGCGAAGTGACTTGTCCTTCTTAGGGACCATGACAACATTGGCGAGCCACTCGGAGTGGTAAATCTCTCGGATAAACTCTGCTGCTAAGAGCCGAGCCACCTCCTCGCCAATGGCCTTTCTCTTATAGACGGCGGACCGTCGAAGATGTTCTTTGACAGGTTTAACTTTTGAGTCGACTCGTAGACGATGCTCAGCCAGTCCACTGGGAACACCCGGCATGTCAGCAGGCTTCCATGCGAAGATGTCCTAGTTCTCACGGAGAAACTGGATGAGCGCTTCTTCCTATTTGGAGTCGAGTGTTGTTGAGATGTGAGTCGGAGCAGCATTGGGATCAGTCGGATGAATATGAATCGGTTTCGTCTCCCCGACGATCGAAATGTCGACTCCGTGGCGGGCTTCTTGGCTCGCAACAAATCACACGGGTCTGCAGTTTTCTGGTACTCTTGCAGCTCTACCACTGCCATCTGAGCATCAGCGATCTTAGAGCCTTTAAAAACACTCTTCTACTTTCTTCCGATTGCCGTGATGGTGATCACACCTTTGGGGCCCGGCATCTTCGCTTGAGGTACACATAACATGGTCGAGCCATGAAATGTGCATATGCCGCCTCCCGGTGATAGCGTGATAAGTGCTCGAAATCCACGACCTCAAAGGTCAACTTTTCCTTCGAAAATTCTTGTAGTCACCAAAACCACATCGAGAGCAATTTGGCCAAGTGACTCAGCCTTCTTTCCGTGAATGACTCCATGGAAGCTCATGTTGCGGTCTGAGTCCGACATCGGAATGCCCATCCCTTTAACGTCTCGCATACAAGATGTTCAAAGCCACGCCACCATCCATCAAAACCTTAGTTAGTCGAGTGCCTTCGACGATCGGGTCGACCACTGGCACGCTTGCCTCCCGGGGTGGCTATGTGTGCCGGTGATCAGACTGGTCGAACGTGATGGCGGTCTGTGACCATTTCAGATAACTGGGTGTCGCCGGAGCGACCATATTCACTTCTCGATTGATAACTTTCAATCGACTTTTGCTTTCAACGTCAGCAAAAATCATCAGAGTGGAATTGACCTGGGGGTATCCACCGTCACTGTCTTCCTTGTCCTCAACTTTGTCCGACTCCTTCTCCTTGTCCTTGGGCAGTTTCCCCTGGAAACTCTGAATCAAGAGCCGACACTGTCGAGTAGTATGCTTTGGGTAAATAAGTTCACCCTCTTCATCTTTCTTCGTGTGAATGTGACATGGCAAGTCCAACACATCATTTGCATCTTGGTCTTTCACTTTCTTGGGGTTCCAAGGCCCCTTGGATTTCCCTTGAACTTTCCCCGAGTCACGGCCAAGGCTTCTCCAGAGCAGCTGGCTCGGCTTTCGCTTCGCTTCCGATGGAGTTCCCTCCCGGTTTCATTAGCGGCTGACTTGTACTTGCCACTCCGGGCCGATCCTCTTCTTCACCATTGGCGTGCTTGGTGGCAATCTCCATCATTCGACTCGTGGTCATGTCTCGGTCCGACCAATTTCAGACTCAACTCTCTCGTTTAACGCCTTCCTTGAAGGCATAGACTGCCTGATGATCAGATACATTCTCTACTGTGTGGTGCAAAGTGATCCATCTCTGGATGTAATCCCTCAGTGTTTCATTCGACTTTTGCACACATGACTGCAACTTTGTCAACCCTATTGGCCGCTTGCAAGTTCCTTCAAATGTCCTGACAAACACTCGGGCAAGATCTTCCCAAGTGTAAATGCTGCTGGGTGCTAACTGATTCAGCCATGCTCCGGCCGATCTCTCCAACATAAGAGGCAGGTGTTTCATGGCCACTTCATTGTTGCCGCCGCCAATCTGGACAGCCACTCGGTAGTCCTCAAGCCAGGTATCCGGCTTGGACTCACCAAAGGAACTTATCGACTCGATCGCCAACCTGAAGTTGGGAGGAATCACCGCGCTCGATGGCTCGCTAAAACACTCGTCCTAAGACGTGTACTCTGCTGCTGATGGGCGATTTACATCATGGCCTTCTCGGTTAGCTCTGTTCCTGTCGAACAGACCTTGAACGATGACGGATCTCGCATCAAAGCCTGGTTCCCTGGGGTCGACTGGAATCCTTCGCCCAACACTGTGTTGGCGTCTGTCATCTTGCTGTCGAGGCGCATATGACCCACCCCTTAGGGGAGGAGTGGGCACTCGACGTTGATCATTACAATCGAATCGGTCCTCATACTGGTCACGCCTCGGGGGCGATCTTGGGCTATGTGCCGGCTGGACTATATTCGCAACGACGGATCTGCTGTGAATCCTGTTCCGCGACTGCGATACAGCTGAATTTTGATCCCATGCTGCCCGGAGCAAATCTCTGATCTGGAGTAAGCCTCTGCCAGCCTCCGACTGGGAAGGCTGAATGGACTCTGCTATACGGGCTGCAGCTGCTAGATTCTGAATGGGAGTTCGGTATACCTGAGTCAGTTGTGGAAAGAGTTGACGTCGACTGGACGACGGGACCCGCTGTTGCGCTCGTTCCTCGAGCACTCGCTGGAGATTTTCCAGTCGAGTGCGCTCAGCCAAGTTGGCCAAACACGCATCTTCTAAGGCACGGGCCTCGGGGTTTTCTCCAACGATAGGAGTGTGAAGCGCATCCATGTTCCGGTGGCGAAGCTCCTCCCTCTGCAGCGAAGTGAGGGGCTCGGGTTGGTACACTTCGTGAGCCTGCGCCGGCTCGCCTCCGCCTGCATGGGGGAAACCAGGAGGACTGCATGGTCCGTCGACCATCAGAACCTCCGCCGCTGGATCACTGCTATCGCACTCGGATGCAGTCTCTGCGGAGCCAGTCGACAGATCGAACAGGCCGTAGAGAGATTCATCGGGCTCAATTGCCGCGACTTGAGGGGTGGCCGACTGGCGGGCCACCGCATGCCTCACCCACCGCTGAAGCCTCGACCGGCCGGAGCTCTTGCATCAGCGAGAGACTGGGAGGGAGGACGGCACAAGAGCAGACCGATACTGGGTCGACGGCTGCCGCAGGAGGACGCCGCGGACACATGCGCGAAAGTGTGTTGCCCCGCGGACGGGGAGTGCGCCGACGTCGAGTGGAGCCTCCTGCAACCAAGCGGAGTCGTCGGTGATGAACGTGAGCGCACCGAGACGGATCTCGCGGCCCTCAACCAAAACTCCACCTGAAACCATGATGAATGGGATCGGAAAAACTGCAACTTCTCCAACAAGTCGCTAAGACACCTGCCCCATGGAGGGCGCCAACTGTCGTGGTTCTAAGCCTGACAGTAGAATGGGGGGTAGGTATGGAGAGGCAAGATCCTAGCTATGGAGTAGTTGTATACGCAAGGTGTTTACGAGTTCAGGCCCTTCTCGGAGGAAGTAACAGCCCTACGTCTCGGAGCCTGGAGGCGGTCGAATGTATTATATGCGTATGAGTTACAGGGGTGTGAACCCTTTACACTGAGGAGGCGGGTGGCTTATATAGAGTTCGCCAGACCCCTCCAGCCCTCAGTTATGTAGGGATTAAGGTTCATTAAGAGAGGGAGTTACTGGTAACGTCCCACATAAAGTGCTATGATGACCATAAAGCCACTTAATGACCGATTGTTATGCCAAGCAGATGGATTTGTAGATCTTCCGCGGTCGAGTGGTTGGCTGGTGGTCGAGTGTCTTCAGTCCGTCGAGTGGAATCCTTCCAGGTCGACTGAAAGGTGTTTTCTTTAAGAGATGTCCTTGGGGAGGGTATCTTGGATAGGTTCATGACCCTACCCTAGGTACATGACTTCATCAACCATCATTTCACTGGAACACTCGTTGAAGCCCTTTCTCCCCTTTCTTGAAGAAAACCTCACTCCAGGCTACTCACTTCTACCATTTTTCTTCTGTACCGACGAAGGAAAGGTGGGCGAATCAGTGATGCTGCTATATTTTCATTCCAAGAATCTTCTTTTTTGCGAAGCACTGACCGATTCTCACAGCCTATTCTTTTCCCGTTTTCATTGCGATTGTGGTTTCCTTTCGATTGCTTTTTGTTTGTCAGTTCATTGATGGATCCTGGAGCACTAGGCAAAGAGTTGCCGGCGGACAACCCACTGGAGACAGCAATCTCTAGGAAGCGAGCACCGACCAACGAGTTGACCATGTTGGCGGGCCAACCCATGGAGACAAAGAACTCCAAGAAACAAGCACTAGCCAAAGAGTTGACGACGTTGGCGGACGAACTCCTCAAAGAAAGTTGGAAGAACAGCAAGGGCCCCTCCGTGCCTACCCCAGAAACTCTGATGGCCACCTTTGCGCGGCTCAAGGCAGAGTTTGAGGAGATAGTCACCGTTGAGAAGCAGTATTCCCCTGGCAAGGTGATGGCCCCCATCGAGGACGAGGAGATGGCCCCCGGAGGGATGGGATCCCCCGTTGAGCTGCACAAGGTAAAAAATGAAAGTTGTGGTTTTTGATTATTTGCAATGTGCTTGCTAATATGTTAGGGTTGTGCAGGTGCCGGTGGACGTCCTTGATGATTCCGATGTCGCGGCCCGTCCTATGGACAAATCCCCAAAGATCGTTTTCGATGTCGCGGTCCGTCCTGTTGGCATCGCCCCGGAGATCGATTCCCATGCCGCTGTCCATCCTGTGGACATCGCCCCAGAGATCGATTCCGATGTCGCGGTCAGTCTTGTGGACATCGCCCCAGAGATTGATTCCCATGCCGCTGTCCGTGCTGTGGTCATTGCCCGAGAGATCAATGACAAGAAATAGTTGGTCGCGCTAATCCTTCAGGGTAGTTTGCATTGCCCTGTGTTTAATTACCAAAACGATGCGTGTGATCAAACCATCTTAGGGATAGTGCACTGTCTTGTGTGGGCGGTACTTGCTAGTACTTTTGTTTGATAGTGAATCATGCGAACCCTCTCCGATTTATGGAAACAGATGTATCCTCACCAGCTTTTGATGTAATATATGGCATGCTTAAATGTAAGTTTGAACTATTTATCATATCAGCAGGGCTTATTTGATAATTCTTGGTGTTAGTAGGCTAGCTACTGTGCGAGCTATAGTACTTGCAAAACACTCACCGAAGAGAAATGTTGGGGCTGATGAGCTCGTGATATGCTTATACTGATCCGTCGTCAATCGGCCAATAGCCCAAGCTCCTAAAATTGTAGGCTTAGCGATCGATCAGACAATAGTCGACACGGATACATTCAGGCCTCATTTGGTTCATAGGTTAGGAAAATCATAGCAGAAGTACAGAGACGTACAACACAAAATCATAGCAGTACATAGACATCCCTCCGTTTCAAAATAGATGAGTCAACTTTGTACTACTAACTTTGAAACGGAGGGAGTACAGATCCTAGGCGGGCTAGTTTGGCCTAGTGGGTTTTAGTGATATCACGTGGTACAGTGCAGTCCAGTCTTCGCGTGTGGTAGCAATACTGCGGGTAGAGTAAGTTTTCTTGAAGAAGCGGAATTCAACGAAGTCATGATGGTTCCTTCGTCCGACTAACTTACAGTGGGAAAGGTTGAGCCTGCGCTATGACCGGGGTGGACCAGGATAATTTTGTGCATGGCAGGTGGACCAGGATGGTCGATGATGTCTACTATGCAACCTTCTTCTTGTAGGTGTTGTTGGGCCTCCAAGTGCAGAGGTTTGTAGGACAGTAGCAAATTTCCCTCAAGTGGATGACCTAAGGTTTATCAATCCGTGGGAGGCGTAGGATGAAGATGGTCTCTCTCAAACAACCCTGCAACCAAATAACAAAGAGTCTCTTGTGTCCCCGACACACCCAATACAATGGTAAATTGTATAGGTGCACTAGTTCGGCGAAGAGATGGTGATACAAGTGCAATATGGATGGTAGATATAGGTTTTTGTAATCTGAAAATATAAAAACAGCAAGGTAGCAAGCGATAAAAGTGAGCACAAACGGTATTGCAATGCTAGAAAACAAGGCCTAGGGTTCATACTTTCACTAGTGCAAGTTCTCTCAACAATAATAACATAATTGGATCATATAACTATCCCTCAACATGCAACAAAGAGTCACTCCAAAGTCACTAATAGTGGAGAACGAACGAAGAGATTATGGTAGGGTACGAAACCACCTCAAAGTTATTCTTTCCAATCAATACGTTGGGTTATTCCTATAAGTGTCACAAATAGCCCTAGAGTTCGTACTAGAATAACACCTTAAGACACAAATCAACCAAAACCCTAATGTCACCTAGATACTCCAATGTCACCTCAAGTATCCGTGGATATGATTATACGATATGCATCACATAATTTCAGATTCATCTATTAAACCAACACATAGAACCTCAAAGAGTGCCACAAAGTTTCTACCGGAGAATCATGACGAAAATGTGTGCCAACCCCTATGCATAGGTTCATGGGAGGAACCCGCAAGTTGATCACCAAAACATACATCAAGTGAATCACGTGATATCCCATTGTCACCACAGATACACACGACAAGACATACATCAAGTGTTCTCAAATCATTAAAGACTCAATCCGATAAGATTACTTCAAGGGGAAAACTCAATCCATTACAAGAGAGTGGAGGGGGAGAAGCAACATAAGATCCAACTATAATAGAAAAGCTCGCGATACATCAAGATCGAATCACCTCAAGAACACGAGAGAGAGAGAGAGATCAAACACATAGCTACTGGTACATACCCTCAGCCCCGAGGGTGAACTACTCCCTCCTCGTCATGGACAGCGCCGGGATGATGAATATGGCCACCGGTGAGGGATCCCCCCTCCGGCAGGGTGCCAGAACAGGGTCCCGATTGGTTTTTGGTGGCTACAGAGGCTTGCGACGGTGGAACTCCCGATCTATTCTGTTCCCCGAAGTTTTTAGGGTATATGGATATATATAGGAGGAAGAAGTACGTCAGGGGAGCCATGAGGGGCCCACGAGGGTGGAGGGCGCGCCCAGGGGGGTGGGCACGCGCCCTGCCTCGTTCCTCCCTCGTTGCTTCCTTGACATGGACTCCAAGTCTCCCGGGTTGCTTTCTTTCCAAAAATAACTTCTCCAGAAGGTTTCATTCCGTTTCGACTCCGTTTGATATTCCTTTTCTTCGAAACACTGAAACAAGGGAAAAAACAGGAACTGGCACTGGGCTCTGGGTCAATAGGTTAGTCCCAAAAGTAATGTAAAAGTGCATAGTAAAGCCCATAAATCATCCAAGATGGATAATATAATAGCATGAATACTTCATAAATTATAGATACGTTGGAGACGTATCAGCATCCCCAAAGCTTAATTCCTGCTCGTCCTCGAGTAGGTAAATGATAAAATAAAGAATTTATGAAGTGTGAATGCTAGCAGGTGCATAAGTTTGATCAATGATAATTTCAATCACCTTTTCTAGCATCATTATATGTCATAACAGTAGCTCAACACATAGAAATTTTCATGATCAAGTAACAAACTATTCACATGTTAAAGTATAGATTATAAACTTTCTTGAAAACTAACAAATAGTTCTCAGTCATCAAACAATTGCAATTCGTCTTATTTTCAGGAAGAGTCTATGTCAGAGCTTTGATTTAGCAAACTCCACATATTCAACTATCATATAGTCTTCCATGATTGCTACCACTCAAAGCATATTTTTAGAACAAATAGCATCCATCGAACACAGAGAAAGATAGGGGCTTAATGTTTCGCCTCCCAACCTTTTACCTCAAGGGTAATGTCAACAATAATAATTCATGCTCAAACATATTTGAATGGCCATATATGCTCAGATATTTCCATCACATGATGCTTGCCAACTAAAGAGTAGGTTGGAATGAGAAGGAATACCACTGACTCTTGCATAAAAGTAAAAGATAGGCCCTTCGCAGAGGGAAGCAGGGATTTGCAGAGGTGCCAGAGCTCGAAGCAAAAACAGAGATGAAAATAATTTTGAGAGGTATGCTTTTATTGTCAACATAACGACTAAGAGTTCCCAATATCTTCCATACTACATACATTATAGGCGGTTCCCAAACAGAAAGTTTAAGATTTTTACTCCCCCTCCACCAACAATCATCAATCCATGGCTTGCCCGAAACAACGGGTGCCTCCAACTAACATCAAACCCAGGGGAGTTTTGTTTGCAATTATTTTTGATTTGATTTCGATCTTTTGATCATGGGACTGGGCATCCCAGTTACCAGCTATTTTCTCGTGAATGATGAGCGGAGTCCACTCATCGTGAGAATAACCCACCTAGCATGGAAGATACTACTAACCCGTAGTCGCTACATGAGCGATTCGGGCATACAAAACAGATTATTATTTGAATGTTTAGAGTTTGGCACATGCAAATTTACTTGGAACGGCAGGTAAATACCGCATATAGGTAGATATGGTGGACACTCATGGAATAAACTTGGTTCAAGAAATTTGGATGCACAAGCAGTATTCCCGCTTAGTACAGATATTTTGGCTAGCAAAGGATTCTAAATAGCAAGCACCACATGTTGGAGGATCCAAAACAATATAACTTATACAAATATACCCAAGCATAACTCATTATGTTGTCTTCCTTGTCCAACTTCAACTAATTTGCTCAGGTTGAAAATAATTAATGGGGCTCACAATCATAGAAGATGTCCAAGATAGTATTATATGTGAAATCTCTCTTCCTTCAATATTCTTTCATGAATTGTTCAAGTGACCAATACAACGTTTGCTAACCTTCAATAAATTTACCACCTCTACTTCTTATATGTAAAGTCATTACTCCCCATGGGATAAGCATATGAAACATATATGATTTCAGATTTATGACATTCAAATCATTCAACTATTTACTCAAAGGATATAAATGAAGCACACGAGTAAATGACAAACTACTCCAAAAAGATATAAGTGAAGATCAATGAGTAGTTAAATAATTATGTAGCTATGTGAAGAATCTCTCTCATTTAATAATTTCAGATCTTGGTATTTTATTCAAACATCAAGCAAAGCTAAAGAAAATAAAATGACGCTCCAAGCAAAACACATATCATGTGGTGAATAAAAATATAGCTCCAAGTAAAGTTACCGATGGACGAAGACGAAAGTGGGGATGCCATCCGGGGCATCCCCAAGCTTGGGCTCTTGGTTATACTTGAATATTACCTTGGGGTGCCTTGGGCATCCTCAAGCTTAGGCTCTTGCCACTCCTTATTCCATAGTCCATCGAATCTTTACCCAAAACTTGAAAACTTCACAACACAAAACTTAACAGAAAACTCGTAAGCTCCGTTAGCGAAAGAAAACAAAAGAACACTTCAAGGTACTGTAATGAACTCATTATTTATTTATATTGGTGTTAAAAACTACTGTATTCCAACTTCTCTATGGTTTATAAACTATTTTACTAGCCATAGATTCATCAAAATAAGCAAGCAACACACGAAAAACAGAATCTGTCAAAAACAGAACAGTCTGTAGTAATCTGTAACTAACACAAACTTCTGGAAATCCAAAAATTCTAAAATAAATTGATGGACCTGAGGAATTTGTCTAGTAATCACCTTCAAAAATAATCAACTAAATATCACTCTCCAGTAAACAGTTGAAGCTAATCTCGTGAGCGCTAAAGTTTCTGTTTTTTACAGCATGATCATAAAGACTTCACCCAAGTCTTCCCAAAGGTTCTACTTGGCACAAACACTAATTAAAACACAAAACCACATATAAACAGAATCTAGATGGATTATGTATTCCTAAACAGAACCAAAAATCAAGAAACTAAAATAAAATTGGGTTGCCTCCCAACAAGCGCTATCGTTTAACGCCCCTAGCTAGGCATGATGATTTCAACGATGCTCACATAAAAGATAAGAATTGAAACATAAAGATAGCATCATGGAGAATATGACTAGCACATTTAAGTGTAACCCACTTCCTATGCATAGGGATTTTGTGAGCAAACAACTTATGGGAACAATAATCAACTAGCATAGGAAGGCAAAACAAGCATAACCTTAAAATTTTAAGCACATAGAGAGGAAACTTGATATTATTGCAATTCCTACAAGCATATATTCCTCCCTCATAATAATTTTCAGTAGCATAATGAATGAATTCAACAATATAACAATCACCTAAAGCATTCTTTTCATGATCTACAAGCATAGAAATTTTATTACTCTCCGCATAAGCAAATTTGTTCTCATGAATAGTAGTGGGAGAAAACTCAACAAAATAACTATCATGTGATTGAAAATTAAGATCAAGATGACAAGTTTCATGGTTATCATTATTCTTTATGGCATAGGTGTCATCACAATAATCATCATAGATAGGAGGCATGCTTTCATCATAGTAAATTTGCTCATCAAAGCTTGGGGGACAAAAAATATCATCTCCATCAAACATAGCTTCCCCAAGCTTGTGGATTTGCATATCATTAGCATCATGGATATTCAAGGAACTCATACTAACAACATTGCAATCATGCTCATCATACAAAGATTTAGTGCCAAACATTTTAATGCATTCTTCTTCTAACACTTTGGCACAATTTTCCTTCCCATCATACTCACGAAAGAAATTAAAAAGATGAAGCGTATGAGGTGAACTCAATATTTTTTGTAGTTTTCTTTTATGAACTAAACTAGTGCTAAAACAAGAAACAAAAAGATTCGATTGCAAGATCTAAAGATATACCTTCAAGCACTCACCTCCCCGGCAACGACGCCAGAAAAGAGCTTGATGTCTACTACGGGACCTTCTTCTTGTAGATGTTGTTGGGCCTCCAAGTGCAGAGGTTTGTAGGACAGTAGCAAATTTCCCTCAAGTGGATGACCTAAGGTTTATCAATCCGTGGGAGGCGTAGGATGAAGATGGTCTCTCTCAAACAATCCTGCAACCAAATAACAAAGAGTCTCTTGTGTCCCCAACACACCCAATACAATGGTAAATTGTATAGGTGCACTAGTTCGGCGAAGAGATGGTGATACAAGTGCAATATGGATGGTAGATATAGGTTTTTGTAATCTGAAAATATAAAAAAGCATGGTAGCAAGCGATAAAAGTGAGCACAAATGGTATTGCAATGCTACGAAACAAGGCCTAGGGTTCATACTTTCAGTAGTGCAAGTTCTCTCAACAATAATAACATAATTGGATCATATAACTATCCCTCAACATGCAACAAAGAGTCACTCCAAAGTCACTAATAGCGGAGAACGAACGAAGAGATTATGGTAGGGTACGAAACCACCTCAAAGTTATTCTTTCCAATCAATCCGTTGGGCTATTCCTATAAGTGTCACAAACAGCCCTAGAGTTCGTACTAGAATAACACCTTAAGACAAAAATCAACCAAAACCCTAATGTCACCTAGATACACCAATGTCACCTCAAGTATCCGTGGGTATGATTATATGATATGCATCTGATACGTCTTCGTCGTATCTATAATTTTTGATTGTTCCATGCCAATATTATTCACTTTCATATACTTTTTGGCAACTTTTTATATTATCTTTGGGACTAACATATTGATCCAGATTGCCAGTGCCGTTCACATCTTGAATGTTTTATGTTTCGCAGAATATCCATATCAAACGGAATCCAAACGGGATAAAAACGGACGGAGCTTATTTTTGGAAAATATGGAAAATTCCAGAAGAAAAATCCACGCGAGACGGTGCCCGAGGTGGTCACGAGGCAGGGGCGTGCCACCCCCCTGGGCGCGGCCCTACCCTCGTGAGCCCACCGAAAGGTGGTTGATGCTCTTCTTTTGCCGCAAGAAAGATAATATTCGGAAAAAAAATCTGGGCAAAGATTTCAGGACAATCGGAGTTACGGATCTCCATATATACGCGAAACAGTGAAACAGAGCCAGAACAGAACGCAGAAACAGAGAGATAGATCCAATCTCGGAGGGGCTCTCGCCCCTCCCAAGCCATGGGAGCCAAGGAACAAAGGGAAAACCCTCCTTCCATCTAGGGAGGAGGTCAAGGAAGAAGAAGAAGAAGGGGGGCTCTCTCCCCCTTGCTTCCAGTGGCGCCGGAGCGCTGCCGGGGGCCATCATCATCACCACGATCTTCATCAACACCGCCGTCATCTTCACCAACATCTCCATCACCTTCCCCCTTCTATATTCAGCGGTCCACTCTCCCGCAACCCGCTACACCCTCTACTTGAACATGGTGCTTTATGCTTCATATTATTATCCAATGATGTGTTGCCATCCTATGATGTCTGAGTAGATTTTCGTTGTCCTATCGGTGATTGATGAATTGCTATGATTGATTTGAGTTGCATGTTTTATTATTGGTGCTGTCCTATGGTGCCCTCCGTGTCGCGCAAGCGTGAGGGATTCCTGCTGTAGGGTGTTGCAATGCGTTCATGATTCTCTTATAGTGGGTTGGTGAGTGACTGAAACACAAACCCGAGTAAGAGGGATTGTTGCGTATGGGATAAAGGGGACTTGATGCTTTAATGCTATGGTTGGGTTTTACCTTAATGAATCTTTAGTAGTTGCGGATGCTTGCTAGAGTTCCAATCGTAAGTGCATATGATCCAAGTAGAGAAAGTATGTTAGCTTATGCCTCTCCCTCAAATAGAATTGCAATAACGATTATCGGTCTAGTAACATAGTCAGTTGCCTAGGGACAATTCCACAACTCCTACCACCACTTTTCCACACTCGCCATATTTACTTTAGTTTTGTCTTTATCTAAGCAGCCCCTAGTTTTATTTACGTGTTCTTTACTTTCTTGCTAGCCTATCCAAAAGCACCTACAAAGTACTTCTAGTTTCTTACTTGTTCTAGGTAAAGCGAACGTCAAGCGTGCGTAGAGTTGTATCGGTGGTCGATAGAACTTTAGGGAATATTTGTTCTACCTTTAGCTCCTCGTTGGGTTCGACACTCTTACTTATCGAAAACTGTTGCGATCCCCTATACTTGTGGGTTATGAAGACCTTTTTCTGGCGCCGTTGCCGGGGAGCAATAGCGTGGGGTGAATATTCTCGTGTGTGCTTGTTTGCTTTATCACTAAGTAATTTTTATTTGCTGTCCTAAGTTGTTTTCTATCTTTAGTTATGGGTAGGAAACGCAAAATACCAAAAAAATTAGTTGTACCTCCTGCTCCAATGGTTGAAGAACCACTCAAAATCTATCACACTGCTGAAGCTTTTTACTTGGATCATCTTCGATCCCTTTGTGCTCGTGCTGAAACCCCAACTATCTTAGTTGAGGGCAAATCTTTAGATGAGCATGCTTGTTATGTGCGACACCGTATATCTGAAAAAGGGAAACTATTAAGGGGTCAAATTCAATGTTTGCAATGCTATGCTTGGAATTTATGCGATTATTATGATTTTACTTGTTGTTCTGAAGACCTTAAGAAACACCTACCCTATCAATGCTTGTTTAGTGATAATGGAATCGTATCTTCATATGTTAAGGGTGTTTATAATTACTATGATGTTCAACAAATTGAAGAATTTGTTGCTTTTAAGGGTGCTTACGAAATTGCTTCTTTGATTGAAAAGTATGGTGCTACTCTTTACGAATCTGAAAATTTTTCCATACTGAAATATTGCTATGATAATTATGCTTCTAATCCTTATGTTAAACCATATATTGAGAACTACTCCGCTGTCCAAGAAGAGACTAATATTTTGCAAGAAGCTATGGAAGAAGAAATTGATGAAACTGCAAGCTCATTGGATGAAAAAGATGATGAGGAGAGCAAAGAACAAAAGGAGGAAGAGCGGATTAGCTACCCGTGCTCACCTTCTAATGAGAGTAACTCTCCAACTCATACATTATTTAATTCCCCTTCGTGCGTACCAAAGGATGATTACTATGATGATTGTTATGATCCCGTTGATTCTCTTGAAATATCCATTTTTGATGATGCTTGCTATGCTTGTGGCCAAGATGCCAATATGAATTATGCTTATGGAGATGAACTTGCTATAGTTCCTTATGTTAAACATGAAATTGTTTCTATTGCACCCACGCATGATAGTCCTATTACCTTTTTGAATTCTCCAAACTACACTATATCGGAGAAGTTTGCACTTATTAAGGATTATATTGATGGGTTGCCTTTTACCGTTGCACATGATGATTTTTATAGGTATAATATGCATGTGCTTGCTTCTCCTACTTTCAATTATTATGAGAGAGGAACTATATCTCCACCTCTCTATGTTTCCAACACGATAAAATTGCAAGAAACTGTTTATACTATGCATTGGCCTTTACTTTGTGTGCATGAATTGTTCTTTTATGACATGCCGATGCATAGGAAGAGAGTTAGACTTCGTCATTACATGATATATGTTACTTTGTGCTCACTCTAAATTACAAATCATTGTTAATTAAAATTGTCTTTGATATACCTTGGGATCCGGGTGGATTTACTACTTGAGCACTATATGCCTAGCTTAATGGCTTTAAAGAAAGCGCTGCCAGGGAGACAACCCGGAAGTTTTAGAGAGTTATTTATTTCTGTTGAGTGCTTTCATATAGTTTAAAAACAACAAAAATAAAGAGGGGAACCCAAAACTTTTTCAAAAAGGAAAGTGAAAGTGAGAAAGACAAGCATTGTTGAAGTGGGAGAGCTCCTTGAACTTTGTTCATGCTCACGGAAACTTTGTGAATCTTAATTACAGAAACTTTTCAATAAAAATAATTATCCCCTTGTACAATTCCATTGTATTATAAAAATAATGTGCCAAGGTTTGCCTTTAGGATGTTTACAATGCTTGTTGGTTTGTGCGGTGCAGGACAGAAACTTTGGCTGTAGTGTGTGAATTTTAATATTTTACTGGAACGTCAAATGGTTCTAATACTTTTTTCACTGTCTTTCTGTACAAATTTTTTATTTTTACTAATTTTGGCAGAATTTTTCAAGTATCAGAAGTATGGTGGATGTTCAGATTGCTACAGACTGTTCTGTTTTTGACAGATTCTGTTTTTGATGCATAGTTTGCTTGTTTTGATGAAACTATCAATTTATATCAATGGGTTAAGCCATGAAAAAGTTATATTACACTATACACCATGCAAAAACAAAATATGAGTTGGTTTGCAACAGTACTTAGAGTAGTGATTTGCTTCATTATACTACCGGATCTTACCGAGTTTTCTGTTGAAGTTTTGTGTGGATGTAGTGTCTAATCGAGGATGTTTCGATGTGAGAAGAAGGAAGAGAGGCAAGAGCTCAAGCTTGAGGATTCCCGAGGCACCCCAAGTAAATATTCAAGGAGACTCAAGCATCTAATCTTGGGGATGCTTGGGAGGCATCCCCTCTTTCTTCAACAAGTATCAGTATGTTTTCAGATTCATTTCGTTCATGCATTATGTGCAAGTCTTGGAGCGTCTTTTGCAATTAGGTCTTTATTTTTCTTTTATGCACCATGCTGGTATGAGATAGTGCTTGGTTGATTTATAGAATGCTCATTGCACTTCACTTATATCTTTTGAGTATGGCTTTATAGAATGCTTCATGTGCTTCACTTATATCATTTGAAGTTTGGATTGCCTGTTTCCCTTTACATAGACAACCGCCATTTGTAGAATGCTCTTTTGCTTCACTTATATTTGTTAGAGTATGGGCACATCTTTTGTAGAAAGAATTAAACTCTCTTGCTTCACTTATATCTATTTAGAGAGATGACAGGAACTGGTCATTCACATGGTTAGTCATAAAATCCTACATAAAACTTGTAGATCGCTGAATATGATATGTTTGATTCCTTGCAATAGTTTTGCGATATAAAGATGGTGATATTAGAGTCGTGCTAGTTGAGTAATTGTGAAATTGAGAAATACTTGTGTTGAGGTTTGCAAGTCCCATAGCATGCACGTATGGTGAACCGTTATGTAACGAAGTCGGAGCATGAGGTGTTTATTGATTGCCTTCCTTATGAGTGGAGGTCGGGGACGAGCGATGGTCTTTTCCTACCAATCTATCCCCCTAGGAGCAAGCGCGTAGTACTTTGTTTTGATGACTAATAGATTTTTGCAATAAGTATGTGAGTTCTTTATGACTAATGTTGAGTCCATGGATTATACACACTTTTACCTTTCCATCATTGGTAGCCTCTTCGGTACCGTGCATTGTCCTTTCTCACCTCGAGAGTTGGTGCAAACTTCGCCGGTGCATCCAAACCCCGTGATACGATACGCTCTGTCACACATAAGCCTCATTATATCTTCCTCAAAACATCCACCATACCTACCTATCATGGCATTTCCATAGCCATTCTGAGATATATTGCCATGCAACTTCCATCATCATCATATACATGACTTGAGCATTAAATGTCATATTGCTTTGCATGATCGTAAGATAGCTAGCATGATGTTTTCATGGCTTGTCTATTTTTTGATGTCATTGCTATGCTAGATCATTGCACATCCCGGTACACCGCCGGAGGCATTCATATAGAGTCATATCTTTGTTCTAGTATCGAGTTGTAATATCGAGTTGTAATATCGAGATGTAAGTAAATAAAAGTGTGATGATCATCATTACTAGAGCATTGCCCAAAAAAAGAGAGGCCAATGAAGCCTAAATAAAAAAATGGGGCCAAAGAAGCCCGCAAAAAAGGGGCAATGTTACTATCTCTTTTTCCACACTTGTGCTTCAAAGTAGCACCATGTTCTTCATGTAGTGAGTCTCATATCTTGTGCTTCAAAGTAGCACCATGTTCTTCATATAGATTGTCTCTTATGTTGTCACTTTCATATACTAGTGGGAATTTTCATTATAGAACTTGGCTTGTATATTCCAACGATGGGCTTCCTCAAATGCCCTAGGTCTTTATGAGCAAGCAAGTTGGATGCACACCCACTTAGTTTCTTTTGTTGAGCTTTCATACACTTATAGCTCTTAGTGCATCCGTTGCATGGCAATCCCTACTCCTCGCATTGACATCAATTGATGGGCATCTCCATAGCCCGTTGATTAGCCGCGTCGATGTGAGACTTTCTCCTTTTTTGTCTTCTCCACATAACCTCCCTCATTATATTCTATTCCACCTATAGTGCTATATCCATGGCTTGCGCCATGTATTGCGCGAGGGTTGAAAAAAGCTGAAGCGCTTAAAAGTATGAACCAATTGCTCGGCTTGTCATCGGGTTGTGCATGATGGGGGCATTTTGTGTGACGAAAATGAAGCATGGCCAAACTGTATGATTTTGTAGGGATAAGCTTGCTTTGGCCTTGTTGTTTTGAAAAGACGTGATTGCTTTATTGGTACGCTCGAAGTATTATTGTTTTTGTGTCAAATGATAGACTATTGCTTTGAATCACTCGTGTCTTAATATTCATGCCATGATTAGACATATGATCAAGATTATGCTAGGTAGCATTCCACATCAAAATTATTCTTTTTATCATTTACCTACTCGAGGACGAGCAGGAATTAAGCTTAGATGCTGATACGTCTCCGTCAGATCTATAATTTTGATTGTTCCATGCCAATATTATTCACTTTCATATACTTTTGGCAACTTTTTATATTATTTTTGGGACTAACATATTGATCCAGTGCCCAGTGCCAGTTCCTGTCTGTTGCATGTTTTATGTTTCGCAGAATATCCATATCAAACGGAATCCAAACGGGATAAAAACGGACGGAGCTTATTTTTGGAAAATATGGAAAATTCCAGAAGATAAATCCACGCGAGACGGTGCCCGAGGTGGTCACGAGGCAGGGGCGCGCCACCTACCCTCGTGAGCCCACCGAAAGGCGGTTGATGCTCTTATTTTGCTGCAAGAAAGATAATATTCGGAAAAAAATCTGGGCGAAGGTTTCAGGCCAATCGGAGTTACGGATCTCCATATATACGCGAAACGGTGAAACAGAGCCAGAACAGAACGCAGAAACAGAGAGATAGATCCAATCTCGGAGGGGCTCTCGCCCCTCCCAAGCCATGGGAGCCAAGGAACAGAGGGGAAACCCTCCTTCCATCTAGGGAGGAGTTCAAGGAAGAAGAAGAAGAAGGGGGGCTCTCTCCCCCTTGCTTCCGGTGGCGCCGAAGCGCTGCCGGGGGCCATCATCATCACTGCGATCTTCATCAACACCGCCGTCATCTTCACCAAAATCTCCATCACCTTCCCCCTTCTATATTCAGCGGTCCACTCTCCCGCAACCCGCTGTACCCTCTACTTGAACATGGTGCTTTATGCTTCATATTATTATCCAATGATGTGTTGCCATCCTATGATGTCTGAGTAGATTTTCGTTTTCCTATCGGTGATTGATGAATTGCTATGATTGATTTGAGTTGCATGTTTTATTATTGGTGCTGTCCTATGGTGCCCTCCGTGTCGCGCAAGCGTGAGGGATCCCCGCTGTAGGGTGTTGCAATGCGTTCATGATTCGCTTATAGTGGGTTGGTGAGTGACTGAAACACAAACCCGAGTAAGAGGGATTGTTGCGTATGGGATAAAGGGGACTTGATGCTTTAATGCTATGGTTGGGTTTTACCTTAATGAATCTTTAGTAGTTGCGGATGCTTGCTAGAGTTCCAATCATAAGTGCATATGATCCAAGTAGAGAAAGTATGTTATCTTATGCCTCTCCCTCAAATAGAATTGCAATAACGATTATCGGTCTAGTAACATAGTCAGTTGCCTAGGGACAATTCCACAACTCCTACCACTACTTTTCCACACTCGCCATATTTACTTTAGTTGTGTCTTTATCTAAACAGCCCCTAGTTTTATTTATGTGTTCTTTACTTTCTTGCTAGCCTATCCAAAAGCACCTACAAAGTACTTCTAGTTTCTTACTTGTTCTAGGTAAAGCGAACGTCAAGCGTGCGTAGAGTTGTATCGGTGGTCGATAGAACTTTAGGGAATATTTGTTCTTCCTTTAGCTCCTCGATGGGTTCAACACTCTTACTTATCGAAAACTGTTGCGATCCCCTATACTTGTGGGTATCAGCATCACACAATCTCAGATTCATCTATCCAACCAACACATAGAACCTCAGAGAGTGCCCCAAAGTTTCTACCGGAGAATCAAGATGAAAACGTGTGCCAACCCCTATGCATAGGTTCATGGGTGGAACCCGCAAGTTGATCATCAAAACATACATCAAGTGAATCACGTGATATCCCATTGTCACCACAGATACACACGCCAAGACATACATCAAGTGTTCTCAAATCATTAAAGACTCACTCCGATAAGATTACTTCAAAGGGAAAACTCAATCCATTACAAGAGAGTAGAGGGGGAGAAGCAACATAAGATCCAACTATAATAGCAAAGCTCGCGATACATCAAGATCGAATCACCTCAAGAACACGAGAGAGAGAGAGAGAGAGAGAGAGAGAGAGAGAAATCAAACACATAGCTACTGGTACATACCCTCAGCCCCGAGGGTGAACTACTCCCTCCTCGTCATGGAGAGCGCCAGGATGATGAAGATGGCCACCG
Source organism: Aegilops longissima (assembly GCA_021605205.1). NCBI lineage: Eukaryota > Viridiplantae > Streptophyta > Magnoliopsida > Poales > Poaceae > Aegilops > Aegilops longissima. The sequence continues at coordinate 179,384,471 of CM038680.1, read as the reverse complement.
GTGAGGGATCCCCCCTCCGGCAGGGTGCCGGAACAGGGTCCCCATTGGTTTTTGGTGGCTACAGAGGCTTGCGGCGGTGGAACTCCCGATCTATCCTGTTCCCCGAAGTTTTTAGGGTATATGGATATATATAGGAGGAAGAAGTACGTTAGGGGAGACATGAGGGGCCCACGAGGGTGGAGGGTGTGCCCAGGGGGTGGGCATGCCCCCTTGCCTCGTGCCTCCTGACGGTGTCCTGGACTAGGGGGTACTCACCACGTCATCTCCCGATCTATTAGATTGGGCCGAGGACCCCCATGGCCGTATACTCATGGGCCAGTCCGGACAACTGCCGCATACAAGGAAGATTCCAAAAGACATGGCGATCAAGACAAGGACTCCTCCCCACCGGCATATTCGGCTAGGACTCTTGTTATCCTAGGCCTCTGGTGCATTATATAAACCGAGGTCAGGCTAGTCGATAGATATACAACAATCATACCATAGGCTAGCTTCTAGGGTTTAGCCTCTACGATCTCGTGGTAGATCAACTCTTGTACTACTCATATCATCAAGATCAATCAAGCAGGAAGTAGGGTATTACCTCCATCGAGAGGGCCCGAACCTGGGTAAACATCGTGTCCCCTGCCTCTTGTTACCATCCGCCTTAGATGCACAGTTCGGGACCCCCTACCCGAGATCCGCCGGTTTTGACACCTATCCGGCATCAAGCTAGTATATTGCGGCGACTTCTCACGACCCTCTCTCAGGGGCCCATTTGCTGATCACTATTATCTCAAATATATTACACTGCGTTTTTATTCCTATGTATGCTGCCGAGCAAGGAATTGATCCTCAGGCCGATTTCGCGCATCGACCTGAGTCTCAAGGGCTACTGGGAACAGCGGTTTTTATGCTTGCCTTCAGGTGCATCTCGGGTTTTAGACTGATACACACCTTGAGGGCTACTAGATATACATCAGCAGAGAATAAACTGCACCAGTTAAAAATATTCACAAAAAATCAGCCCGCAGTCGGGGTGGTGCACCACCTTGGAAGCAGTCTGGCATAAAGCTTGGGCGCTAGCGGCTAGCTCCATAGAGGGCATTTCCGGCATTAAGCTCGGCTAAACTCCTTCACCTTTTTTGAACCAACATGATCTATGACATCTTGGATATAGTCCGGCGTTGGAGCTCGGATACATTTCGGCGTTGGAGCTCGGAAGCAGTCCGACATTGGTGCTCGGCTGCAAAAGATACCTCGAATGCAGTCCGGCATTGGAGCTCGGACGCAAGAGGACACTGCCCCCCCCCCCCCCCGGGAAAAACTTCAAACCTGAGTTAGGGCATAAAAATAACAAGGCATTGATAAAGGCCGGAAACTTAAAGGGTCTCCTCGGATACCCAACGTGTAAACTCTTCGGATGCACTTCGGCGATCCTCAAGATCGAAGTTGAGAAGATTTGTTGAACCAGTTTTCAAGACCGACGACCGAAGATGAAGAACAGTTCAGAAGAATCGAGGAGCGTCCCTAACTTGAAGACCGATTCAGGGGGCTACTGACGGTGTCCTGGACTAGGGGGTACTCACCACGTCATCTGCCGATCTGTTAGATTGGGCCGAGGACCCCCATGGCCGTATACTCCTAGGCCAGTCCGGACAGCTGCCGCATACAAGGAAGATTCCACAAGACTTGGCGATCAAGACAAGGACTCCTCCCCACCGGCGTATTCGGCTAGGACTCTTGCTATCCTAGGCCTCTGGTGCATTATTTGAACCGAGGCCTGGCTAATCGATAGATATACAACAATCATACCATAGGCTAGCTTCTAGGGTTTAGCCTCTATGATCTCGTGGTAGATCAACTCTTGTACTACTCATATCATAAAGATCAATCAAGCAGGAAGTAGGGTATTACCTCCATCGAGAGGGCCCGAACCTGGGTAAACATCGTGTCCCCTGCCTCCTGTTACCATCCGTCTTAGATGCACAGTTCGGGACCCCCTACCCGAGATCCGTCGGTTTTGACACCGACACCTCCCTCATTGCTTCCTTGACATGGACTCCAAGTCCCCCGGGTTGCTTTCTTTCCAAAAATAACTTCTCCAGAAGGTTTCATTCCGTTTCGACTCCGTTTGATATTCCTTTTCTTCGAAACACTAAAACAAGGGAAAAAACAGGAACTGGCACTAGGCTCTGGGTCAATAGGTTAGTCCCAAAAGTAATATAAAAGTGCATAGTAAAGTCCATAAAACATCCAAGATGGATAATATAATAGCATGAATACTTCATAAATTATAGATTCGTTGGAGACGTATCAGTCGACGTCCTACATGTTGGCGAATGAAAGTATTCTTTCCGATATAGTGGACGAGCAACGAGTATTCATTGTTTATTTTTGATGAAACCTATTGTCTCCACTGTTACGACGGAGGAGTGTGAAACACAGTAGCCCCGTGAACTTGGCATGTGCACCACTCCCTCCTTCCTCATGAAATACTATCATAGTGTTGACTATAAGGTTACAACTTTTTCTCACTTTCTCTCTATCTATTTCCTCTCAAATGTTTTTACTTTTTTTAGACACAATTGTTTTTTATGCCTCTTTTTTTAGAATTAGTTTTTTTATACCTAGGAGCACGTGTAGAGACGAGCTCCTGCAGATCCCACTCCTTGACTTTGTCAATGCCTCTCTCTCCTCCACATAAGCGGGCTTGTCGAGAAGACAAGAGATGATCTCTTAGCACAATATGTTTCACCATGTTTTTAGGAATAACTAGTTATTGAAGATAAGGCTAAGTGATGATCCATTGTACACATGTTTTTTGTCATCTCTAAATTACATGCAAGACTTATGATAAGACTATCTTATCAACCATTGTACATGCCCTTTATAGCCCAGAATTTTACTGGTAGTACTTGCTATGAATGCGGGCAGCTGGCCTCTGAGGGGGGAGCACGCGCGAGGAGGTGGTGGGGTGGGTGTCGGTGTCAAAACCGGCGGATCTCGGGTAGGGGGTCCCGAACTATGCATCTAAGGCGGATGGTAACAGGAGGCGGGAGACACGATGTTTACCTAGGTTTGGGCCCTCTCGATGGAGGTAATACCCTACTTCCTGCTTGATTGATCTTGATGATATGAGTATTACAAGAGTTGATCTACCACGAGATCGTAGAGGCTAAACCCTAGAAGCTAGCCTATGGTATGATTGTTGTTGTCCTACGGACTAAACCCTCCGGTTTATATAGACACCGGAGGGGGCTAGGGTTACACAGAGTCGGTTACAATGGGAGGAGATCTACATATCTGTATTGCCAAGCTTGCCTTCCACGCCAAGGAGAGTTCCATCCGGACACGGGACGAAGTCTTCAATCTTGTATCTTCATAGTCCAACAGTCCGGCCAAAGGATATAGTCCGGCTGTCCGGATACCCCCTAATCCAGGACTCCCTCAGTAGTCCCTGAACCAGGCTTCAATGACAATGAGTCCAGAGCGCAGATTGTCTTCGACATTGTAAGGCGGGTTCCTCCTCCGAATACTCCATAGATGATTTAGAACATAAGGATAGTGTCCGGCTCTGCAAAACAAGTTCCACATACCACCGTAGAGAGAATAATATTTTCACACATCTAATCTGCCGATCGTCCTTCATAACATGACGTATTGCCACGGTTTGGTCATGACGAACCATCTTCCTTAATCAGCCTGCCACTCCACGTCTTGCGAGGCAATTTATTTGGCACGTCTTGTCGAGGCAGAGATCGTGTCCCCCTTATTACGGGATTCTTATCAATACGGATGTGGGTAACCCAATCATGCCCATTGGTATGACTCATCAGTCCTAGGTAAGTCCCAAATGGCCACGCAGAGGATGCTTGATATTCGCCTCCTTTATAAAGAGGCCAAGGCCTGTCCCTTTTTCTTTTCGTGCTCAATCGAATCCTTCCCCCACCTCGAGTTGCAACACCCAAGGCTCAGGTCAGGCGCTTCGGACCTTCAACCATGTCCGAATCCAACCTTCAAGGTCGGTGGATGCCTGCCTCTGTCACAGAGGAAGACGTCAAGAAGCTAAGAGAGGCCATGTTTCTGACCGACGAGGTCACACACAGGTTGCCTAATTGAGGGAAGGTCATTCCCACTCCCGAACCCGGCGAGAGCGTTGTATTCATATCTCAGTTCCTCCGAGGGCTAGGCCTCGCTCTAGATCCCTTTGTGAGGGGGCTCATGTTTTATTACGGGCTGGATTTTCACGATCTGGCCCCGAATTCCGTCCTCCACATCTCGTCGTTCATCGTCATGTGTGAAGCTTTCCTCTGTATTACCCCTCACTTCGGTCTGTGGCTCAAGACCTTCAATGTGGAGCCAAAGATGATCGAGGGGCGGCACGCAGAGTGCGGAGGTGCTGTAATAAGCAAAAGTGTCAATGCGGCAACAGGAGTGGTTTTATATCACAGCTCCCAGGGGTGCCAAGTGGGTGGCCACCCCTGCTTTTCGCTCAGGCCCCCCACCACGACCGACGTCATGGATTAACAAGGGGCTAGACTGGGGGCCAGTAAAGGATGTGCTGATATTGCAGGGCCGCATCCGAGATCTCCTCGAGGGACGTATTAGTCTAGCCACGGTGATGCATGTCATGTTAATTCATTGAGCCCTGCCCTGCAAACGTCGTCCCCTCCGCATGTGGGAGTTCAACCCGGAGGGACCGCGGGCTATTCAACACTTCCTCGGCATGACGCTCAAAGAGATGTATCTATCGTTCTTCGGACCACAAATAATGTGTCCGAACACCACCGAGGATGCGGGTCTGAGCTGCAATCGCCCAGATACCCAAGTAAGTAGTCCCATAGCCGAACACATTATCTTCTTATATATCATAACATCATTCTGAAAAGTCGCTCTTTGACCAGAACTGGGTAACAAAGGCGAAGATGATTAGGTGTCCGGCCCCCCTCCCTGAGGTCTCACCGGATCCTGTTCTAGCCAAGATGCTGGAGCTTGCGCCTTATAGAGCGCCCTTTGGGGAAGATACGGGGGGGGGGGGGGGAAATAAAGAGGCTGAAAGCGGACCTCGCTCACTGTTCATCCAAACCGGGGGAGCAAGTGCCTCCGTGAAGGAGGATAACCGGGGAGAAGAATCTGAAATTCCCCCTCCCCAAGGAAGGAAGAGGACCGCCTCTGAAGACCCGGAAATAATAGTTTCCAAACGGGGGAAGAATTCTTCCTCAGAGGGTCCTGCCTCGGGGGGCACCGTTGCCGCACAGTGCTCGCAAGGGGATCAGCCCTCTACCAAGTTGTAAGTAAAAAGGGTACTTAATAGTGAAAATATCCTGCATTACTTCTGAGGAAAATAACCGAAGCACTTATCTTGTAGTTCGGATCGTAGCCCTTCTCGGCAGAGTTCGTCTTTGGGGGATCTTCTTACGGAGATGATGGAGAGCGAAACGCATCCCCCTGCCATCCCGCCTCATGAGGCGGGCGACCCCGAGGTGTCGTCATGGAGGGTTTCTCCTGATCCGGCAAGGCCAGAGGGTAGTCCTTTGGCCACCCGAAGTCCTCAGTATCCGGCTCTTCAAGGGAGCAACCGAAAGAGCCCGGCACCGTCTGGTGTGCGGTCGGACGCACTGAAGGATCTGCTAGAGCAAGCAGCTATCTCAGAAGCGCATCGTACGCTAATGGGTACGGTGATTGAGAGGATTTCATCCGCCGAAAGCGGGTTGCATGAGGCTTTCATGAGTCTGCTGAAAGGTTTTGAGGTATGTGAAATAGTGTGTATTTTTGGCAGTACCGCACATGTTAGGTGTGCCCTGTGAAGATAGTAGCCCCTGAGACTTTGGTTGCCGTCGAGAGCGGCGACAGAGGATCATAGTCCCAGGTAATAACCAATCCGCCTTCATATGCAGGTGGCGGAATGTCCGGTGGCTAGCCGGTCTGGTGAGTTTGCCGAGCTTAAGCGGCAACTGGATGCGGCAGATGCCGACATCGTGCTTGTCAACAAGCGGCTTGACGAGGCACAAGGTATGTGATTTCTCCGGTTATCAACATGTAGTAAGAGGAGCATAATGCCAGTATCTTTAATATGTTGTGAGTGCAGATGGAGTTGCGGCCATGGAGACCCTTCGGGCGGAGCTTGCCCGAGCCAAAGAACAAGCCAGGAATAGTGATGCGGCCGCTCTGAAGGCGTTCGAAGAGCTGAGGGCCGAACAGGCTGCCCATTGCCAAAGTAAGGAAAAGATGGCCAAGATGGCCGTTGAGTTAAAGGATGCCGCCGACCGGTACCAGCTTCTTGAAAAGGAAAACCAAGCAAAGGCGACGGAGCTGAGAAGGCCATGGTAGCAGCTAAGGAAGCCCGCCAAGATCGAGAGCGCCGGAGGAGGAGTTGCGCTGTCGAGATATCGCGGCTGGGAAGCCCTTCTTGCTGCGGACGAAGTTCGAAGATCCGAAGTATGCCCCTCTTGATCAGCTATGGAGTTCTGCGGACGCATATGCGGATCTGGCAGCCAGTGCGGCTGATGCAGCCGAGTACTTCAAGGATCAAAAAGATCGTGAAGTGGAAAAGCTATTCTGGTCGTAGTTTAACGGTCCATCGCGTCCACTGTTTTTAAATGAGCGCATGACCGAGTGGGCAGAGCTCCATAGGTTGTCCGGGCTTGCCATGGGGTCTGTTGTGGGTCATCTGTGGCCGAAAGGGCCATGGCCGAATAGTTATTTTGGTTTGGTGCAGCAGTTCCTTGGTGCCGTGCCACGTATCGACGCTATGAAGAGGTCGGCGTGCATAGAGGGTGCGCGGATGGCACTTGCCCGTGTCAAGACATACTGGGCAGACATGGAGGCCACCGCCATTGCAACCCAGGGTTCGGTCGTCGGCCGAGTAGCTGCCGAGCACTACTTTGAGGAAGTCCTTGAAGGAGCTCGTTCGATAGAAGCTCACTACTCGAAGAATATTATGTTCTAGTGACATATATTCCCATTGTAAAAACAATGTTTTATTGAATTATAAAGGTTGTGTTTATACTTTTGCCTGAAAGTATTGTAAAGCCTCCTGTGCGGCCGTTTATGTATATATTTATATAACCTGAACGTTTGCAGTCGTCGGCTTCAGCCCCCACGCATATAATACGGGGGTGTTTGCAGAAGACGCGTGTTCACACTTGATCCAACGTCCTGGTCCATTAAGGAGGTGATAGCGCAGCGAACTAGGAAATCAGACTATATTGCTTTAACACTTTCACTTAGCCATAGGAGTTTGACGGTGGGGCTACTATATAGCCCCTGGTGGCTCCGCGCTCATCTGAATACGGGGCGCGTACATGCCTGCCCGGGAAACGGCCCTTCGTTAATACGCAGGAAGCCCGAAGATTCCGCTAGGTCATCGAGTGGCTGACCAGTCTCACGCTTTATCATGACAGTCAGCTTTCGGCTTTCTCTACTGAGGTGCTCGTCCGGATGAACCAGGGCACAATCGCAGTAGTTCTCCTGGTGCCACCTTAGCCGATAGAGCGGAACGTAAGGTAGCAAAACACAGGAGCCGGGCAAACCCAACATTTGACCAAAGACATGATTCGGAGCTGATGCATATAAGGCCAAACTCGCGATGCCGAACACTCCCTAAGGTATTCGGTCTTTATAATATATGCCGGGGTAAACAGTGCCCTTGATAAGAAGCCCCAAGTGTCCGGGTACGTGCAATATTCTGACGTGGCCACATGCCAATAACATCAGCATCCTTTTCGTTTGTACTGAGAATCCGGAGGATGTAAACAACAAGAGATAGTAAAAAAGGTTTACGCAGGGTCTTAATGTAAAAAGAAACCTTTGAGCGGGTCCGTGCTGCACGTCTGCGCCTGTGTCTCCGTTGTGCCGTATCTCGAACGGGTGTAGCACGATTGTCATCTGTAAAATAGAGGAACTTAGCTCGTGCGAAAAATTGGTTACTCTAAATAAACCATGTAAAATTCACGATAAGTAAAGTTGAGCCGTAGTCTTGTTTACACGCGGGAAGCCCCTGGTACCGTCTATAAGGGTGTAACCACCGAACCTATCTCAAGTATATCTAGTTATGCGCCGGACTCGTCTAACCGTATCCGTGGTCTTAACGACCGGCCATTTGTTCTGGTTGGTGAGGCCGTCTAGTGTTCGGCTGTTAAAGCAGCCATACGTTCTTCCGCGTGTAAAGAACGCTCAATGTTTCCATTAACTGTGATGGTGCTACGCGGACCGGGCATCTTGAGCTTGAGAGAAGCGTAATGCGGTATAGCGTTGAAACGAGCAAAAGCTGTTCGTCCGAGTAGTGCTTGATAGCTGCTTCGGAATGGAGCGATATCGAAGTGTAATGTTTCGCTTCGGTAGTTGTCGGGTGAACCGAATACTACTTCTAGTATTAGAGAGCCCGTACAGCGGGCCTCTGGGCCTGGTATTACTCCCTTGAAGGTAGTATTACTATGGCTGATTTTTGTTGGGTCTAACCCCATTTTGCGGACCGTGTCCTGATATATCAGGTTTAGACTACTGCCGCCATCCATAAGGACTCATGTGAGATGGTATCCATTTATTATTGGGTCTAACACCAAAGCTGCCAATCCTTCGTGCCGGAGACTTGTCGGGTGATCTCTGCGATCAAAAGTGATCGGACAGGCCAACCGGGGGTTGAACTTATCATTGACGGGCTCTAAGGGGAGTGTATCTCGGATTGCAGGTTTGCTTCTCCCCTTCGTCACATATACCACGCCATCGCTTTGACTTCGTGGAATTTTTCTGTCCCCGGTGCCTTGTCGGCGAGGCTCATCCTCGCCTTCGCCGGCGATCCTGCCCTTGTGTTCGCATTTAGCTTGCCGCCTGCTTGAAGACCCAACACTCTCTGTGGGTATGATTTGCAGGTTTATCGGGGTGCCGTGGATCTGACACAGTTTGTCTAGAATTTTGTTTAGGCTGGACGGTCCATCTCTGTTGCCTTTGAAAGGCTTTTTCTGTTGACCTGGCCGGGAACCTCTGAATCCGGCGTTTACCGCCGTGTTATCTTGGATGTCTTCTTTATTCCGGCGCTTGTTTTTACTATGTTGTGGTTTTCCATTGCCATCCCTGACTTCGGATGTGCTTGGGTCGCTGGTGCTACTGCGGGCTAACCAGCTATCCTCACATGCGCAAAAGCGGGTCATGAGGCTTGTTAGGGCTGCCATTGTTCTCGGTTTTTCTTGGCCGAGGTGTTTGGCGAGCCATTCGTCTCGGAAGCTGTGGTAAAAGTTGCTAAGGCTTCGGCGTCCGGACAGTCGACGATTTGGTTCTTCTTAGTGAGAAACATGTTCCAAAGCTTTCGGGCTGACTCTCCGGGCTGTTGAATTATATGACTTAAATCGTCTGCATCCGAAGGTCGGACATAGGTCCCTTGAAAATTAGCCCGAAAGGCGTCCTCAAGCTCCTCCCAACTTCCAATGGAGTTATCGGGGAGGCTTTTCAACCATTGCCGAGTTGGTCCTTTAAGCTTGAGGGGCAGGTACTTGATGGCGTGGAGATCGTCTCTGCGAGCCATATGAATATGGAGGATAAATTCCTCAATCCAGACCCCCGGGTCTGTGGTCCCGTCGTATGCCTCTATGTTGACTGGTTTTAATCCTTCTGGAAATTCGTGGTCCAGCACCTCATCGGTGAAACATAGGGGGTGTGCGGCACCCCTGTATTTAGATGTACCATGGCGTTAGGACGGCTGTGGTGTTTGATTTTGGTTGTGCGCTGGAGCGTGTTTCCTTGATCCGTAGATGGATCTGGTTGCGCCGGCCTTTTAGTGCGAGTCCTCGCGTGGATCGTGTACTCACTTATGTGCGGCCTCGTTAGCCGCTCTATCGCGGCCACGGGATTGTTGATCCGATCGGTCAGTTGTTTTATTTTTTGGCTGTGGGGACTCTAAGGCCTCATCGTCGAATTCAGGCAGCAGCTTGCGCTTTGGATAGCTCTTCGTGTGGCGACTACAATCGTACTTTTACGCAGTGTCGAGCACTTTGTTCCATCTACTGTTGAATGTATTTTGCGCGGCCTTGAGCCTTTGCTTCTGCTTCTTCGGACTCCTCGCAGTGGCGATAAGCCTTCTATGGAGGTTCTCTTGCTCCAGGTGTCTTTATGGGATGATGTGTGCATCGTCATCCAGACTGCTCTCCTCTCCGGAGATGGGTTGATTATCTTGACACTCGGCGTCGCCGTGATCGGACAGCGGCTCCGTACTGTGTTCATCATCCGCTGGCTCACCCTGCTCTATCGCTGGGTCTATGTGGTCATCGTTTACTCCGGAGTCGACCGGGGTATTATTTTTTCTTGCGCTGTTATCGTTGTTTTTGCCGAGGCGGGATTTGGAGCGGCGTCTACGCCGCCGCTTTGATTGCTTCTCGAGGGAGTTATCCTTCGCTGCATCCTTCTGTTCCTCGTCATCATTTTCTTTGGGTGTATCCACCATGTATATGTCATGTGATGAAGTGGCGGTCCAGCGCCCTGTGGGCGGTGGTTCCTGTTCGTCTCCTGCATCGTCGTCCATACCGTCGATGTCTTCGGAGTCGAAGTCGAGCATGTCGGTTAAATCGTCGACAGTGGCTACTAAGTGGGTGGTGGGTGGGGAGCGAATTTCTTCATCGTCCCCATCCCATCCAAGCCGGACATAGTTCGGCCAAGGTTCTCCTGACAAGGAGAGAGACCTTAACGAGTTTAGCACATCGTCGAAGGGCGATTGCTGAAAGATATCCGCGGAGGTGCACTCCATGATCGGCCCCCAATCGGATTCGATAGGCATGGGCGAAGGTGGCTCGGGATCCGAGGCCGGAGATGAATCCAGTGGTTCGGCGTCACGGCTCTCGTGAGAGGTAAGGTCACTATCCGGCTCTACCGCTGCTGAGAGTGTGGCCTCCAAGGCGGGGTCTATCCGCCCGTCCTCGGATAGCGCAATTTGCTCTGGATTGAAGGCCAGAGTAGTTGCCGGTGTGATCTCCTGAACACTGTCCGACGGCAGAGCTACATCGTGCTCGTCGTGATCATGCGGCACACCTGGCATGGGCTTGAATCCGTCGAAGATCAAGTCTCCGCGGATGTCGGCAGTGTAATTCAAGTTTCCAAACCTAACCTGACGGCCAGGGGCATAGCTCTCAATCAGCTCCAGATGGACAAGCGAGTTGGCCCACAGTGCAAAGCCGCCGAATACGAAGATCTGTCCGGGGAGGAAGACCTCATCCTGGACCGCATCGTTACAGATGATCGAAGGAGCCATCAAGCCTTATGGTGACGGCACAGTGGAACTCTCAATGAAAGCACCAATGTCAGTGTCAAAACCGGCGGATCTCGGGTAGGGGGTCCCGAACAGTGCGTCTAAGGCAGATGGTAACAGGAGGCGGGGACACGATGTTTACCTGTGTTCGGGCCCTCTCGATGGAGGTAATACCCTACTTCCTGCTTGATTGATCTTGATGATATGAGTATTACAAGAGTTGATCTACCACGAGATCATAGAGGCTAAACCCTAGAAGCTAGCCTATGGTATGATTGTTGTTGTCCTACGGACTAAACCCTCCGGTTTATATAGACACCGGAGGGGGCTAGGGTTACATAGAGTCGGTTACAATGGGAGGAGATCTACATATCCATATTGCCAAGCTTGCCTTCCACGCCAAGGAGAGTTCCATCCGGACACGGGACGAAGTCTTCAATCTTGTATCTTCATAGTCCAACAATCCGGCCAAAGGATATAGTCCGGCTGTCCGGATACCGCCTCAGTGGGGGAGGGGTTCTGGTGGGCCGGGGCGGTAAGAAGCGGGCTTGGAAGTGTGCGTACTCCCGCATGGCCCACCTCACATTATCATCACATATTTCTTGGAGTCCGTGCAGAGCGGGCGTGCGATCTCTTCTCCCTCCCCCGTCTCTCTCCTCTCAGCCGACGCCCGCCGAGCGATTAGATTTCGGCTATTGACGGTTTATTCAATTGCAGTCCCACATGTCAGTGAAAATGCAAGACAACGTGTGTCCCCTCTGGTGAGCGGCGTGCGAGCCGGACTGTCGGGGGTGTGATGTGAACTCGACGCATACGAGTTGTAAGTGTGCCGCCTTTTCCTTTTGAACTTGCAAAGCGTAACATTTTCGTGCAATCGATTGATAGAAATCCAAAACAAAATGATGAGGGTGGTGCTTTCCCGCGCGTTAGGCGGGCTAGTTTGAGTGATATGACATGCTACAGTGCCGTCCACTTGCTCCATTTTTATGTAAGCAAGATTCTACACTCTTCTGTGGGAGGAGTGCGAAACACTACGGATCTAATTTTGATCGAGGGATAACTATTCCCTGTGAAATAATGGAGCACTGTTAGCGATTATAGCATGATAGTTAGCGCATCTCCAGCGCTGGCCCTCAAATTTACACCGGCATCTATCCGAGGAGACTGGTGGATGCCATCCAATGCTGCCCGCATACCTTAAGACAACTATATGAACTAAACGGACGAAATTCGTGCAAACAAAGCAAATTTTAAATTGACCGGATGAAATTCATTACATTTCGAGAACTATCCCTATAAACTGGACGAAATTCATTACATATTTCGCACAAACTGTACTAAAACCTACTATAAACCTAATCTAAACGATCGCCGGGCCCTGACCACCATGTCCGGCCCTGAACCCGAGAAAGCCGGCCATTGCCTTTGCCTCCTCCTTATCCGCCTCGGTAACCTCCTCCTCCGAAGCACAAGGTTATGTAGATTTCCGCCTCCACGTCGCCGTCAAGCGGCTAATCGGCCGCCGATTTTTATCCCACCAAGCTTGGCGTCGACTGAGTGGAGGAGCGGTGGCCTTCCTGGGACCAGGGCGGTGGCAACCTACCATGTACTACTCGTCCTCGCTGCCGGTTGCGCCACAAGACGCCAGACCGCTTCAGGGTCATGGCGGCGGAGGGCGGCCGCGGGGGAGCCGCGATCTCCTTCGTCTGCTCCTGCGAGAGTACGTCCTAGAGAGCTTTGGAGCACGCCCGGAGCGGAGCCACCAATGTCCTTCGTCTGCTCCTGCGACAGTATGTCCAAGAGAGCTTTGGAGTGCCCAGGGGCCATGGTTGGAGTGGTGCCAACAGAAGGAAGTGACCGGAGGAGAATGAGTGCGGGTCTTTGGCTATGGCTGGGAGCTGAGGCTCAAGTTAATATAGCGGGTGAATGGCAATGAGCTGCGGCAGACGGATGGACGGCTAGCACCGGAGTAGGTTCGTCGGTAGCCGTGGTGTAACGTGGAGCAATCGCTTGCACCAGGATGCCGCGCGCGTGGTGCTCTCTCGGCCGTCGCGCTGCTGCAATGTCGGCGCCAGTGAGAGGTCACGTCGGGCGTGAATGCGGACGCAGCTTCAGTGACTTAACTGCAGGTGCTTTGTCTTACTGACATGTGGGCCCAACGGGCATCAGGCCCGCATGTCAGTGACACACCAACTGCACCTGCAGTTAAGGCCGATGAATGCGGCATTGACGTTCTGGAGAGACGGTGATCATTTCAGGCGGGAAGCGCGCGCTAGCGATGGAAGGGCTTTCAGCAGGCCAGGGCGGTCAGACGCTGGCGTGGTGGTAAAATGTAATGACAACCAGGCGTCCATGCAACCGCTCTTGTCGCCAGCTAGCATTCGACGACCACCATTAGACACCACACAACCATACATAACTTACGAATAATGGACGAATCGATCAGACACACACTCGTGTGCAGTGGCACTATGATCGGTTGCTCACGATAGTACATACTCCACACCATAGTACCCTCTCTAGCTAGGCTGTTTTATAGATTGTCGTTGTAATGGACGATATACATGAGCAAGGCGCCGAGTCACGAGTATGACCGCTGGTGTTGATCCAGGTGAATACATGCTCGGTGTTCGCGGAGGCCTCCAGCAAACGTCTAAATATTAATGTCACATACGCATAATTTGGGTTTTTATTTCTTTCTCCACTGACAGGTAGGCCCGCATAGATAGATAGATAAAGAACACGAGCTGATGAGGCGCATGCGGACTGTTTGACGGGTCAACCAGACAAATACGGAGCTATACGCTGAGCCAGTGACCGTATAATCACCATATCTCGTATACAATGATCAAAGTGAGCTATCAAGACAAGTTCAATGACCGCCAATGCATTTTACTCGGTAATAAATGACCAGGATTGAAGGGGGATCCAAATTTCCTTCGTCTTCTGTCCTTGAGCTCTTGACAAACCAATGCACTTTACGGTTGTCCGGCCACTCCACCTCAGAGCTGTCAACAAGCGTCATTCATGCCACTGCGCCGCACACTAACTGGTAAGGAAGTGATGGCATCCCGCCGCGCCGAGTTCCTCGCCGCCCATGACCGCACACAGAAATGTAGGCAAGCGGTGGCATCCCGCCGTGCCGAGTTCATCGCTGCTCGCGACCTCACACCTATGTGGGCGGAATTTGAAGCTGCCAAGGCCGAATTGGCGATAGAGCAAGAGGCGGCCAAAGCCGCACAGAGGGAGCGTAAAAGTTAGAAAGCACTCAAGAAAAGAGAGGCCCGCCGCCACAAGAAAGAAGAGGACGCACACGCTGCTGCGGAGAGGTCGGCGGAGATCCAAGCACGGTGGGGTGTCGCCGACAAAGCCAGGAAGGAGAACGACGGCGTCTAGGCATGTGAGAAGTAGTAGTACTAGTAGTTAGTGTGCGTGTCTGCGTCGCCCGTACATTTGTTTAATTAACTACGAGCATGTAACAGTACTACTAGTTACAACTGTAGTTTTTAGAGCAAATTACCAGTACATTAGTGTCGGTGGGAAACGACACCTATGGGATCACAAGAATCCCTATTGCGGTTGCGGGGCGCGGGGTTGAGAGAAGAGCGGATCTAACAGAGAGCACACGGTTCGTTTACCCAAGTTCAGGCCGCGAGGATGCGCAAAACCCTAGTCCTGCTTTGGTGGATGTATTCTGAGTTCTTGAACTAGCTACGGAGTGTAACAAGCTCCAAAAAGCCGAATCCTTCTTCCATGTGCCATGGGCCTCCTTTTATAGGCGAAAGGGGCTGCCACAGTGGCACACAGGAGGTGGAAAGTGCTACAGCGTCACGAGCTTATCGCTGGTATTACAGGACATAAGCGCATTTAGTGCGAGGCTTAGGTGTCCCTTCACTTTATCGGGGACGGGGGCGAGGCCCGTCCCGTCCGTCGCCGCTCCTCCAAGCTTTGACACGCGCCCCGGCCAGCAATGCATGCGGTGCCATGTAGGCAGCCAGGCAGCTGAGGTGGCTGATGTAGGGTGGAACCCTAATCGGATATCTTTCACGTTTGGAGGGGATCTTACGGGGAAAACACGATGAACGGGCGGAAGAACACAAGGAAACACACACAAGAGGAACACTAAACCGACAAGTTTCGATTACACAAGGGCCAGATCACCGAACACATAAGGTAGCACAAGATTCAAAATCAACAAAGGAAATATACACGAGTAGCCGATCTTCTCCGAGAGGAGGTCTTGATGGGGTCCACCCTAGAGGGGGTCTTGAATCCGCTTGGGGGATCTTCTCCGAAGAGGTCGTGAACTCCCAGGAGAAGTACCAAGTGGATTAGCAAGGGCTCTCACACCAAAGATGAGCTAAACCAATGCTAACCCTAACTAGGATGAAGTGGGAGAGTATTTATAGTTTACGGGACGAAAGGGTACACGGGCCTCGGCCCAAGTGGCTGCATGCAGGCAGGGCCGGAAGTTCCGGGCTAGGCCGGAAGTTCCGGGCTCCGGAAGGTCCGGGCAGGGTCCGGCCTAAGCCGAGAGTTGGCGCGGGTGGAGCTGGGTTGGCTTCCGGGGGCCGGAATTTCCGGGCCGGCTTCCGGGCAGGTTCCGGGCTAACCAGAAAGTTGGCACGCCCGGGCTGGTCGAAGTCGTCGGAGGCCGGAAGTTCCGGGCTGGCCGGAAGTTCCGGGGGCCGGAAGTTCCGGGCTGTGGCCGGAGTGTTGACGCTTGTCGTTTCTTCTTCAGCTCCTGGTTCCTTGGTTTGAACGTTGTACCTGATCACGCATAGTGTCTCGGACTTAGGTAGTAGCCATGTCTCACTGGAAGGAAAAGGGAAATCGAATAGGAGTGATGTCACCTCAGATTGAATAGCACGAGCTCTTGCTCTTGTCATGGGTCCACTTGGAGCTTGGATAGTTGATGGAAGGTCCATGGGGATGACCGAAGGATGCTCCGCATCATATCCCCCTTGTGAAAGATCCGACCTCGGATCAAGATCTTCATCACCATGGTACGGCGCGAGGTCCTTGACGTTGAAGATGTCGCTCACATTGTACTTGTCTCGTGGTAGGTCGATCTTGTAGGCATTTTCGTTGTAGCTTGCTAGCACCTTGAAAGGTCCATCGGCTCGAGGGAGAAGCTTGGACCTGCGTTCGTTGGGGAAGCGGACCTTGCGAAGGTGTAGCCACACTAGATCACCAATGTTGAAGACCATGGGTTGCTTGTTGACGTTGAGCTTGGTCGCTAGTCGTTGTACTTGGCGCTCTATGGTTTGTCTTGTATCCTCATGCATCTTCTTGATGTAGCTTGCCCGTGCACTTGCATCCATGTTGGTGCGCTCTTGTAGAGGAAGTGGTAGAATGTCCAATGGTGACAACAGGTTGAAGCTGTAGACGATCTCGAAGGGGGACTTGCCGGTAGTCGAGTGTGTTGCGCGATTGTAGGCATACTCGGCGGTGGGTAGACATGCCTCCCACTCCTTGATGTTCTTCTTGATCAAGACGCGAAGTAGAGTGGAGAGGGTGCGGTTCGTCACCTCCGTTTGGCCGTCGGTTTGAGGATGGTATGCAGATGAGAATAAGAGCTGGATTCCGAGCTTGGCGCATAGGGTCTTCCAAAAGTAACTCAAGAACTTGACGTCACGATCGGAGACGATTGTCTTTGGTACTCCATGGAGTCACAAGATTTCCCTATAAAAAAGATTAGCAATATGTGAAGCATCGTCTATCTTGTTGCAAGGAATGGAATGTGCAATCTTGGAAAATCTATCCACAACAACAAACATGGGATCCTTTCCATTTTGAGTTCTAGGCAAACCAAGTACAAAATCCATGCTAATGTCTTCCCAAGGTTGATAGGGAATAGGAAGAGGCATGTAAAGACCATGAGATTGAGCTTTAGACTTAGCTTTGCGACATGTAAAGCAACGGTTGGTGAAGCGTGAGACGTTGCGGAACATCTTGGGCCAAAAGTAGTTCTTGGAGAGCGTGGTGAATGTCTTGTCGCGTCCAAAGTGTCCCATGAGTCCGCCTCCATGAGCCTCTTGCAAAAGGAGCAAACGAAGAGAAGACTCGGGAATGCATAGTTTGTTAGCTCTCATAAGATAACCATCCTTGATATAATATTGTTCCCAAGACGTATGCATCAAACACTTAGCATAAGGAATAGCAAAAGATGGATCATTAGCATACAAGTCTTTTATGTGCTCAAAACCAATAACATTCAACTCAAGTTTAGTGACAAGCGTGCATATGCGAGAAAGTGCATCGGCAACTACATTTTCTTTACCCTTAATGTACTTAATGACATAAGGAAAAGATTCAATAAATTCACTCCATTTGGCATGACGCTTGTTCTACTTAGTTTGGCCTTTTAAGTACTTAAGCGTTTCGTGATCGGTATGGATGACAAACTCATGAGGTCTAAGGTAATGTTCCCAAACATGTAGCACACGCAGTAGAGCATATAATTCCTTGTCATAGATGGGATAGTTAAGTTGAGCACCGGTGAGTTTTTCACTAAAATATGCAATTGCTCATTTTTCTTGCATCAAAACTCCGCCAATTCCGGTACCACTTGCATCGCAATGAACCTCAAAAGTTTTGTCAAAATTGGGCAAAGCAAGAATCGGAGCATGAGTAAGAAAAGACTTGAGCTCATCAAAAGCGGTGGATTGCAAAGATCCCCAAACAAAAGGAGTATTCTTCTTACTCAAGGCATGCAAAGAAGCGGCAATTGTGCTAAAGTTTTTCACAAAGCGACGATAAAAACCCGCAAGACCAAGAAAGCTACGCACTTGTTGCAAATTGGTGGTTTGGGGCCAAGTTTTAATTGCTTCAATTTTAGATTCATCAACATGGACACCCTTTGAGGATACAACAAAACCCAAGAAAACCACTTTGTCAATACCAAATGTGCATTTTTTCATGTTTGCATAAAGACTTTTCTTGCGAAGAGTTTGCAAAACCGCCCTAACATGATCAAGATGTTCTTTCATGGTTTTGCTAAACACAAGAATATCGTCGAAGTAAACCACAACAAAGACTCCAATATAAGGACGAAGCACATGATGCATAAGACGCATGAAAGTACCGGGAGCCTCCGATAGACCCATAGGCATCACTAACTACTCATACAATCCAAATTTGGTTTTGAAAGCAGTTTTCCATTCATCACCTTCTTGTATGTGAATTTGATAATAGCCACTTTTAAGATCAATTTTTGAGAAAAAATTGGCTCCACTAAGTTCATCAAGCATATCATCTAAGAGAGGAATGGGATGCCTATAGCGAACGGTAATAGCATTTATAGGTCTACAATCAGAACACAAACAGAAACTTCCATCGGGTTTAGGCACAAGATTAACGGGAACGGCACAAGGGCTCAAGCTTTCACGTACATGATCGTTGTCGATGAGTTGTTGTACTTGCCGTTGAATTTCCTTGGTTTCTTCGGGATTGACTCGGTATGGAGCTTTGTTTGGTAGAGGCGCTCCGGGGATGAGGTCGATTCGATGTTCAATGCCTCGAAGAGGAGGTAGACCCGGAGGTAGCTCATCGGGGAAAATATCTTGGAATTCCTGCAAAAGAGATTGAAACACTAAAGGTAGCTCATGAGATGTGTTAGTTGTTGGCTCTCCATCCTTGCACACAAGGACAAAGTGCATCACACTAGATGGGTTCTCACACACTTCTCTCATCTCACTTTTGGTGGCAAATAGGATGAGGTTTTTCTCTAGGCTAAGAGGCGCCAAGTTTGGCTTGTGGCTCTCACTCACTTTTTGGTGGATCACTTTCTCACTCTTTTCTCCATGACGGATGGCTTGCTTGTCGGCTAACACTTGACTAGGAGACATAGGTCGTAGCACATATTCCTTCCCTTTCATCTTGAAGCTATAGTGATTGGTACGCCCGTTGTGGAAGACACCACGGTCAAATTGCCATGGTCGGCCAAGAAGGAGGTGGCAAACTGTCATTGGGACCACATCACACTCCAAAGTGTCGTCATATGCACCGATTTTGAAGGAGACTTGGACCGTATGCTCGACTCGTATAGTGCCGGAGTCACTTAGCCATTGAACCTTGTATGGATGCGGGTGCTTCCTCTTGACCAATTGAAGCTTGGAGCATAGTTCTTCACTTGCCAAGTTGTGGCAACTACCTCCGTCAATGATGACCTTGACGGATCTCCCCTTGATGCCGACCTTTGTGTGGAAGATGTGGCATCTTTGGTCGTCTTCTTGTTGATGTTGAAGAGTTAAGACCTTGGAGACCACGAGAGCGGGGCTCGAATCCTCATCACAAAAGACTTGATCATCTTCATCTTCGTTAACTCGCCGGTGCATGCCTACTTGCTCAAGAGCTTCCATCTCCTCTTCACTCATTGAATCATAGGTGCCATCGTCGTTGAGGATCATGGTGCGCTTGTTGGTGCATTCATATGACTTGTGGCCTCGGCCGCCGCAAGTGAAACACTTGAAGGAGCTTGTCTTTATGGTCTCATCGTTTGGAGTAGATGATGAAGCACGCGGCTTGAAGTTGCTTGTAGCAGGAGGAAGATGACTTGAACTTGTCAAAGTTTTCTTGTAACTTGACTTGTCGTCGTTGCTTGTAGAAGGTTTGGTTGATGTAGATGTTGGAGGAGTTGTTGAAGATTGGTTGTTGGAGAAGCTTCATGTCTTGGACGAGTACTTGGCGTACTTGAAGTCATCTTGCACTTGACGTTCCGCCTTTGTAGCTTGATGCATGAGCTCTATGAGAGTGGAGTAGGGTTGGAAGTCGTCGATCATCTTGATGGGATGATTGAGTCCATTCAAGAAACGTGCCATTGTTTGCTCATCATCTTCCTTCACATTGGCTCGAATCATGGCTATCTCCATTTCCTTGTAGTATTCTTCAACACTCTTTGTTCCTTGCTTGAGAAGTTGGAGTTTCTTGAAGAGGTCGCGGTTGTAGTAGGTTGGCACAAAACGTGCTCTCATGACATCCTTCATTTGAGCCCAAGTGGTGATTGGAGGTTCAACTCTTGCTTGTTGTCGCTCAATGATTTGTTCCCACCATATGAGCACATAGTCTTGGAACTCAAGTGAGGCCATAGCGATCTTCTTCTCTTCCTCATAGTTGTGTAAACGAAAGATTTTGTCGACCTTCAATGCCCATGGGAGGTACTCTTCGGGGTCATTGGTTCCCTTGAACTTGGGCATGGTGAATTTGAGATTTCCATATCAGTGCTCTTCATTTTGTTGTGGTCGAGGATGATGACGCCCTTGACGTGGATGACAATCATCTTCTTGTTGCTCTTGGTGTGGAGGAAGTCCATGATCAACTTGCTCTTGTTGAACTTGAGGTTAAGGTGGAGCTTGACGAGCTTGTTGAGGAGCTTGAGGGACTTGACGTTGCATACGTGGTTGGTAGTTCCTCTCTTGGATTTGTTCTCGAAGGGCTTCCTCTTGATTTCGCCGTTCGCGATTGCGGCTGGCGATGGCTCGACTTGAATCTTGAAGGGCACGTTGCGCCTCAAGAGCTTGCGCCTCTCGTTGTTGTTGTTGAAGACGTTGAACCTCGGCGTCTTGTTCGTCTTGATGTAGACGCGCTCGTTCTTCCTCTTGGCGCCCTAGTCGTTGTCGTTCTTGAGCTTGGGCAAAAGCGGCTTGGTTTGATTGAGGACGAGGGACTTGCTCATCGACTTGCTCTTGTGAATGCTTGTCATGTAGCGGGTTGCGAGATGCATGACGGTCTTGATGCGCGGCTCGTCTAAGGGTGTTCGATGACGGTGTACTTGAGTCGTAGAAGGTGTCGTCGGAGTGTTGACTCGAGCGGCCCCGTCTTGATGATGACGAAGTGGAATGATGTTGGTTCTTCATCGAGGCACGGATCTCGTCCATTCTTGCATCATTCTCTTGTTTGTGCGCGTCGAACTTGTTGTCGAAGTAGTCCCTTGTACGTTGCTCGGAGAGTCGCAAGTCGGTGGCGAGGTTGTCGATGCGGTCGCACATTGCTTGTTGCTCTTGACGCAACGCTCGTTGTGCACCAAAGAGGTGGCTCTTGGTGACGAATGAAGACATGTCGTCGTCTTGCTCGATGAAGAGTGGGTTGGTAGAGGTACTTGGCCTATCCATCATTCCAAGAAGAATATGTGAGTCACTACTAGGAAAAGGGCTATAGATGGGATGGACACTAATGGCGCACTGTACATGTGGTGCGCCACTAGTGTGCAAATACTAATGGCGCACCACATCCCACGGTGCGCCATTAGTAAAAAAAATTAATTTTTTCAAAACTGCTAATGGCGCACCGTGGGAGTGGTGCACCATTACTAGTTGACATAGTAATGGCGCACCAAACCACCGTGCGCCATTAGTAGTTTGAAAAAAATATAAAAAATAAAAAGAAATTTATTAGTAATGGTGCACCTGTGGACAGTGCGCTATTACTAGTTTTAACTAGTAATGGCGCACTGTCCACAGGTGCGCCATTACTAAGTTTTTTTCATAAAAAGTTTAACTAGTAATGGCGCACCACCCCACGGTGCGCCATTACTAACTTGGCCCAAAAGTTCCCGAATGCACCCCCCCTGGACCGCCTTTTCAGTTTTAGAAAAAATAAAAGAAAATGATAAAGATGTCAAAAAAATAAAAGAAAATAAGTTTCCCATGTGATATGTGGTCTAGTTGTTGGGAAAATTTACAAATATGAATTTCGACTTTATTTGCAAAATCTCTCTGGAAATTTGTAAAATGGCCATAACTTTTGCATACGAACTCGGATTAAAAAGTTTTTTATATGAAAAATCATCTACTCGAAAAGTTACATCCGAATTTAAACATTTTCAAAATCCCCAAAAACCTAACAGAAAAAAGTTACCGGGCTTTCAAGATCTAGAGGCAAAAAAATTCAAAAAATTTCAAACTTACTAGTGGCGCACCATGGATGTAGTGTGAGGATGGGTTTTGAATTTTTTTTGAATTGTTTTTCAAAAAATGATACGTAATATGACCCGGAAGTTTGAAACATTTTTCAAAATTTCATCATAGTCATGAACATGAACAAAGTCCTAGACATCAACAATGTATAATAGGATTGATATGCTAGATATATCAACAAGTGCCTGTGAAGTGAGCTGTTGCTGGGGTTGGATAGAACTCTGAAGTTAAGCGTGCTTGGGCTGGAGTAGTGTGAGGATGGGTGACCTTTCAGGAAGTTTGACCACGGAGTGCGATTTGACCTGAGTTTAAGCATATTGACCCGAGATTAAGCCATAGTGACCTGAGATTAAGAAAAAAACGAAAAAAAAATTGAAAAAAAATTAAAAAAATTTGAAAAAATAAATTTTAAAAAAAATTTTGAAAAAAAATGTTACTAATGGTGCACTTCTATGTGGTGCACCATTAGTATACCAGATACTAATGGCGCACCGTGGGCTATACTAATGGCACACCATTGGTGCGCCATTAGTATACCAGATACTAATGGCGCATCACTGGTGCGCCATTAGTAAAAAAATACTAGTGGCGTGATACTAATGGCGCACCAGTAGTGCGCCATTAGTAGGCAAAACTGGTGCGCCATTAGTAGGCCTTTTCCTAGTAGTGAGTGGTAGAAGGAGAAGAACTTATACCAATGTACCTTTGACCGATGTTGATGATGAATCAAGTTCACCCAAATGCGGACAATGAAATAGCACTATTGGTACCAATCCTTGTCGGTTCTCACACCTACACAAATAAAAGCTTATGGTGGAGCTTGGTGAGGATGGTGGCACAAAATTTGATGCAATTGTAAGTGAAATTTAATAATGTTGGAAAAGATTCACAAATTTGCAAATGCAACAAGTTGACCAAGCAAGTAGGGGTACACGGAAACACACTCGCAACTAGATAAGTGGGATTGTGCAAACCAAAAGTGAGCCAAAATGTGGAATCCACGAAAATGCTCCTGTTGCACCGCCTTGCAGCGAGAAGGCTCCATCAAAGTACATGATCCAGTTGCGGTCTGCTTCCTTGCCGGGGAGAGTAGTCTCCTGGATTTCTTCGTCGGGCGTCGAGGTCCATTCCGCGATGAACTCCGCCAAGACCCTGCTCTGAATTGTCGAGGTACTCTCAAACTTTAAGCCAAACCTTGACAACTCCAAGGCCCATTCCACAATCCTTCCGGTTGTGTCTGGGTTGCGCAGTATCCGTTGCAATGGGAGGTGGTGACGACAGTGATCTCACGGGCCTGGAAGTAGTGACGTAGCTTCCTCGAGGCCATAAGGAGGCCGAAGAGCAATTTTTGCACACCGGAATACCTTGACCTAGCCCCCTGCAAGAGGTAGCTGGCAAAGTAAACCGGGTGCTGCATCATCTTTTTCTTGGGCACCACTTCACTTGACCGCGCGGGCATCGCCTTGGTGGCACCAGACTCTGCCGGGGACCGCGCCTTGTCGGCACCAGGCCCTGCCGGGGGAATCTTCGGCTTGCCATCCGCTGGTCCTGCCGCCATTGTTGCCTCCTCGTCGACCTCCCTCTGTGCCACTAGTGCGGCGCTGACCGCTTGATTCGTCGCTGCCAGATACAACAGTAACGGATCTTGTGGTTTAGGCGCAACTAGTATTGGCATGGAGGAAAGGTATTTCTTCAGGTCCTGCAGTGCGGCCTCGGCTTCTGGGGTCCACTCTATTGGGCCCGCCTTTTTCAAGATCTTGAAAAAGGGAAGGGCGCGCTTGGCGGACTTGGAGATGAACCGGCTCATGGTGGTAACGCAGCCGGTGAGCTGACGCACATCCTTGGTCCGCTTGGGCGCCTTGATCTGCCCAATAGCCTTGATCTTGTCTGGGTTTGCCTCGATCCCACGTTGTGACACGAAGAACCCGAGAAGCTTGCCGGACGAAACGCTGAAGACGCACTTCTCAGGGTTCAACTTGAGGTTGATCTTGCGCAGGTTGGCAAATGTCTCTTCTAGATCTTGCACAAGAGTCGGCCCGTCCTTGTTTTTGACCACTATTTCACCCATGTAGGCTTCCATATTTCTATGGAGCTGAGGTTCAGAACCAATTTGGACCGCTCTTGCAAACGTTGAGCCAGCACTCTTCAACCCGAAAGGCATCCGTAAAAAGCAATACGTACCACATGGGGTGATGAATGATGTCTTCTCTTCATCCTCTCTTGTCATGAAGATTTGGTGGTAGCCTGAGTAGGCATCAAGGAATGATAAGAGATCACACCCGGCCGTGGAGTCAAAAATCTGGTCGATGCGCGGCAATGGGAAGGGGTCCTTAGGACAAGCCTTATTGATATCTTTGTAATCAATACACAGCCTCCACTTCCCATTTGCCTTGCGCACCACTATCGGATTGGCCAACCATGTCGGATGGAGCACCCCTCTCACCAAACCTGCCGCTTCTAACTTCCTGATCTCCTCTGTGATGAACTCCTGCCTCTCCAGGGCCTGCTTTCTGACCTTCTGCTTGATGGGCCGCGCATAGGGGTAGACAGCTAGGTGGTGCTCAATCACCTCCCTGGGAACACCGGGGATGTCGGATGCTTGCCATGCAAGCACGTCGACATTTGCCCACAGGAAGGTGACGAGATCGCCTTCCTATTTGTTGTTAAGGCGGAGCCTATGATGAAGGCCCCTCCCGTGCTGTCCTCCGCGACGGGCACCTTCTTGGTCTGCGGCGGCTCGGCTCTGGACCTCTTGCTCTTGTCGGCAGAGCTCTCTGGCACGTCCTCAACGGTAGCACAACACCTCGAGGAGGTGCGCTTGCCGGAGTGGGTGCGAGAGGTCTTGCCGGGCTCCTTCTTTCCTCCCGGGCCTTCAGCGGTAGGAGCAGGTGCCTTGACGGCAGCTTTGCTATCGCTTCTTCAGTAGAGTTGGTCGGCGCAGATCAGCGCGTCCTTCTTGTCGGAGGGGACGGAGATGATGGTCAACGGCCCGTGCATCTTTAGCATGTTGTAGGCGTAGTGTGATGCCGCCATGAACTTGGCTAGTGTCGGGAGGCCGAGGATCCCGTTGTAGGGCAAGGGGATCTTGGCCATGTCGAAGACGATCCTCTCCGTCTGGTAGTTCAACTCTCCTCCAAATGTCATGGGCAGTGTGACCTTTCCCTTCGGCTGACTTCTCCCTGGATTGACCCCCTGAAACGTGCCCGTTTCCTCGAGGTCTCCGTCAGGGATTTGCAACCTTTTGATCACGACAGGCGAGATCAGGTTCAGGCCGGCCCCGCCGTCAACCAACATCTTGTTCACCCTAAGGTTGCGTATTGTTGGCGAAACCAACAACGGCAAACACCCGACCGCGGTGGTGCGATCAGGGTGGTCCTTGGCGTCAAAGATGAGGGGCGTGCTGGACCACTTTAGTGGCTTCTGAGCGTCGAACGACGGCTCTGTTGCTGTAACCTCTCGTGCCCACTGCTTGAGCTGGCGGTGAGAGGCATGCAGCAAGGCGCCGCCATCGACGCACATGGCCTCCGTAGCCTTCTGGAACCCTTGCTCACCGGACTCGTCATCCTCGTCGTGATCGTCGTCTTCTTGTTTCTTGTCGCGGCCCCGGACGGGCCTCTCTTGCTGGTTGTCCTTGCCGGGGCGGCCTCCTTGGCCGCCATGCTTCTTGCCGGATCCCTCAGAACCATCCTGGTCCTTCTCCTTGTCCCGCCTTTCGTACTCAGCCTTTTCCTTCTCAGCAAGCAGCTCGACTTGTCGGCAGTTCTGGAGATCGTGGCCCTTGGTGCGGTGGATCTTGCAGTATTGCTTGCCGGAGCTTCCTGGCTTGTCGGTAGCCGCCAAGGCCCGGCAGGCGGCGCACCCGACAATATCCTTGTACGGGGTGTCTTCCTTGACCTTCTTGCCGGCACCGGTATCGTCAGATCCCTCAACGGCAAGCACGACCTTGCCTTTGCGTTTCCTGTTGCGACGCTGGCCCTTCTTCGTCGGGGCGGCGGCGTTCTCATCGATAGAGTTGACTTTCGCGCCGGCGTCTTCGCCAGGGTACTTCCTTCCCTCTTTAGCCCGGGCACACCTGTCGGCCAGAATGTAGAGCTCGGCCACATCCTTAACCTTGGTCATCGCCAACTCCTCGCGCATCTTGCGATTGCGCACGTTCTGATGGAACGTGATAATCACAGCGGCGGGATGAACGTCGGGGATGTTGTACTGCACCCGACTGAATCTCTAGATGTACTTGCGCAGGGTCTCCCCTTCCTTCTGGGGAATGATATGCAGATCACTGGCCTGGCCATGAGCTTGGTGGCCTCCTGTGAAGGCGCCAACGAACTCATGGCACAGATCTGACCAGGAAGAGATGGAGTCCGCCAGCAAGTGCATCAACCAAGACATTACATTGGGCTTGAGCGCCAGCGGGAAGTAGTTGGCAAGCACCTTGTCGTCGCGAGCCCCAGCGGCCTGCATCGCGATGGTGTAGATGCTGAGGAACTCAGACGGATGGGTTTTGCCGGTGTACTTCTCGCCGACGTCGGGCTTGAACGTGCGGTGGGACGGCCACTGGAACTGCCTCAGCTCACGGGTAAAATCCGGGCAGCCCACCTCGTAAGGTAGGCCGCCGGGGCCCCCACGGTGCCGGGTGGTTTGTAGAGGGTCCCACCCGCTTGTCCGACTGGCGGCGCATTTCGCGTCGGCGCTCGACGGTGGTTCGAGCGTCTTCGAGCTCACTCCCGAAGGACCTGGCGCAGGTCGCGGAGGGTCCGTGGATCAGACGATGCTATGGAGATGTTATCACCAGCATCGGCGCGACAGGTCGACGCCCGCGGCGGCTGGCGAGGAGTAGGAGAGTGCACCGTGGCTGCAACTCCCCCGGTCCTCCCAGCGCCAGCATGTGGTGGTTCGGTGGAGCACTGTCCCGAGGGCCCCGCCGGTCACGGATCGTCTTTGTTCGCGATGGTGACGAGGCTCCGGATGGTGGCCCTCCACTCATCGAGCTTCTCTGCAGCATGAGGGAAGTCGAGGAGCAGCTGTGCGTGCGCCAAGGCTTCCGCTAGCATGTTTGGCGGTGACAGCTGAGTGGATCGCGGCGCGCTTCGACTTCTAACTATGTTACAGGAGCTCTGTCACGACCCAGCGGCTGCATGCCATTTTCACCAGTGCTTCGACGAGCGTGTTCAACTCCTTCTTCTTGCTGGCGACGCACATGGCTCTTCCCACTGCGGTGCCCAGGGTCACCAACATGGTGACGCTGTTTGGCGCGCACACCATGGGAAGAACGTGCGGTGGTCGCCGGTGTATGCGTCCTGGAGGTCGCCACGCCGCCCAGAGCCGGCGCACCGACACCCCTGGAGGGCCCCGCGCTGCCGGCAGGGGGCCCAGCTCCGTCTTTGGGTCCGGAGGCGTGGGGCCGATCGTCTGGTGCACGAACGACGCCGCTCGCCAAGCTCCGACTACCTGGGTGGTGCTGTTGTTCGCGGGCCGCGGCCCGAGTCCTGTCCATGACCGGTCCGCTGCTCATCCGCACCGGCATGGGTCGTTCGGCCCCCAACGAGCCGATCGCCGTGGCCGTCTTCTTCTTAGAGGCCATGGCGAGGAAAAACCGCTAGGCTAACTACCAGACCAGATTCTCATGAACGCACCCCCTACCTGGCGCGCCAAAGATGTCGGTGGGAAACGACACCTATGGGATCACAAGAATCCCTACTGCGGTTGCGGGGCGCGGGGTTGAGAGAAGAGCGGATCTAATAGAGAGCACGTGGTTCGTTTATCCAGGTTCAGGCCGCGAGGATGCGTAAAACCCTAGTCCTGCTTTGGTGGATGTATTGTGAGTTCTTGAACTAGCTACGGAGTGTAACGAGCTCCAAAAAGCCGAATCCTTCTCCCGTGTGCCATGGGCCTCCTTTTATAGGCGAAAGGGGCTGCCACAGTGGCACACAGGAGGTGGAAAGTGCTACAGCGTCACGAGCTTATCGCTGGTATTACAGGACAAAAGCGCATTTAATGCGAGGCTTAGGTGTCCCTTCACTTTATCGGGGATGGGGGCGAGGCCCGTCCCGTCCGTCGCCGCTCCTCCAAGCTTCGACATGTTCCCCGGCCAATGATGCATGCGGTGCCATGTAGGCAGGCAGGCAGCTAAGGTGGCGCGGTGGTGGAGCCTCCACGAGGGGCTGCATGTTGCCACGCAGGTGCCTGCCCAGCTGGTTGGGTCGGCAACTGCATGCGAACGGCGACGGAGACTTGGCTGGTGCGGGCCTGACGGTGGCCCTACTGGTGCGCATGGCGAGGGCCTTGCCGGGGGGGCCCGGCAAGGGTCTTGCCGTGCCGCACAGGCATCCCTGTCAAGGATCTTGCCGGGGGTCTTGTGGGTTTCTTCGGTGAGGATGGCTGCCTTCCTATCCTCATTTGATTTTGACTATTCTTTGTCTTCACAAAGATCTGCATGCCACCACAGAGGTGCCTCCCGAGCCCTGTCCCAATGCATTTATCGAGTGTTGGTGGGCTCGAGGGTGGCTCGCTCGGCTGGCGTGGGCGAGCTGCCCCAGCAAGGGTCTTGCCGGGGAAACCTGCTTCGTCCATCTGATCTTTGTGGCCTTGGTCCTTGTCGTTGCTCTGGCCATCTTGGGCTTCGGTCTTACCTAGGCTCACCTCCCTCGCTCTGCTTGGTGTTGTCGGGGCACGGCTCTCACTGCCCGTGCATAGGTAAAAGGAGTGCAAAAATGTGCCCCTAATTTTGTACACTCACAATTTGCCTAGACTCGATGAAAAAATTCCTATCCTATGCATCAAATGGCATATCTTTCTCTATAGGAATTTAGATGCATGTCATCTCACTTCCTATGATTATCATATTCCTATAAAATTTCTATCCTATGAACCAAAGGAGGCCTCTGCTGGAGTAACTCATCAGAACTAGCGATCTCGCTGGTACAGTAGTTTTCTTCAAGCGAATTCAAAGTCATGATGGTTCCTTCGTCCGAGCAACTTCACAAGGGTAAGGTTGGGCCTGTGATTTGACGGCTCATTAGTAATTCTTGTGGGCGCGACGACCAGGGTGAGTCTCCCTTGGAGTTCTGCGGGCATGGCAAGTGGACCAGGATGGTCGACGTCCCACATGTCGGCGAGCGGAAGTATTCTTTCCTATATCGAGGAGTAAGGAATATAGTATCACTGGTGATTTATATTTATTTTTTATTTCTAATGAATGCTAGCGTTTCAACTCTTACGACAAAGGAGTGCCAAACACACGGCACGTGCTGGAGTCGCACACGTCAGCGAAAGGAGTGGGACATGAACAGCATGGTAGAGCGTCTCCACTTCTGGGTCGGAGACCACACGTAGTAGTACTACTGTACTAGTGGTATGAACGATACAACGTGCGACCCAGAGAGAAAGACACGTCTAGTTGGAAGGTCTTGGGGCATACACGTAAACAAATATATTACCTAATATGTGCCTCCAATTAATATAGTAGTAGTAGAGTACTTAGTCACGTACTCCATAACATCACATGGCATTGAACGTACAACATTTAGTGGTAGTAAGAGACAAATGCCTATATGCCACGCATGTTCATACTATTTGTGCCTTTCTACTTCACTTACTGCGCTATGTTACGCAGGTTCGCACTTTCACTCCTGGGTACATGTCCGTCTCGTAGTTCCAGTCCCACGTGTTCTTCATATAGATGGAATGATCCTTGCATGACACATGCACCTTGATGCTAGATGTGTCGCGTGTTGGCAAAAGGATGAACAAAACTCACATAAAAAATAGAGTGGAAGAACATAGATTCTCGATGACCTAGAAGGAGCAAGGAACCTCGGGGTGAAGCGTATGCACTCATAATATTTTATATTATTCAGCGATATAAAATCAACCAATCATCTCCACAGTGGACTGGAAGAGTACGAAACACGGCAGCCCAGTGTAGTTACATCATACTAGTACATGGCTAACCCATGCTATCACCATATTTTTTGGCTTCTGTGCGACACCTATCTCTAGTAATCCAGCAGCCCGTATCGCTTCTCCCTCCTCGTCTCTCTCAAAGACCCTGTTTGGATACTCTAACTCAGTTAAAGGTTAGAGTTAGATTATAATCCTGAACTAACCCTCAAGTAACTCTATCGAAACAGGTGTTTGGATGACAGGGTTAGATGGAGCACGGATACGGAGAGGTGCCTTCATGGGCGGTGCGAGAGGGAGGGAGGGAGGGAGGGAGAGGACGAGAAACTTCGAGGAAGTGGGGAGGGATATGCTGCGGGGAGAGCGAGAGAAAAATGTGTTTTTTAGTGTCGCGAGAAGAACTAACCCAAATAAGCACCTCTTGGGTGGGTTAGAATTTTTTTGGGTTAGTTGGGTTCAAACTAACCCAAACTAACTCTAACACGTGGATCCAAACAGTAACCCAAAGTAACCCTCCTGTTTGGATATTTTTGGGTTAGTTGAGTTGAAACTAACCCAAACTAACCCTCTTGTTTGGATAATTTTGGGTTAGTTGAGTTCAAATCACACAGCCCGACCTTTCCAGCAGTAAGTTAGTTGAATCCGCTACTCCCTCACCCTCCTTGCCTCTCTGTCAAACCGCCTACCCGAAAACTGCCGTGCATACTGCCCGGGAAAAGCCCCGCCCTCAACTTTTAACTACGCGAAAATAGTTCGAGCTTGTTCGTTTTATATAAATACTAGTACTGTATGTTCATTCACCCGTGGGGTTGTTCAATGAATGGAGGGCCGGGGAGCACAAGTGAACAATATTACTACTAGTAGTAGTAAGTAGGAGTCGTACAGGTAGTCACCTTAAATAGAGAGTTTCTTTTCTTTAATGCCACGTACACAAATTGAAACGCTTGTTGTGGAGAGAAAAAGATAATCACTCCACTATATAAATACGCAGGGGCCTGAGCGCTTGCTTTACTAGGGTTGCTCTCTTCATTCTCTCATCCTCTCCAGATATAAACAAGACAGCGGTAGCAACATTTTCTCTCTGCTCACCGCTGGTCACAGATCCGGCTGGATCCCTTCGGCTGGTGTGTGTAGAGGACTAGGTGCATCATTCACGCGGTCATCGCCAGAGAGGGAGGAAACCCATAGCTGCCGGACGGGCCCGATCCTCTCCCCGTGTCATTCTCTCCGACACAACGCCGGCTCGGGAGGTCCTCCGACCCTTCTTCCTCCCTGCCGTATTGTCCACAGATCCGACCTGCCGCCGCCGACATCCCGACGACCCTCAAGTATAAGTTCTTCGAAAGCGGCCTTGCTCTACTGCCCCAGCTCCCCAAGTGTCTGCATGTGCATCTTTTTCTACTCCCATCAGCTCTTCCAAAGCCACCTAAATTTTTAGTATTATTAGAGGTAAAGCTACTTCATGCATTCAAATCTAGGGCTTTCTTCAAACAACGAAGAAAGGGGGGAAAGTTGTAGCATGAATCTAGGACTTGATTCAAAGAGGAAATAATATGGTGAAAGTAGTAGAGACCGGAAACCCAACCCGTCTCTTGGTTGAAAAGGGAAATAATGGGAAAACGCAGTACAAACTGGATAAGGAACAAATCTATTATTGGTTGAAAAAAGGATAGAAAGTGGCGGCTGGTGGACAAGTGAACAGAGTATGTCCATGATTAGATTTGTTGCCCTCACATAGTAAAAGGTCTCCAGGATTAGAATTGCTGCCGTCACATAGTAAAAGGTCTCAGGATTAGATTTGCTGCCCTCACATAGTAAAAGGTCTCCAGGATTAGATTTGATGCCCTCACATAGCAAAAGGTCTCCAGGATTAGATTTGCTGCCCTCACATAGTACAAGGTCTCCAGGATTAGGTTTGCTGCCCTCACATAGTAAAAGGTCTCCAGGATTAGATTTGCTGGCCTCACATAGCATGAACAAACTCTGCATCACCACTTTATGCCTCCTTGTAGGTACATTGTGCTGATGCATCCACTGTCGCATGTCCTTATACCAACTTTTTGCTGTTGTTAATGTACGAGCGCATGTAAAATGAAGCGATCACACTGTTACCTTAAGGACATGTCTAACCAGTGTTATTGTTAATCTAATGCCTCCAATGATATGATGCAATTAAACTGTGTTACAAATGGTACTCCTGCTGTTTTCCCCCATATGATAAGTAAGTTGCTTCTTTACACTGCTGAGTGTCCTGGTGCCCCCACGGTCCCGTGCCCTTAAACCAACTCTTTAGCTACTGTTGATTTGTTGTATTTGGTAAACAAGCAATGCCACCATTAAAGTAATCCCATATTTGACGAATGTCATTGTTGATCGTAATGCTTCCGGTAACATGAAGCATTGCCGACGTTTTTTAAAATTTCTACTATCCTTGCGTGATTTCCATGAACATAATTAAGATGCTTATTTTCATTTCGTCTATGTTTCGTATCTTCTTATTAACCAGCAACTGTTTACTTTCTATCTTTTTGTGCAGATAGGGATATCCATTTCACCTTGTTGCTATTGTGACCTTTTGGTGAACTGCACAAAACACTTTTTTGGAATGAGTGTCTTGTGCAGTTCAACTAAAATGTCACGTGGGCAACATCTCTCAATTTTGGTGGAACTGCACAAAATGGTGATTGGAGTTTCCAAAATCTCCGTCAAATTCTGCTGGTAATCTCGTGCAACATTTTATTAGCCTTTGCAAGATGAGCCGTAGCTGAATGATGCAATCTTTGCTTCATTTCAGGTGAACTGCAGAAAAAGTGGCATGAATTGAATCATCGAGTGGAGCTGCAGGTTGACTTCCACTAGTGCCAGTATTATAGTAATCATGCTCTTTATTATCTGCGATGTGCAAACACTAATACTCAACTACAGATGTTGTGACGGTCAAGAGCATTCACCAAGTTATTCGATTGTATTACATGGCTAGCCAAGATGGATTTAATCCCGATATTCACTTTATCAAAAGGCTCTAATGGGTTGGCTCTGAATCTTGCAAGCTGGGAATCAATGAGATGTGTAGGCATCTTTGTTGTACTTATTATTTGAATCTTATTTGTTGGTTCTAAATCTTGCAAGATGGGAATCAATGAGATGTGTAGGCGTATTTGTTGTACTTATTATTTGGATCTTATTTGTTGGTTCTGAATCTTGCAAGCTGCGAAACACGGCATGATTATGCAGAGGACAAGAACCATAACAAACAGTTCAAACTTGGTAGTATTATCTTTGTGAAAGTGCGACAAATGTGCTGATCGTGTGCGTCCTGAGAATAATAATTATAATTTTTGTGCATGTTGATCCTGTGGCACTGATAGAACGAGCCAATGCATTGCTTGTTTTAAGTATAAATGTCTATTAAAGCTAATTAAATTTAAGTAAAGTAACCACTAACTCCTGTTATTACAGTACCAATACAGACCCGCTCGTGAACCGTCGTGTGGCCGGAGTAGGTTTCTTAATGGAGGCGTTTGAATGCGCCGAGGGTGCATCTTCTGCCGGGCGTGCAGCGGACGAGGGAGGGGTAGTAACTGTTGTTTCCAGTACACACTCAGTTTACTGTTGAATCCAGTTCCCCAAGAGCTAAAAAACGAACTGCTGCCGCCGCCTACACACTCGTTCACTTGAAGAGACTCCAATGGCGATCCGAGGGGTGATCCTGTTGGATATGGACTTCAGCAAGGAGTTCCCTTTTGAGTTCGCCGTTCAGTCCTATGGCTGCACCAAGTTGAATGTGATGTACACCAACAATCCGGACTCGGTGAAACTCTGCCACGCCGAGTTCAAGCAATACCTACAGGACGAGAAACAACAAGGTTGCAGGACTAGACCTTGTGCCCATCCATTCTTCTCCTGCCAGGGACCCGCGGATCACCGTCGCCCAGGTATGTGTGCGGGACGAGGTTCTCATCTACCACTTCTGTAGGGCCATCAGAGGTTCTGGAGCATCCGCCCGTTTCATCGGCAGCATCGACTGCACCTTCGCTACGGTGGAGAGAAGGAAGAACGCGACGATTCAGCCATCTGGTGCAACAAGCTTGTCGACATCCAGAAGAAATACAAGATCATCAGCAATGGGCACGAGAAGGACTCCATGGTTGACCTTGCCGAGACCATCATTGACCCCTGATACGCCAACATGAAAGAAGACAATGATACCAAGGACCTGAACACGTGGTAGGTACCTCTGAATCTAGCCTACATAACCTACGCGGCCAAGGACGCATACGCATGCTACAACATGTACAGACAGATCTTGGACATGAGGGCGTGTCTGCTTCCCGTAACCGGCGAGTACACGGACAGCCGCAGCGTCATGATCAAGTGTGCCAGGAAGGTCTAGATGTTGTACTTTATCTGTTTATAAGCACCTTTATCATCTGAGTGTTTCATGCATTAGCCTAAGTGTCGTAATTATCTGTTTTGTCGACATATTTCTTTTAAGAACCCATTAACCTGTTTGCTTTTTTTAGTGGCTATTTGCTTATGTATGTAACTAGTTCACTTGTCCGTTAAAAAAACTAGTTCACTCGGCTGCCGTGCTTTGAATATCCTTCCTCCCAACATATTCCCCTCCTCAGGTGGACCCAGCAGGTCTCGTACACAGACATGAAGTCGGCTTAAAGACCAACCACCTATCCATTTGTATTTCTTTATTTTGTTCAATCTTTCGTCCTCTTCCTATACAGCTCAATTCTATTTTTCGTTTTCATTAATCCTATATCTGAATTTTCTCCCACTTTCTTTTTCGATGTAAACTAAGTTTTATCCCAGTACTTTTCCCTAGAACCAACTCAACTGTCCCACGTCTAGCCTAAAAAATTATAACATCCCAAAATTCTAAGTTTTGGAATGTTATAAACAAATAGATAGTTTTGATTGATTGTTTGATTGATTGACTGAAAGTGAGTGAATTCCAAACTTTTTGAAAGTTAAATGAGAGGGAATAAAAGGACTTTCCCAAACTTTCATTTTGCTTTTATGATTTTCGGGAATTCAAATTCTTTTCATCACAAAACCCTGGAGAGAAGATGACATGACTTCTTCCATTTATTTAAATGACAAGGGGTGTTGAAAATATTTGAATTTCATTTGAGAATATTTCCAATTCTGAAACTTTATGCAACTCAATGATTTTCACGAGAGAAGATAAAATGACTTCTTCAAATTATATGAAATATGAGTTGGGAGTTTTAAAAGAATTAAATTCAAAGTTCTTTTGAATTTATTTCCAATTTGGAGTTATTTGAGTTTTATTCAAATTATTTTTCTCCAAAAATAAAATAAATGGAAAATAGGGTAACATGATTCCCTACATCGAAAAATTGGAGAGAAATAAATTTGAATTAATTTTGGTATTTTTAAAATGATTTTCAGTGGATTTTATTAGGGCAAGAACACTCTTTGCTTTATTTGAATTTGTGTGTATTTTATTTGAAGTTAGAATAATGTTCATCTTGTATGAAATCTTTTTTAAAAAATTTGATATATTATATGCCTATATATTATTTCTATTTCTTTTGGTTTTATTTTAGTTTGTCTGTTTTACTAAAAAAAAATCTTTTGGACCGAGCCGGCCCAGCCGGCCCACGTCCTTCGCCTGTGTCCCGAGCTCGCTCGAGTCCGCCCGCCCAGACCGCCATGGCCGCCGTGCGCCGCCCGGCCTCCTCCTGCCCCCTTCCGCACGCCATCTCCTCGCCCTCCCCATAAAAGGCGCCGCCCCGGCCCCCGTTCCTCCCCTCTCTCCCCTCGCTCGCCGCCCCGCCACCCAAGTCGCCACCGCCGGCGAGATCCGCCCCGCGCCGCTGCCCGAAGCGGCCACCCTCGCCGCCTATGCCCACCGCCGTCGCCACCACCGCACCCGCTGCCCAGCGTCGCCTCTCCCCGTGCGCCTCGCCGTCTCCTCCGACGACCGGAGCCGCCCGCCGGAGCCCCGCGCCGCCTCGCCGGACTCGCCGGAGTTAACCGCCGCCGCCGGTTTCCCCACTCCCGAACCGGTACAAAACCCCTCGGTTTTCCTTCGGTTTTTTTGGTTTGTAGATTAGAGCGGTTTATTATTCTGTTAGTTTATTTAACGAACGTTTTCTGTTTAGGTAGTTCTAGTGAACAGATTCATTAGATTAGTTCTGTAGCGAGCGTTCGCTCGATAGAATTTTCTTTTTATTTTTAATTTCCGGCCAGGGACCTAACTGTGATGTTTTCCTTTACAGATTAATCCCCAATTTTCAAACCCTCATAACTTTTTACTCGTTAGTCCAAATTCAACGAAACCAACGCCCACTTCTTCGTCATGATCGCCTCTATCTAGTAATCCAACTTAAACATGTTTTCGAAAGTTTTAAAATTTGAATTCAAACAGATTTGTATTTAAACTTCGTTTGATCATAACTTGAGTTTCATAACTCCGATTTAGTTGATTCTTTTTGCAAATCGAAGCTCTTGTCATAAACTTTCTGATAAGGCCAAATACACATAATTTTGGTACTGTTAGAAATTGTTTTATGTTGCGAGAGTTATTTGCTTGGTGTTGATGTTTTTCGAATCGTTCTCTCCGTTCTTTCCGATCTTTTGACTGATTGCTTATGTGTGGTTACTTTTGATTGATTACGATAGATTGACCGGAGTGTGACGAGTAGAACTATCAAGAGTTTTGAGTGCGAATCATCTTCATCAACTTTGCAGGCAAGTAACACTTTGATCATACTCTTCTCATACCCAGTTTTTATGCATTAGATCTATTCCTCAAACACTTGCATGATTAGGATCTAATTAAATTGTGGGATGGGAAGTAGTTGAGGTAGTACCTATTACCTATTTTGTTATCAAACCCTTGGGAGTTACTTTTACGTTTGCTTATTATACTATGCTATGCTAGTTGACGTGGATTGGGTGAGTGTATGCATGACAGATGTGAGATTGTTATTTAATGGTTTATTTAAGGTGGCAACTTAAACACACATCTGGGTGGATTCAGGCACCTGGATTCTATCAGGACTTGCCTGTATTTCTTCGGACCGCCACTCAGGCTCAAAGGGATCATGAGATTATTCAAACTAGAAACTTCTGTGTGCAGCCACAAGACATTATGGGTTCTGGCATAGTTGACTAAGTTGTGCGAACTCTTATGGGTAGACTAGCGATGTAGGGGAAAGTAGGTGTGCGGTCTACCCACAAGTAAGGTGCTAGTGCTTCGAAAGACTATGTCTCGGTCATCCTTTTCTCAAACACCATGTAGTCACGAGAAACCAAGCGGAGGCGATCGAGTCTTGTGGGGAAAAGTCGCAAACCTCTGCAGAGTGTATAAACTAATCATGGTTAGCCGTGTCCCGGTTATGGACATCTTGAGTATCTAGTACCGGATATCATGTGAATCTCATCATGTTACTTCTAATTAATATTGTTGGGTTTAATGAGTACTTTTAATTGGGATTGAGAATGCTGTCAACCATTCTCAATGTTTCACAACCACCATGATAGTTAAATAAATTTATTCCTTTGTAGTAGGGAAAAATTGGCTTTATGCAAAACTGTAACCATAGAACTTTCCACCAGCCATATATGCATGTAGTATAGCTTATTCTTTCATTACGCTCTATGTGTTACATTGCCAGCATATTCCATGTGTTGACCGTTTTCAGTGCTGCAACTTTTCATGTTGCGAGACTTTTCGAACGACAGTAAGTGATACGTTAGGGTTACGATTTCCTATACTCAACTTTGCTGTTGGTGTTGATGGGAATCCACAACCTTGTTGCTTCTGCTATCTTTTGGATTGAGGTAATAGTATTTACGTTACTTATACATGTGATTTACCTATGTTATAAATCCTCGAGTACTGTGTGTGTCAGCATACCGATCCAGGGATGACACATAAGCACAGAGACTTGACCCATTCGGGTCAGGTCGCTACAAGATGGTATCAGAGCACATGTTGACTGTAGGACGTGACCCTAGAAACTGACAAGCCCATAGGAAAGATTTTTCTCTACAATTTTCTTTTCAAAAGATCTTTTACCTCTCTTCTCTTCTGAGCTTATTCAAATATTCCCTTTTTAGTGGGACCATACCCCTTTTCCCTTTTGACCACTCGAAGATTCGACCGATGAGACCACTCCAAGGAGACAAGATAATCGGACAACTAAGACCATTTGGAATGAAGAGGATTTTTACCGTGCATTACAATGACGGAAAATACAACGGTGAAGACTCCGAAGACTAGGAGAATTTGAAGGCTTTGAAGAATTTCCGGATTTGTATGACCTAGGAAGGCACCCCTTATGGAACTTGACAGACTATGGAAGCTGTCAATACCCGAGATCAAGGTGTATCGGAGAAAGACCGGAACATGGAGCATTAGAACTCAAAGTTTTGTCAGGAAAACCCTAACGCAGGAGATATCAGCTATGGAATGATAGCTCATGGAAATGACAAGAGCAGAAACACGCTATCCATGATGTTATCGCCCGCTTATGCTATTGTCACCGTGCTATGTTAAGCATGCATATGCATGGAAGGATTGGATGGTAGAAGGCTGATGGAGCACCTATCAGTAAGAGGTGAAGTTTAACCCTAGCCGGTGTATCACTAGGATCTGGAGTGTTACATCAAGAAGTTAAGATGGACCTACAAGAAGCAGTATTTGATAAGGAAGCGTTTCGTGAAGAACTCAGGATCCAGAAGCTGAAGTAACCAAACTGGAGGAACAAAACCTCGAGATACCGGAGATTTGTCAGGAACTGAAGGACATCAGGATCATGGTCCATGTCGAGGTTGATGAAACCCAGAAGTTTGAAATGCAACTCCAGGACTATTAAAGGACGTCACAAGAGACTTCGTGTCAACAGAGATGAGCTGGCAAAAAAGAATTGAGAAGGACAAGCATGATCAGAAGAAGCCATCAGAGACATGAACAAGACTTGAAGAGTTTGGTGACGTTGAAGATCTATTGACCTTTAGAAGAACAAACCCCTGTATATACCTGCGTTAGATGCAACGTTTGTGAGCTGTCATTTGTTTGTTGTTTTTCCGACAACCACAACTAAAATCTGTCTTTCAAAACTTTTGTTTGTATTGTGTGCATCCCTCTCGATCTCTCTTATCCCACCCCAAACCCATGGACCCGTTAGAGGAAGAATGGAAATGAGCTTGTATTTTCTGGACCAATGAGTCAATTGGAGACAGACCGATGGATTCAGAACATGGAGGATCATATGGAGAATAACCCTATAGCCGGAAAGGATATGACCCAACATACTCTTCAATGCTTTGAAAGAGGTGCTGCTATTTAGTAGAGGATGTACCAAACCATCAATGGATGGCAAGGAGTAACCACCTGGAAGGACTTTAAGTGGAATTTGTTAAGATCTCGTCTTGTGTCCCAGAAGTTGAGGCCTTATGGTAATGATATGGAGAAATTGCATACAAGCTTTGTGGAGAAATAGGACACAACCATAAAGAAAATAAGGATGAATACCCTCATAAGTGGGGATTTACCAAAGAAGTTAGCCGAGGATCTCAGGGAACTTCGGTTGGAGATTGTTCCCAAAGGTTTTGTTGCAGCAATGGAAGTTTAATCTACATTGTTGAGAAAGATCCGTGAAGCTCAGAAGGATGACAAAGAGAAGGCCGAAGGTTTTCGTAAGGATGAGCACGACACCTTATGGGTTGAGGATAGTGTAAATGTGCCCAATAATGCAAAGATCGGGAAGTTAATACTTCAGGAGGCTCATGACTCACCATACTCGATTCGCCCTAGAAACACCAAGATGTATTTGGATTTGAAGGAGTGTTTTTGGTGGACTGGTATGAAGAAGGATATTGCGGAGTATGTAGTCGTAAGTGATTTATGCCTGAGGGAGTAAAAGCAGAGCATCAGAAACCAGCAGGATTACTACAGCCTATGCCGATAACCGACTGGAAGTAGGATAAGCTTGGCATGGATTTCATTACCGTATTTCCCAGAACCCGATTGGGATATGATTCTAGCTGGGTAGTAGTTTATTCGCTTGACCAAAGTGGCTCACTTTATCCTAGTGAAACCACCTATACAAAGTGAGGAGTTGGCCAAGTTATATTTGACCAGGATCGTATGTCTGCATGGAGTTCCGAGGACCATCGTAGAGGAACACAGTTTACCTCAAAGTTTTGGAATCAGCTGCACCAGACTTTGGGTATTAGGCTAGAGTTCAGTACAGCCTTTCATCCGCAGATAGATGGATAAATCAAGAGAGTCAATCAGATTCTGGAGGACATGTTGAGAGCGTGTGCCCTAAATTATGGATCTAGTATGGATGATAATCTACCTTACGCGGAGTTCTCATACAACAACAGTTACCAAGACAGTTCGAAGATGGCCCTTTTTGAAGCTTTGTATGGGAAAAGAAGCCAGACACCATTTCATGTGGGATGAAGTTGGAGACCGTCAGTTGTTTGGACCAAGTGTGATCAAGGAGTCAGAAGAGAATGTTAAGTGGATTCGAGTTAGACTGAAGGAAGCTCAGTCCAGGCAGAAGAGTTATGCAGACTCAAAAACGCAAGGAGGTAGTCTGTGAAATTGAAGACAGAGCATGTCTTCGTGTGTCCCCTCTGATTTAAACGATTTGGAGTTAAGGGAAAGTTAGCCCCGAGATTTCTAGGACCATACCGAGTTTGGAACGTATGGGAGAATTGGATAACAAATTGGAGTCACCCGAAGGACTGTCAGGAGTTCATGATGTGTTTCACGTTTCCCAGTTGAAGAAGTGCCATGCAGAGATGGACAATATTTCCTTGTAAGGACGCTTGACCCTGGAAAGGATAATGATGTTCCACGAAGTGGATATGGACTTCATAAGTATAAGTTTTTTTTACCTCGGTATGTGGGATATCCCACGAGGATGAAGAGATGAATTACTATTGGATATAAAGGAGGTATGATGTTGGAAATATGGATCAATGGAAATTCCATGATGAGTCTGAGTAATCATGTCCTAGTTTGGTGCCAATAGAAGGAAGAAAGACAGTACAATTGGATGGATTTTAAGTATGCTAAGAAGCAGGAAGTTGAATGTTGAGATAACGATCAGTTGCACGCGATGATGTGTTCAAGGATTTTAAGTGATGAGATTGGCCATAACCCATAGGCTCCAGGACCTGCCAAGAAGCAAGCACATTCTTGCTGAAGGAAAAACCCTGGAAGAGGATATGTCTTTATCAACCGACGATTTTATAGGAGTAACGCAAAACCTGAGAGTTGTTAAGGAAATGATAGATGTTTTGTTTAGCTTGCAGAATCAATGGATTTTCCGAACTTAGTTCGTGACAAGAGAAATTATGCAATGCTTGTGAGGATGACCGAGTGTTAGAATGCGAGATTCACTAAACCATGTACAAGGTAATGATTTGGGTGCGGGATGGATTGATCACCATACCGACTTACTCTTATTATTCGCTTTGCTATATGGGATGGTAAATCTGAGTGACCTACCTATAGTTGCGAGACGACGATCAAAACCATGTTTGAACCTTAGAATGGTATAAGTATTTTCCCCTTGTACAAGGCAGCTATTGCCAACCATAGGTCATACGGTGAGGTTCAGCCCAGACCCTTTCCTGCAGGACAAACCATAAATTGATGACCACCATGAGATACCGATAGTTGTTTAGAATTGGTGCCAGACCCGTCAGCTATGAAGACCCAGTTTCGGGATAACCGTACCAAGAAAGGACAAAATAATTGAGGAAAAGGTTATGCCACTACCGGAAGAGCCCAGAGAAGTAATTATCCAGAGGATCTGAGAAGATCGACACTGTCAACAATAAGGATGGAGTATATGAGTTTTGATGGAACCGTAACCATGCTTTTAAGGGTGGTAGCACCCGAGACCCCGGAGACGATCATTGGATTTTTGAGAAGACCCCCAAACCCTAACCTATTTCTTGCTAGCCTCTCCGAATCTCGAGGACGAGATTCATTTTAAGGGTGGTAGTTTGTAACATCCCAAAATTCTAAATTATAAACAAATAGATAGTTTTGATTGATTGTTTGATTGATTGACTGAAAGAGAGTGAATTCGAAACTTTTTGAAAGTTAAATGAGAGGGAATAAAAGGACTTTCCCAAACTTTCATTTTGCTTTTATGATTTTCGAGAATTCAAATTCTTTTCATCACAAAACCCTGGAGAGAAGATGACATGACTTCTTCCATTTATTTAAATGACAAGGGTGTTGAAAATATTTGAATTTCATTTGAGAATATTTCAATTCTGAAACTTTATGCAACCCAATGATTTTCACGAGAGCAGATAAAATGACTTCTTCAAATTATATGAAATATGAGTTGGGAGTTTTAAAAGAATTAAATTCAAAGTTCTTTTGAATTTATTTCCAATTGGAGTTATTTGAGTTTTATTCAAATTATTTTCTCCAAAAATAAAATAAATGGAAAATAGGGTAACATGATTCCCTACATCGTAAAATTGGAGAGAAATAAATTTGAATTAATTTTGGTATTTTAAAATGATTTTCATTGGATTTTATTAGGGCAGTAACACTCTTTGCTTTATTTGAATTTGTGTGTATTTTATTTGAAGTTAGAATAATGTTCATCTTGTAGGAAATCTTTTTCGAAAATTTTGATATATTATATGCCTATATATTATTTCTATTTCTTTTGGTTTTATTTTAGTTTATCATTTTATTAAAAAATCTTTTGGACCGACCGGACCGAGCAGCTCGGCTTGCAGGCCACGGCCCAGCCATTACGTCGCCGCTTCGTCCCGAGCTCCACTCGAGTCCGCCGCCACCACGGCACGCCGCCCGACCGCCATGGCCGCCGTGCGCCGCCCGGCCTCCTCCTGCCCCCTCCCGCACGCCATCTCCTCGCCTCCCCATAAAAGCGCGCCCGGCCCCCGTTCCTCCTCTCTCCCCTCGCTCACCGCCCCGCCGCCCAAGTCGCCACCGCCGGCGAGATCCGCCCCGCGCCGCCGCCCGAAGCCGCCACCCTCGCCGCCTATGCCCACCGCCGTCGCCACCACCGCACCCGCCCCCACCGCCTCTCCCGTCGCCTCGCCGTCTCCTCGACGACGGAGCCGCCCCGAGCCCGC
Organism: Aegilops longissima; assembly: GCA_021605205.1. Lineage (NCBI taxonomy): Eukaryota > Viridiplantae > Streptophyta > Magnoliopsida > Poales > Poaceae > Aegilops > Aegilops longissima. The sequence continues at coordinate 179,341,307 of CM038680.1, read as the reverse complement.
TCCGCCTCGCCCGGACTTCATGGAGTTAACCGCCGCCGGTTTCCCTCTCCGAACCGATACAAAACCCTCGGTTTTCCTCACGGTTTTGGTTTTAGATTAGAGCGGTTTATTATTCTGTTAGTTTATTTAGCGGACGTTTTCTGTTTAGGTAGTTCTAGTGAACTGATTCATTAGATTAGTTACAGAGGCGGCGTTAAGCTCGATAGATTTTTCTTTTTATTTTTAATTTCCTGCCAGGGACCTATCTGTGATGTTTTCCTTTACAGATTAGTCCCCAATTTTCAAACCCTCATAACTTTTTACTCGTTAGTCCAAATTCAACGAAACCAATGCCCACTTCTTCATCATGATCCCCTCTATCCGGTAATCCAACTTAAACATGTTTTTGAAAGTTTTAAAATTTGAATTCAAACAGATTTGTATTTAAACTTCGTTTGATCACAACTTGAGTTTCATAACTCCGATTTAGTTGATTCTTTTTGCAAATCGAAGCTCTTGACATAAACTTTCTGATAAGGCCAAATACACATAATTTTGGTACTGTTAGAAATTGTTTTATGTTGCGAGAGTTATTTGCTTGGTGTTGATGTTTTTTGAATCGTTCTCTTCGTTCTTTCCGATCTTTTGAGTGATTGCTTATGTGTGGTTACTATTGATTGATTACGATAGATTGACCGGAGTGTGACGAGTAGAACTATCAAGAGTTTTGAGTGCGAATCATCTTCATCAACTTTGCGGGCAAGTAACACTTTGATCATACTCTTCTCATACCCAGTTTTTATGCATTAGATCTATTCCTCAAACACTTGCATGATTAGGATCTAATTAAATTGTGGGATGGGAAGTAGTTGAGGTACTACCTATTACCTATTTTGTTATCAAACCCTTGGGAGTTACTTCTACGTTTGCTTATTATACTATGCTATGCTAGTAGACGTGGATTGGGTGAGTGTATCCATGACAGATGTGAGATTGTTATTTAATGGTTTATTTAAGGTGGCAACTTAAACACACATCTGGGTGGATTGAGGCACCTGGTTTCTATCAGGACTTGCCTTTATTTCTTCGGACCGCCAACCAGGCTCAAAGGGATCATGAGATTATTCAAACTAGAAACTTCCCTGTGCAGCCACAAGCCATTATGGGCTCTGGCATAGTTGACTAAGTTGTGCGAACTCTTACGGGTAGACTAGCGGATGTAGGGGAAAGTAGGTGTACGGTCTACCCACAAGTAAGGTGCTAGTGCTTCGAAAGACTATGTCTCGGTCATCCGTTTCTCAAACACCATGTAGTCGAGAAACCAAGCGGAGGCGATCGAGTCTTGTGGGAAAAGTGCGCAAACCTCTGCAGAGTGTATAAACTAATCATGGTTAGCCGTGTCCCCGGTTATGGACATCTTGAGTATCTAGTACCTGGATATCATGTGAATCTCATCATGTTACTTCTAATTAATATTGTTGGGTTTAATGAGTACTTTTAATCGGGATTGAGAATGCTGTCAACCATTCTCAATGTTTCACAACCACCATGATAGTTAAATAAATTTATTCCTTTGTAGTAGGGAAAAATTGGCTTTATGGAAAACTGTAACCATAGAGCTTTCCACCAGCCATATATGCATGTAGTATAGCTTATTCTTTCATTACTCTCTATGTGTTACATTGCCAGCATATTCCATGTGCTGACCCATTTTCGGGCTGCAACTTTTCATGTTGCAGACTTTTCAGACGACGAGTAAGTGATACGTTAGGGTTACGATTTCCTATACTCAACTTTGCCGTTGGTGTTGATGGGAATCCACAACCTTGTTGCTTCCGCTATCTTTTGGATTGAGGCAATAGTATTTACGTTACTTATACATGTGATTTACCTCTGTTATAAATCCTCGAGTACTGTGTGTGTCAGCATACCGATCCAGGGATGACACATAAGCACAGAGACTTGACCCATTCGGGTCGGGTTGCTACAAAAATAATAATACCGCACGTACTATTAACTCATCAAATTTAAATGATATTTTATTTCGTAAGTTGAAAGTTCTTACAAAATAATCATAATAATAATTTTATATATATAACTTGGCAAGTTAACTCCTAATGATTGCGTACATAAGCTTGTAAAGATTTTACTGACCAATGCAGTAATAGACTTGCAATCATGTGTTTATGTTTTTATAACATTTCTCCGTCTAGCCCAACATGATATTTTCACCCAGCCCAGCAAGTCTGCGGATCTTGACAAAAATGCAAATGGCTTTAAATTCTACCACATATATAAACGGGTTGCATAGATGCTACATCATTGTTTCACCCAGCCCACCAAATGGACTAAAAAAACAAATAGACTGGCTGACATGTGGGCCAGTAGGTCGAAGCCTAAGAAGGCATTGGATTTATATCTAACGGCCGGCATTCTTCTTCAATCTCTCGTATTCTTCCCCCAGTGCTGCCGGGACCGCCTGCTCCAGCCTCCGGCGTCCAGCGGCATTGTTTTGCGCTCCTCAGCGAAACACTACCCCGCCGATGGCCAGGCCATCCCTCCACTCTGCACCTCCGGCTATTCTCTGTCGAGTGTAGGCCCACCCCGCACCCGAACCAGTCAAGTTTCCCACTCCTCTCCATCTACGACTCCACTGCCGCGTCTTTCCCATCTCCGGTTCATTCCAGTCTGGGGCCTCACCGTCGTCCACCGCCTCGGTGCGCTTGGCGCGGCGTGGTCAACATACGAGAGTCATCGGAAGAGGACTGTATGTGGAGAGCCTGACGGCTGGGACCCACGAGGTCCATGGTCGCACGCTAGGAATGTTCCTCCTTATTACGCACTGTACGTGGGAAGGGCTTCTGTATTTCGCAAAAAAAATGTTCCCCCCGCTGACAGGTCGGACCCACCAGCTATATCTTCGCACGCAAGGAAGTGCCTCCTTATTACGCACAAAAAATGAATACCCCCCTGCTAGCTGGGACCCACCATAGTGGGTGGCTGACTTGTCGGCCTACTAAGTTTACGGGGATGGAGGGCTTTATCAACTTAGTCAATATGAACGATTCTAGCTCCAGTTACCGTACGATGTCCATCCAACGGCCATAGTGCTTCTTCAACCTCTGGTCTTCTTGCTCCAGCCGCCCAAAGCAGCGCCGGTCGTGCGGCGTGCTCCTGCCACCCGTGGCCAGCTGTGATGCCACGGAGGCCTCACCGCCCCCTACTACTCCCACCGCTAGCCAGGGTATCCCTCTACTAACCCACACCCCCTGTTATTCTGCGGCGACGGCAGCCTCACGCCGCAGCCGAACCAGTGAACCCTCCGACTCCTCTCCGCGTGGGCATCCACTGTCGCGTCTTTCCCGGCTCCGCATCATCCCCTTCCTAGGTCTCGCCGTCGTCCATCGCCTTGGTGCTCTCGGCGCGGCGTGGTCAATGTGGTCAACGACCGACTTCCATCGAAAAATCTTGTCGTGGAGAGGCCGATACCGGGTCCATGGCCACAGCCCAGTTTTTGTGATTTGCCAAGTAAGTCGCTTTGTCGGGCCTGTTGGGCTGCAAATCTTTCAAGGCGTGGAGAGCTTCATTCGGTGGCGAAAATAGCCTATCGATAATGAGAAATGGGCAAGACATTTTAAAACACATCAAACAGGCAATTAGTTTCAAATTTCTTTTTTCATTTGAGATTTTAAATTGCATTGATTTTTATGCGTGGACAATTTGTTGGATTTTACATTAATATACATTTATTTTTTAAATTAGTTTGAATGTGACTTGAAATTTCAGGATTAAAAACTGTTCAGACCGCACCGAAATATACAAAATTTTGTATAATTTTTTAACCATGGTCATAATATGGATTGTAATGCTAACAAAAAGAATATGGGCTCCAAAAAAACCTTAAGAATTAGCAAATGGGCTGTATGTTGTTTTCCACAGATTCGAGGTTTTCCTAAAAAAAAGGTTGACACACAAGCGTTGGATCGTTGGATTTCCATCCAGCGGCCGTCGTCTTCTTCAATCTCTGCTCTTCTGCTCCGGCCGCTCAAAAAGCGCCGGCGGACTGCTCGCTCCCTCCCTCCTGCGGCGGGCTGTCTTTGCCGCCACAGCCTCACCGCCCCACCATGCTCCCATCACGACCTAGCTATCCCTCTACTCACCCACACTGCTGTTATTCTCCGGCGACGGTAGAGCGAACGATAAACCCTCGTCTGATCGTACTCCCCTCCGTGTGGGAAAAAAGTGCGAGTCTTCCTGCCTCCGTGCGTTCCTTCCTAGGCATCGCCTTCGTCCCCATACAGGTGCTCTCGGTAGCGGCCTGGTCAACGTGGTCAACGACCGACATGCATCTGAAGTGGACTATACGTTGAGAGGCTGACAGCTGGGTCCATGGCCGCACGTAAGGAAATGCCTCCTTATTACGCGCAAAATAATGATTCCTCCACCTGACATCTGGGACCCACCGAAAGGGCCTCTGTATTTCACGAAAAAAAGTTACCGCTGCTGACAGCTTGGACCCACCAGCTATATCTTCGCACGCAAGGAGGTGCCTCCTTATTATGCACAAAAAAATGAATACTCCCCCTGCTAGCTGGGACCCAGTATAGTGGCAGGCTGACTTGTGGGCCTACTAAGTTGACGGGGACGGAGGGCTTTGTCAACTTAGTCAATATGCATGATTCTAGCTCCAGTGACCGTACGATGTCCATCCAACGGCCGTAGTGCTTCTTCAACCTCTGGTCTTCTTGCTCCAGCCGCCAAAACCAGCGTCGGTCGTTCCTCGTGCTCCTGCCTCCCGTGGCCGGCTGCTATGCGGCGGAGGCCTCATCGCCCCCTACTACTCCAACGCTGGGTAGGCCATCCCTCTACTCACCCACATCCCCTGTTATTCTGCGGCAACGGCAGCCACACACCACAGCGAACCAGTGAACCCTCATACTCCTCTACGCGTGGGCATCCACTGCTGCGTCTTCCCCGGCTCTGCGTCGTCCACCGCCCTGGTGCTCTCGGCGCGGCATGGTCATCGTGGTCAAGGAACGGCTTCCATCGGACGTGGACTGTACGTGGAGAGGCTGACAGCTGGGTCCAAGGCCGCATCAAGGAAGTGCCTCCTTATTACGCGCAAAATAATTATTCCTCCACCTGACAGCGGGGACCCACCGGACGGGCCACCGTATTTTGTGAAAAAAATGTTTCCCCTCACTGCTGGGACCCACCAGCTACATCTTCGCACGCACAGAAGTGCGTCCGGGCAAAAAAAAACGATTCGCCCCCCTGACTGATGGGATCCACCAGCTACATCTTCGCAGGCAAGGAAGTGCCTGACAATCGGGACCCACCTGGTCGAAGCGTACGTAGCGTTGTCATTCTGGTCACGAACATGTAACTACATATTGGTCGATGTAGAGGCGCGCACGTGTCATAGTAGAGGCACGCACGAAGCATGCACACGTACGTACAGCGGCCAGGGTGCAAGAAAGTAAATACGGCCACATACATACATACGGGCGGGGTCTCGAACGCCTACTCGCGCATACGTACGGCCAGGGCTCGTGTACATGGCTGGGTCGAAACGAAGAAACAGCGTCGTCATCGTGTTCATGGGGAGGCAACAGAATGCGTCGTGTTCATCAGGAGGCAACGGAACGCGTGGGAGCCAACCGGCTTGGACGGAACAGCCGATGGAAATGAGGCCTGGCGTACCGCAAAATGGAGGAAACTTCCTTGTGTTCGACCGGCCACGTTCGAAATGGGATCCTGTTCATCGGGAGGGGTCTGGCGTACCGCAAAACGGAGGAAACAAACCTCCTACGGTCGAAACGAGGGTCCTATTGATCGAGAGGGGTGTGGCGTACCGCAACCCGGAGGAAACGGACTTGTGTTGGAGCGCTACGGTCGAAACGAGGGTCCTGTTCATCAGGAGGGGTGTGGCGTACCGCAAAACGGGACTCCACGGGATACTGTTCATCTCCACCGTCGACCCCCTCCAGCCTCCATGGGCTACTGATCATCCACCGTCGACCTCCCCCGACCTCCACATGCGACTGTTCATCCACGGGCTCATGTTCATCCAGCCTCCACCGCGCGCTACTCCACCGGCTACTGTTCAACCAGCCCTCTCCACGGGCTCCTGTTCAACCACCCCTCCATGGGCTATTGTTCATCCAACCCTCCACCGTCTACTGTTCATACTGCCCTCCACGGGGTGGTCCTGTTCATCCTTCCCTCCACGGGGTCTTGTTCATCCAGCCCCAACCGGCTCGAATGATCGGGGTCCTGTTCATCCACCCCCACCGGGAACTGTTCATCCAAACCTCCCCAGCAACGCTCATTGTTCATCCAGAGGCAACGCCACGGGGTCCTATTCATCCACCCCCACCGGGAACTGTTCATCCAAACCCGCCCAGCAGCACCCACTGTTCATCCAGAGGCAGCAGCGATCGGCTTCAGTTAGCAGCAGTAGCGAAGGAATCGCTCGATCAGGTTCAGTTATCAGCCATCGATCGATCGCTCGGGTTCGATGAACGCGTAGCTGCGGTCTGTCGCTCGGGTTCGATTAGAGCCCAACACCTCTCTCGGGTTGATTTAGAGCCCAGCGCCTCGCTCCAGCGCTGCGTGTATGAGAGAAAGCAGCGCGATCGCGCGCCCCGACCACCCACCATAGCAGGAACACCCCGATATTTTCCTCGCCCTCGCTTCTACCACAGTTTTTTCCGTCATGGACGGCCCAAAGAATGTCATGCAGCTGCGTCTCCGGCCCGCCCAGGACGAAAAGCCCATTTCCTGTCATGATTTTTTGTCATAGAAGTAGGACCCACCGCATCTATGATGATGCCGTGTTTTGTCACAATTATCGTCATAGAAGTGTCATAAGTATGATAGAAAAGATTTTTGTTCGGCCCAAAATGTCACGGATGTGTCTTTTTTGTAGTGCATAGAGTGGTGAGGGAGGTTGGTTGCCTAGAGTAACAAATATCCAGGCATCATATGTGGATTACGTCCCATTTTTATTCTCTTTAGCTACTGACTTTCCCCTTTTCAACCTATATGCGGGTTCGATGCCTAGTCTCTTGGATAGTACAGTCTCCCTTCCTTTCCTTATTCAACCCAGACATGGATTAGTCTGCATGAAGTAGAGTTTCCTTTAATAGTGCAAGTTAAGGTTTTCGTCTGCGTGACCAGCAGAGCAGAGAATAGCAAAATAGGAAGATGGTGGAGTGGAAAAAGATCCACATGCAGCAACGTTGCAGATGGGGCAATAGAACAATGGTATGGTTCGAAAAGAGGTAGCATACCTGAGGGTCGGTGGGAAGTGGCTTCGCTCGTGGTCGTCGTCCTCCACACACACTGCGGCAGCGAGCTTGGGGACAGAGGCCATCCCGCGTGGGCGCTAGGTCTGAGAGGACGGCCTTGTCGTCAGTGCGTGACCTCGCTCGCCGACGACGAGTGCGTCAATGCTACACGTCCTTTTATTCCCCGGCGGATCTGTGACCACCGGTGAGGAGGTAGAGAGAGGCCATCTTTTTTAGATCTGGAGAGAGGGTGATAGTGTGAGAAGCAAGTGGGCAGCCCTTAGCAAGAAAACGCTAAAGCTCTAGCCTATATATCTTTTTTATACTACTAGTACTAGAGGTGGAGTAGTGGTAGAGTAGTTTATATTTTCTATGCATAGAGTACCAGTTAGTCATGCTTCAAAACTGAATGGCACGCCATTAAAAAAATAAAGGTCGATAATTAATGCGTCACCTCGGGCCAACGCGGCCAGATCGCATTTTGCACGAGAAATTACACACCATGTTTCGTTGACATGTGCTCCCGTTCCCACATGTCAGTGAGACGACGACGGGTCCTTCTCTACAATTTCCGAACGGACATCTATGTAGGCTGGGGCGCCTCTTCGTGTATTGTGGCAACCGTCCACTGACTCTTCGGCTTTCCCTCTCGATTTGGAACTGATGTCGCATGCTCTTCCTCCCTCCTCCATGTGCCTTCACCCTTCCTTCTGCCATTGTTCGATCATCTTCTCCATGGAGAGAACACGCCGGAAACAACCCCATTATTCTTGCCCTGATCTGAATAATGACGCGGTGGAGGAACTCATTGATCAGTGCGACGTCATCACCTCGGCTATCATGGCAGGTTCGTTCAAGACCATTCTCGACTCAACTAATAACATCATTACAAGGAACCCAAGGGTCCAGGAGCGGTTTGATCTCCCCTATCTTCTTTGTTGTGACCCTGCTGACTGGCGCGCGGATGACGGAGGCCTCCCCTTGTGAAAGTTGATGCCACTTGATAATGATACGTGTGATGTGAAGATGCCATCGCTTGAGGGTAAGTCTTGGGCAGGCGCAAATGGAGATTGGGTTGTTTATACTGGGTACAACTGCGAGTGGGAACTTGTGAATGTGTACACTCGTCACCGGGTTCCACTTCCAAAAACCTCAAACATCCAAGAGGTTGAGTACACCGGTATTCTATGTGAGTTCAAATATGATCATGGTGACTATCGTCTACGGGAGATAGCAATTTGTCGAGTTCCCAACTACTCTTGGGATTACACGAACTATGAAGTTGTTGCTATCTTCGATAAGCTTGTTGCCATCCTTACTTCCACACCTTGATGGATATTGCTCAAAAATCAATTTATGTACACGGATGAGTACTGTGATGCAATTCAATACGAGGGTCTTGTGTTTGCTGCCACCACTCGTGGAACTGTTTTTGCATGGAATCCTTATGCTTTTGGTATGTTTGTCTTCCATCGTAATTATAATTGTTTCATCCACATGCATGCGGGTTAGCTAGTTTCCCTTTACTAATTAACACTCTTGTGTTTCCATAGTCCTATGAACATTCCACCACCTATACTTGAAAAAATTTATAACCAAGGGGGAGATGACGATGCTGATGATCATGAGCAGGACCCATATACTCAGTGGCGCCTGGCAACTTATTCTGATGGATCACCTCTTCTTGTCTGTATACAGGGCACTGCTGATGTTACTAAGGAGGCAGGTATTGTCTCGCATGGTCGCACTCTCCGGACCTATTCCAACATCCGTTGCAGGATATTCGGGATGGATACTAGTGTACTAGCACCAACACCTGTTGGGGAACGCAGTAATTTAAAAAAAATTCCTACGCACAGGCAAGATCATGGTGATGCATAGCAACGAGAGGGGAGAGTGTTGTCCACACACCCTCGTAGACCGAAAGCGGAAGTGTTAGCACAACGCGGTTGATGTAGTCGTACGTCTTCACGATCCGACCGATCAAGTACCGAACACACGACACCTCCGAGTTCAGCACACGTTCAGCCCGATGACGTCCCTCGAACTCGGATCTAGCCGAGTTTTGAGGGAGAGTTTCGCCAGCACGACGGCATGGTGAAGATGATGATGTTCTACAGACGCAGGGCTTTGCCAAAGCACCACTACAGTATTATCGAGGTGACTACGGTGGAGGGGGGCACCGCACATGGCTAAAAGATCAAATGTTCAATTGTTGTGTGTCTAGGGTGCCCCCCTGCCCCCGTATATAAAGGAGCAAGGGGGAGGTGCGGCCGGCTAGGAGGGGCGCTGTCGGTGTCAAAACCGGCGGATCTCGGGTAGGGGTCCCGAACTGTGCGTCTAGGCGGATGGTAACAGGGGACAAGGGACGATGTTTTACCCAGGTTCGGGCCCTCTTGATGGAGGTAAAACCCTACGTCCTGCTTGATTAATATTGATGATATGTGTTACAAGAGTGGATCTACCACGAGATCAAAGAGGCTAAACCCTAGAAGCTAGCCTATGGTATGATTGTTGTATATGAGATTGTCTATCGACTAGCCTGGCCTCGGTTTATATAATGCACCAGAGGCCTAGGATAACAAGAGTCCTAGCCGAATACGCCGGTGAGGGAGGAGTCCTTGTCTTGATCGTCAAGTCTCGTGGAATCTTCCTTGTATGCTGCAATTGTCCGGACTGGCCCATGAGTATACGGCCATGGGGATCCTCGGCCCAATCCAACTGATCGGGAGACGACGTGGTGAGTAGTCCAGGACACCGTCAGTAGCCCCCCGAACCGGTCTTCAAGTTGGGGACGCTCCTCGATTCTTCCAAACTGTTCTTCATCTTCGGTCGTCGGTCTTGAAAACTGGTTCAACAAATCTTCTCATCTTCGATCTTGAGGATCGCCGAAATGAATTCGACGAGTTTACACGTCGGGTATCCGAGGAGCCCCCTTTAAGTTTACGGCCTTTATCAATGCCTTGTTATTTTTATGCCACACCTCGGGTTTGAAGTTATTCCCGGGAGGCAGTGTCCCCTTGCGTCCGAGCTCTAACGCGGACTGCATTCGAGTATCTTTGCAGCCGAGCACCATCGCCAGATCGCTTCCCAGCTCTATCACAGGACTATGTATCCGAGCTCCAACGCCGGACGGTATCCGAGCTCCAACGCCGGACTATGTATCCGAGCTCCAACGCCGGACTGTATCCGAGCTCCAACGCCGGACTGTGTCCGAGGTGTCGTAAATCACCTTGGTTAAAGAAGTTTGAAGGATTTTAGCCGAGCTTAATGCCGGAAATGCCCTCTATGGAGCCAGCCACTAGCGCCCGAGCTTTATGCGGACTGCTTCGAGGTGGTGCACCACCCGAATGTGGGCGATTTTTGTCAATATTTTTGATTGGTGCAATTTATTCTCTGCCGAGATACATAGCCGTAGCCCTCAAGGTGGGTATCGGTCTAAAACCGAGATGCACATGAAGGATGACATAAGACCGCTGATCCACAGCAGCTCTTTGAGACTAAGGTTGATTTGCAAAATCGGTCCGAGATCAAGTCCTAGCTCGGCGAGAATACTTGGGACACAAAAGCGGCGTGCTCGGTCCTCAAGACTCGGGTTGGGTGCGGCCGACCAACCCGAGGATCAAAATCTCCTCGAAATTGTATTGCACTTAAAATTTTCTGCATAGAACGAGCAATGCAAGTAGCCCCGAGACACTGGTCGGGTGGCAACACCAGATCGAGGGGATTGATGTGCCCTTTAATATTTGTAAATAATAAGCCCGAAGCCCAGTAGCCCCCGAGCCTTAATACGGGCACGGGTGGCCGAATTAAGGATCGATATCCATAGTAAAATTACAAATTATGTGTAATGACTCTATGTATCCAAGTACTTTATGTCATTAATGCTCGGATCCGCATTGTACAAAACTTTGTTGACCGACCATCGGCTTCAACCTCCTCAGCCAATAGTCGAGGAGTGCTTGTCCTACTTTATAAAGCCTTTATGAGGGCAAAGATTTACGACAAACAAGGCAATCTGGCCATACGGTTTTATAAACAAAGGTACGCAGAGAGATATGTTATATTCTTGTTGAGCGTAAGAAATGTCTTTCAAAGAAAATAGTCCCGCTTCTCGGTTCCTTTCTTTGGGTTGTCATGCTAAGCATGATCATGAAACCTCAGCTCAATGTAAGAGCAAAAGATCAAGGATTTAGTTTGGGAGGCGATTAATAGCCCCGGTAGTGCTCGGCGACGATCGAGGTCAAGCGAAACACTTGACCAATGTTATGAATGGCCCGTCATTTAAAATAGTCATCGGATCGCTGACCAGTTTACACCTATTGTGACGATCAGTTTTCGGCTTTCTCCATCGAGGTGCTTGACCATGCGAGCTGGATGCACAATCGCATGGTTCTCCTTTGCACACCTAGCGAACAAAGCGGGCGTAGGAGGCAAGCGCGGAGCCGGGCAACCCAACTATTGACCGAAGACACAATTGAAACTGATGCATATATAGCAATATCCGAGAATGTTTTGCGAATCTCTAAAGGTGTCCGCGTTGCCTCGCGAGACTTGTGCTGAAAACACATAAATGGTTTAAAAGTGCCAAAAGCTGGGAAAACCAAAAACGTCAAGTAAAAACTTGACGTCCGAACAAGATCAAGTGTTCGTGCCAATCCGAAAATTGGACTTTAGAAAAAAAAGTGCTTCATCGTGCTTTAACTTTGCAGCGACTAAGAAGAAAAACACTTAGTATGAAGCGGCGCAAATAAACATAAGAGCCCCCAAGTGACTTGGGTAAAGTTGACTATATAATGTAAGGTGACATGTAGAATGCCTTCTAGCGGATTGTAGATCGTTTGTCGTAGCAGACCTTTTCGCTTCAACCTCTGGACCCAATAGTCCGGAGTGTGTCCGAATACCCTCGCGGTTATAAAAACCGAGGCATGCGTGGAGACCAGGCGTAGGGGTCATTAGTGCTTCATCAGACAAGTGCCCAACTAGTTATGTTATATTACATGGTTAGTAAGAAACATCTTCGGGGAGAATAGTTTCGTTAGGGGTTCCTTTCCCTGGGAGGCATGCCCTAAAGTGCATGTCCGGACTGCGAAAAGAGCAGAAAAACATCTGGGGGTAGGTAAATGAATAGGTAAGAAATCATCTTTTAGTTCACCGACCGAGTATTCCCTTAAGAATGCTAGCTTTCGGCTTCACCTAGTCTGAGGTACACATCCGGCTGACCCGGCAGTAACAATCGCAGAGGTGCTCCCTTTACCACCTAGCCGAACAATCGGGAACGTAGGGGTAAGCACAGGAGCCAGGCAACCCAGCTTGTCCAAAACTTAAGTCATATCGATGCATATAATGGTGAATAAAAGGTACATGCAGAAGTGTGACACATGTGTTGGGCATAAAGCCCGTATTAATAAGCTTCAGTTAAAGAAGCCCCGAATATAATGAGCGGGTAGCGCGTCAAGTATGTGCAAACAAAGTATGGAAGGAAAATTTTTACAAGCAACTTTTTTCCAAAAAGTATAATGCTAGTCGAGCGAACACAAGTTAAAAATTTAAAACTTTGAGCATGAAGGCAACTTAGCTGGTTAATGTGTTCGGTATTGACGACGCGGTCCGAGCTTGATGCGGACAAGGTTCCATCCCCAAGCCGATCCCGAGGTGGCGGAGAAAAAGAGCTCGGCACTCGAAGTGGTGACATAGCACGGTCAATGCAGGACGGCAGAGTGATGCGAAGTCCCCGTATGGGGTAATGAAGTGTTGACAAAGCCCCGTCCAGCCGAGGTGGCGCCATAGGATATAGTCCGGTGGATCGTTTTCTGTGCACAAAAATAGTGCATACCGGGATAATAGTAATAATAAAATTAAAAAATGTTGCATAATAAATAATTTATGCAAAGTGAGTAATAAAAGAAATATGGCCTGGCACGAAGTCAATGTCGATGCAGGACATCGGTAATGCAATAAAGGCATGGCAAGGCCTGAATTCACAGTCGGTCCGAGTTACGGATGCGGCGTTAGCGGACTATGTCGGAACCGACCGAACCATCATGCGGCCGTCGATAATCGGCCACCATTTGATAGACCTGTGTTCATATGATGTACAAATCAGAGTAATAATTCCTTGGGAAAAATTAACCCAAACAAGCAAAAAGAAATACTAGGATTAATAGCACCGGTTTATTCGTTGTAGCAATCCGAAGGAAGGTGATTCCCAAAATTGGGACTCGATCCGCGCACCCATTGCCTGGTCGGCTAGTGACGCCGAACTGTCCGGAGTAGGTTGATGAAGAGATGGCGAAGCCCCCGGTCCAGCCGAGATATCGAAGTAGGTCGGCGTGATGGACACCAGCTTGAAGAAGCAATAGTGCGGCCCTGCCGATGCAGGTCGTGACGTGGTCGATGCCGGCTTGATGAAGCGACCGTGCAGCGATGCCGGTATGCCCGCTCCGTGTAATCCGTGGGGCGGCGATGTTGGTGATGATTTATCCTTCGCGACGCCGGACTCTTGTTCGGCTTGCCGAGATGATGATCCGAAGAAGTTGAGCTCGGCTCAACAAAGTGACGACGCGTCTAGCACAGGTCGGCAGCCGTGGAGCAATATTGTCGGACTGGTTTGACACCAGCATGATGTTGAAGATCATGTTCAAAAGATCTTAAAGTTATGGGATGTGTTCGGAAACAAAACACTATACCCCATACAAAACTTCCTTCAAAAAGGATGTCTGAAATCCCGTTCATAAAAAAGACGAACTCGGGTCGGATTCGTTTTCGCGCAGAAAACAGATCCGAAAAGTGATGCACTAATCGGAAGGTTCCCGGAGTTTGGACGGTCGGATCGAGCTGAAATTTGGAGGGGTGGTAGATATAGGAATTCCGCAGGCGAGCAACGGTTGGATCTTCCAAAGGAAGTCTGAGCTAGAAGCTGGACACCACGCCCTAAACTCGTCCGGATTCTCGTCCAGATTCAATGCGGCTCCGGTATATCGGAGATTGCCGGAGATTCCTCCATCAGAACTCGATGAAATTTTCCAGGGTTGTTGTAGACTCAATTCCGCACAATTCCACCGGAGCAATCGCTAAAACGATGCTTGAGGAGGCGGTGGCGGCGGACACAAGTCCGCTGTCCAGAAAAACAGTACGGTCGCCCGAGGGCAATGTTGACGTTGAGCCCCCGGGCTCCCTGGATAATTCCTCCATGATCTTGATAGAGATCGGAGCTGATGTTGCTGAAGGCCCGCATTCGAACATGATGATCGGAGGTAGGGCGCAGTCCTTGGTCGAACCAAGGTGACCAATCGAGTCATGGCGGCGAAGATGCGAAATCGCAGATTGATTTGCGGCGAGCCATCGACCTTTTGCGAACACACAGCAGAACTCTCAATGAAAGCACCAATGTCGGTGTCAAAACCGGCGGATCTCGGGTAGGGGGTCCCGAACTGTGCGTCTAGGCGGATGGTAACAGGAGACAAGGGACACGATGTTTTACCCAGGTTCGGGCCCTCTTGATGGAGGTAAAACCGTACGTCCTGCTTGATTAATATTGATGATATGTGTTAGAAGAGTGGATCTACCACAAGATCAAAGAGGCTAAACCCTAGAAGCTAGCCTATGGTATGATTGTTGTATATGAGATTGTCTATCGACTAGCCTAGCCTCGGTTTATATAATGCACCAGAGGCCTAGGATAACAAGAGTCCTAGCCGAATACGCCGGTGGGGGAGGAGTCCTTGTCTTGATCGCCAAGTCTTGTGGAATCTTCCTTGTATGCGGCAATTGTCCGGACTGGCCCATGAGTATACTGCCATGGGGATCCTCGGCCCAATCCAACTGATCGGGAGACGACGTGGTGAGTACCCCCTAGTCCAGGACACCGTCAGGCACGCCAGGAGGAGTCCTACCCCCACCTGGAGTAGGACTCCGTCCCTTTTCCTTGTTGGACTAGGAGAGGAGGGGGAAAGAGGAGTGAGAGAGGAAGGAAAGGGGGGCGCCGCCCCCCTCTCCTTGTCCTATTCGGACTAGGGGAAGGGGTGCGCGGCCCCGCCCGCCGCCTCCTCTTCTCCACTAAGGACCACTATGGCCCATTAAGCTCCGGGGGTTCCAGTAACCTCCGGTACTCGATAAAATCCGATTTCACCGGAACACTTCCGATATCAAACATGGGCTTCCAATATATCAATGTTTATGTCTCTACCATTTCGAGACTCCTCTTCATGTCCGTGATCACATCCGGGACTCCGAACAACATTCGGTACATCAAAACATAAAAACTCGTAATATAACCATCATCGAAACGTTAAGCGTGCGGACCCTACGGGTTCGAGAACTATGTAGACATGACCGAGACACGTCCCCAGTCAATAATCAATAGCGGAACCTGGATGCTCATATCGGCTCCCACATATTCTACAAAGATCTTTGTTGGTCAGACCGCATAACAACATACGTTGTTCCCTTTGTCATCGGTATGTTACTTGCCCGAGATTCGATCGTTGGTATCTCAATACCTAGTTCAATCTCATTACCAGCAAGTCTCTTTACTCGTTACATAATACATCATCCTGCAACTAACTCATTAGTTTCAATGCTTGCAAGGCTTAAGTGATGTGCATTACCGAGAGGGCCCAAGATACCTCTTCGACAATCGGAGTGACAAATCCTAATCTCGAAATATGCCAACCCAACAAGTACCTTCGGAGACACCTGTAGAGCACCTTTATAATCACCCAGTTATGTTGTGACATTTGGTAGCACACAAAGTGTTCCTCCGGTAAACGGGAGTTGCATAATCTCATAGTCATAGGAACATGTATAAGTCATGAAGAAAGCAATAGCAACATACTAAACGATCGAGTGCTAAGCTAACGAAATGGGTCAAGTCAATCACATCATTCTCCTAATGATGTGATCTCGTTAATCAAATGACAACTCATGTCATTGGCTAGGAAACTTAACCATCTTTGATTAACGAGCTAGTCAAGTAGAGGCATACTAGTGACACTCTGTTTATCTATGTATTCACACATGTATTATGTTTCCGGTTAATACAATTCTAGCATGAATAATAAACATTTATCATGATATAAGGAAATAAATAATAACTTTATTATTGCCTCTAGGGAATATTTCCTTCAGTCTCCCACTCGCACTAGAGTCAATAATCTAGATTACACAGTAATGATTCTAACACCCATGGAGCCTTGGTGTTGATCATGTTTTGCTCGTGGAAGAGGCTTAGTCAGCGGTCTGCAACATTCAGATCCGTATGTATCTTGCAAATTTCTATGTCTCCCACCGGACTAAATCCGGATGGAATTGAGGCGTCTCTTGATGTGCTTGGTTACATTGTGAAATCTGGATTCCTTCGCCAAGGCAATTGCACCATATTGTCACAAAAGATTTTCATTGGACCCGATGCACTAGGTATGACACCTAGATCGGATATGAACTCCTTCATCCAGACTCCTTCATTTGTTGCTTCGAAGCAGCTATGTACTCCGCTTCACCGTAGATCCCGCCACGACACTTTGTTTAGAACTGCACCAACCGACAGCTCCATCGTTCAATGTAAACACGTATCCGGTTTGCAATTTAGAATCGTCGGATCGGTGTCAAAGCTTGCATCAACGTAACCGTTTATGATGAGCTCTTTGTCACCTCCATAAACGAGAAACATATCCTCAGTCCTTTTCAGGTATTTCAGGATGTTCTTGACTGCTGTCCAGTGATCCACTCCAGGATTACTTTGGTACCTCCCTGCTAGACTTATAGCAAGGCACACATTAGGTCTGGAACACAGCATTGCATACATGATAGAGCCTATGGCTGAAGCATAGGGAACATCTTTCATTTTCCATCTATCTTCTGCAGTGGTCGGGCATTGAGTCTTACTCAACTTCACACCTTGTAACACAGGCAAGAACCCTTTCTTTGCTTGATCCATTTTGAACTTTTTCAAAACTTTGTCAAGGTATGTGCTTTGTGAAAGTCAATTAAGCGTCTTGATCTATCTCTATAGATCTTGATGCCTAATATATAAGCAACTTCACCGAGGTCTTTCATTGAAAACTTTTATTCAAGTATCCTTTTATGCTATCCAGAAATTCTATATCATTTCCAATCAGCAATATGTCATCCACATATAATATTAGAAATGCTATAGAACTCCCACTCACTTTCTTGTAAATACAGGCTTTTTCCAAAAGTCTGTATAAAACCAGATGCTTTGATCACACTATCAAAATGTTTATTCCAACTCCGAGAGGCTTGCACCAGTCCATAAATGGATCGCTGGAGCTTGCACACTTTGTTAGCTCCCTTTGGATCGACAAAACCTTCCGGTTGCATCATATACAACTCTTCTTCCAGAAATCCATTCAGGAATGCAGTTTTGACATCCATTTGCCAATTTTCATAATATAAAATGCGTCAATTGCTAACATGATTCGGACATACTTAAGCATCGCTACGGGTGAGAAAGTCTCATCGTAGTCAACCCCTTGAACTTGTCGAAAACCTTTCGCAACAAGTAGAGCTTTGTAGACAGTAACATTACCGTCAGCGTCAGTCTTCTTCTTGAAGATCTATTTATTCTCTATGGCTTGCCGATCATTTTTTATGCCACACCTCGGGTTTGAAGTTATTCCGGGAGGCAAGTGTCCCCTTGCGTCCGAGCTCTAACGCCGGACTGCATTCGAGGTATCTTTTGCAGCCGAGCACCATCGCCAGACTGCTTCCCAGCTCTATCACAGGACTATGTATCCGAGCTCCAACGCCGGACGGTATCCGAGCTCCAACGCCGGACTATGTATCCGAGCTCCAACGCCGGACTGTATCCGAGCTCCAACGCCGGACTGTGTCCGAGGTGTCGTAAATCACCTTGGTTAAAGAAGTTTGAAGGATTTTAGCGAGCTTAATGCGGAAATGCCCTCTATGGAGCCAGCCACTAGCGCCCGAGCTTTATGTCGACTGCTTCGGGTGGTGCACCACCCGAATGTGGGCGATTTTTGTCAATATTTTTGATTGGTGCAATTTATTCTCCGAGATACATAGCCGAGAGCCCTCAAGGTGGGTATCGGTCTAAAACCGAGATGCACATGAAGGATGACATAAGACCGCTGATCCACAGAGCTCTTGAGACTAAGGTTGATTTGCAAAATCGGTCCGAGGATCAAGTCCTAGCTCGGCAGAATACTTGGGACACAAAAGCGGCGTGCTCGGTCCTCAAGACTCGGGTTGGGTGCGGCCGACCAACCCGAGGATCAAAATCTCCTCGAAATTGTATTGCACTTAAAATTTTACGCATAGAACAGCAATGCAAGAGCCCCGAGACACCGGTCGGTGGCAACACCAGATCGGGATTGATGTGCCCTTTAATATTTGTAAATAATAAGCCCGAAGCCAAGAGCCCCGAGCCTTAATACGGGCACGGGTGGCGAATTAAGGATCGATATCCATAGTAAAATTACAAATTATGTGTAATGACTCTATGTATCCAAGTACTTTATGTCATTAATGCTCGGATCCGCATTGTACAAAACTTTGTTGACCGACCATCGGCTTCAACCTCCTCAGCCAATAGTCGAGGAGTGCTTGTCCTACTTTATAAAGCCTTTATGAGGGCAAAGATTTACGACAAACAAGGCAATCTGGCCATACGGTTTTATAAACAAAGGTACGCAGAGAGATATGTTATATTCTTGTTGAATGAAGAAATGTCTTTCAAAGAAAATAGTCCCGCTCGGTTCCTTTCTTTGGGTTGTCATGCTAAGCATGATCATGAAACCTCAGCTCAATGTAAGAGCAAAAGATCAAGGATTTAGTTTGGGAGGCCGCTAATAGCCCCGGTAGTGCTCGGGCGACGATCGAGGTCAAGCCGAAACACTTGACCAATGTTATGAATGGCCCGTCATTTAAAATAGTCATCGGATCGCTGACCAGTTTACACCTATTGTGACGATCAGTTTTCGGCTTTCTCCATCGAGGTGCTTGACCATGCGAGCTGGATGCACAATCGCATGGTTCTCCTTTGCACACCTAGCCGAACAAAGCGGAACGTAGGAGGCAAGCGGAGCCGCAACCCAACTATTGACCGAAGACACAATTCGAAACTGATGCATATATAGCAATATCCGAGAATGTTTTTGCCGAATCTCTAAAGGTGTCCGGCGTTGCACTGCGAGACTTGTGCTGAAAACACATAAATGGTTTAAAAGTGCCAAAAGCTGGGAAAACCAAAAAACGTCAGTAAAAACTTGACGTCCGAACAAGATCAAGTGTTCGGTGCCAATCCGAAAATTGGACTTTAGAAAAAAAAAGTGCTTCTGTCGTGCTTTAACTTTGCAACGACTAAGAAGAAAAACACTTAGTATGAAACGGCGCAAATAAACATAAGAGCCCCCAAGTGACTTGGGTAAAAGTTGACTATATAATGTAAGGTGACATGTAGAATGCCTTCTAGCCGGATTGTAGATCGTTTGTCGTAGCAGACCTTTTCGCTTCAACCTCTGGACCCAATAGTCCGGAGTGTGTCCGAATACCCTCGCGGTTATAAAAACCGAGGCATGCGTGGAGACCAGGCGTAGGGGTCATTAGTGCTTCATCAGACAAGTGCCCAACTAGTTATGTTATATTACATGGTTAGTAAGAAACATCTTCCAGGGAGAATAGTTTCGTTAGGGGTTCCTTTCCCTGGGAGGCATGCCCTAAAGTGCATGTCCGGACTGCGAAAAGAGCAGAAAAACATCTGGGGGTAGGTAAATGAATAGGTAAGAAATCATCTTTTAGTTCACCGACCGAGTATTCCCTTAAGAATGCTAGCTTTCGGCTTCACCTAGTCTGAGGTACACATCCGGCTGACCCGGCAGTAACAATCGCAGAGGTGCTCCCTTTACCACCTAGCCGAACAATCGGGAACGTAGGGGTAAGCACAGGAGCCAGGCAACCCAGCTTGTCCAAAACTTAAGTCATATCGATGCATATAATGGTGAATAAAAGGTACATGCAGAAGTGTGACACATGTGTTGGGCATAAAGCCCGTATTAATAAGCTTCTGTTAAAGAAGCCCCCAGGTATAATGAGCGCGGGTAGCGCGTCAAGTATGTGCAAACAAAGTATGGAAGGAAAATTTTTACAAGCAACTTTTTTTCCAAAAAAGTATAATGCTTAGTCGAGCCGAACACAAGTTAAAAATTTAAAACTTTGAGCATGAAGGCAACTTAGCTGGTTAATGTGTTCGGTATTGACGACGCGGTCCGAGCTTGATGCGGGACAAGGTTCCATCCCCAAGCCGATCCCGAGGTGGCGGAGAAAAAGAGCTCGGCACTCCGAAGTGGTGACATAGCACGGTCAATGCAGGACGGCAGAGTGATGCCGAAGTCCCCTGTATGGGGTAATGAAGTGTTGACAAAGCCCCCCGTCCAGCCGAGGTGACGCCATAGGATATAGTCCGGCTGGATCGTTTTCCTGTGCACAAAAAATAGTGCATACCGGGGATAATAGTAATAATAAGAATTAAAAAAATGTTGCATAATAAATAATTTATGCAAAGTGAGTAATAAAAGAAATATGGCCTGGCACCGAAGTCAATGTCGATGCAGGACATCGGCGTAATGCAATAAAGGCATGGCAAGGCCTGAATTCACAGGTCGGTCCGAGTTCTGGATGCGGCGTTAAGCGGACTATGTCTGAAACCGACCGAACCATCATGCGGCCGTCGATAATGCGGCCACCATTTGATAGACCTGTGTTCATATGATGTACAAATCAGAGTAATAATTCCTTGGGAAAAATTAACCCAAACAAGCAAAAAGAAATACTAGGATTAATAGCACCTGGTTTATTCGTTGTAGCAATCCGAAGGAAGGTGATTCCCAAAATTGGGACTCGATCCGCGCACCCATTGCCTGGTCGGCTAGTGACGCCGAACTGTCCGGAGTAGGTTGATGAAGAGATGGCGAAGCCCCCGGTCCAGCCGAGATATCGAAGTAGGTCGGCGTGATGGACACCAGCTTGAAGAAGCAATAGTGCGGCCCTGCCGATGCAGGTCGTGACGTGGTCGATGCCGGCTTGATGAAGCGACCGTGCAGCGATGCCGGTATGCCCGCTCCGTGTAATCCGTGGGGCGGCGATGTTGGTGATGATTTATCCTTCGCGACGCCGGACTCTTGTTCGGCTTGCCGAGATGATGATCCGAAGAAGTTGAGCTCGGCTCAACAAAGTGACGACAGCGTCTAGCATGTGTCGGCACCGTGGAGCAATATTGTCGGACTGGTTTGACACCAGCATGATGTTGAAGATCATGTTCAAAAGATCTTAAAGTTATGGGATGTGTTCGGAAACAAAACACTATACCCCATACAAAACTTCCTTCAAAAAGGATGTCTGAAATCCCGTTCATAAAAAAGCGAACTCGGGTCGGATTCGTTTTATGAAAACAGATCCGAAAAGTGATGCACTAATCGGAAGGTTCCCGGAGTTTGGACGGTCGGATCGAGCTGAAATTTGGAGGGGTGGTAGATATAGGAATTCCGCAGGCGAGCAACGGTTGGATCTTCCAAAGGAAGTCTGAGCTAGAAGCTGGACACCACGCCCTAAACTCGTCCGGATTCTCGTCCAGATTCAATGCGGCTCCGGTATATCGGAGATTGCCGGAGATTCCTCCATCAGAACTCGATGAAATTTTCCAGGGTTGTTGTAGACTCAATTCCGCACAATTCCACCGGAGCAATCGCTAAAACGATGCTTGAGGAGGCGGTGGCGGCGGACACAAGTCCGCTGTCCGTAAAAAAAAGACGGATGCCCGAGGGCAATGTTGACGTTGAGCCCCCGGGCTCCCTGGATAATTCCTCCATGATCTTGATAGAGATCGGAGCTGATGTTGCTGAAGGCCCGCATTCGAACATGATGATCGGAGGTAGGGCGCAGTCCTTGGTCGAACCAAGGTGACCAATCGGTGGCGGCGAAGATGCGAAATCGCGATTGATTTGCAAAGCGAGCCATCGACCTTTTGCCGAACACACAGCAGAACTCTCAATGAAAGCACCAATGTCGGTGTCAAAACCGGCGGATCTCGGGTAGGGGGTCCCGAACTGTGCGTCTAGGCGGATGGTAACAGGAGACAAGGGACACGATGTTTTACCCAGGTTCGGGCCCTCTTGATGGAGGTAAAACCGTACGTCCTGCTTGATTAATATTGATGATATGTGTTAGAAGAGTGGATCTACCACAAGATCAAAGAGGCTAAACCCTAGAAGCTAGCCTATGGTATGATTGTTGTATATGAGATTGTCTATCGACTAGCCTAGCCTCGGTTTATATAATGCACCAGAGGCCTAGGATAACAAGAGTCCTAGCCGAATCGCCGGGTGGGGAGGAGTCCTTGTCTTGATCGCCAAGTCTTGTGGAATCTTCCTTGTATGCGGCAATTGTCCGGACTGGCCCATGAGTATACTGCCATGGGGATCCTCGGCCCAATCCAACTGATCGGGAGACGACGTGGTGAGTACCCCCTAGTCCAGGACACCGTCAGGCACGCCAGGAGGAGTCCTACCCCCACCTGGAGTAGGACTCCGTCCCTTTTCCTTGTTGGACTAGGAGAGGAGGGGGAAAGAGGAGTGAGAGAGGAAGGAAAGGGGGGCGCCGCCCCCCTCTCCTTGTCCTATTCGGACTAGGGGGAGGGGTGCGCGGCCCTGCCCTGGCCGCCTCTCCTCTTCTCCACTAAGGACCACTATGGCCCATTAAGCTCCCGGGGGGTTCCGGTAACCTCCCGGTACTCCGGTAAAATCCCGATTTCACCCGGAACACTTCCGATATCCAAACATGGGCTTCCAATATATCAATGTTTATGTCTCTACCATTTCGAGACTCCTCTTCATGTCCGTGATCACATCCGGGACTCCGAACAACATTCGGTACATCAAAACATAAAAACTCGTAATATAACCATCATCGAAACGTTAAGCGTGCGGACCCTACGGGTTCGAGAACTATGTAGACATGACCGAGACACGTCCCCAGTCAATAATCAATAGCGGAACCTGGATGCTCATATCGGCTCCCATATTCTACAAAGATCTTTGTTGGTCGGAACCGCATAACAACATCGTTGTTCCCTTTGTCATCGGTATGTTACTTGCCCGAGATTCGATCGTTGGTATCTCAATACCTAGTTCAATCTCATTACCAGCAAGTCTCTTTACTCGTTACATAATACATCATCCTGCAACTAACTCATTAGTTTCAATGCTTGCAAGGCTTAAGTGATGTGCATTACCGAGAGGGCCCAAGATACCTCTTCGACAATCGGAGTGACAAATCCTAATCTCGAAATATGCCAACCCAACAAGTACCTTCGGAGACACCAGAGAGCACCTTTATAATCACCCAGTTATGTTGTGACATTTGGTAGCACACAAAGTGTTCCTCCGTGTACGGAGTTGCATAATCTCATAGTCATAGGAACATGTATAAGTCATGAAGAAAGCAATAGCAACATACTAAGCGATCGAGTGCTAAGCTAACGAAATGGGTCAAGTCAATCACATCATTCTCCTAATGATGTGATCTAGATTAATCAAATGACAACTCATGTCATTGGCTAGGAAACTTAACCATCTTTGATTAACGAGCTAGTCAAGTAGAGGCATACTAGTGACACTCTTTTATCTATGTATTCACACATGTATTATGTTTCCGGTTAATACAATTCTAGCATGAATAATAAACATTTATCATGATATAAGGAAATAAATAATAACTTTATTATTGCCTCTAGGGAATATTTCCTTGATCTCCCACTGCACTAGAGTCAATAATCTAGATTACACAAGAATGATTCTAACACCCATGGAGCCTTGGTGTTGATCATGTTTTGCTCGTGGAAGAGGCTTAGTCAGCGGTCGCAACATTCAGATCCGTATGTATCTTGCAAATTTCTATGTCTCCCACGGACTAAATCCGGATGGAATTGAAGCGTCTCTTGATGTGCTTGGTTACATTGTGAAATCTGGATTCCTTCGCCAAGGCAATTGCACCATATTGTCACAAAAGATT
The DNA here is from genome assembly GCA_021605205.1 of Aegilops longissima. Classification (NCBI taxonomy): domain Eukaryota; kingdom Viridiplantae; phylum Streptophyta; class Magnoliopsida; order Poales; family Poaceae; genus Aegilops; species Aegilops longissima. The sequence goes on along the minus strand of CM038680.1, from coordinate 179,316,990 downwards.
TTCATTGGACCCGATGCACTAGGTATGACACCTAGATCGGATATGAACTCCTTCATCCAGACTCCTTCATTTGTTGCTTCCGAAGCAGCTATGTACTCCGCTTCACACGTAGATCCCGCCACGACACTTTGTTTAGAACTGCACCAACTGACAGCTCCACTGTTCAATGTAAACACGTATCCGGTTTGCAATTTAGAATCGTCCAGATCAGTGTCAAAGCTTGCATCAACGTAACCGTTTATGATGAGCTCTTTGTCACCTCCATAAACGAGAAACATATCCTCAGTCCTTTTCAGGTATTTCAGGATGTTCTTGATCGCTGTCCGATGATCCACTCGGGATTACTTTGGTACCTCCTGCTAGACTTATAGCAAGGCACACATTAGGTCTGGAACACAGCATTGCATACATGATAGAGCCTATGGCTGAAGCATAGGGAACATCTTTCATTTTCCATCTATCTTCTGCAGTGGTCGGGCATTGAGTCTTACTCAACTTCACACCTTGTAACACAGGCAAGAACCCTTTCTTTGCTTGATCCATTTTGAACTTTTTCAAAACTTTGTCAAGGTATGTGCTTTGTGAAAGTCCAATTAAGCGTCTTGATCTATCTCTATAGATCTTGATGCCTAATATATAAGCAGCTTCACCGAGGTCTTTCATTGAAAAACTTTTATTCAAGTATCCTTTTATGCTATCCAGAAATTCTATATCATTTCCAATCAGCAATATGTCATCCACATATAATATTAGAAATGCTATAGAACTCCCACTCACTTTCTTGTAAATACAGGCTTTTTCCAAAAGTCTGTATAAAACCAGATGCTTTGATCACACTATCAAAATGTTTATTCCAACTCCGAGAGGCTTGCACCAGTCCATAAATGGATCGCTGGAGCTTGCACACTTTGTTAGCTCCTTTGGATCGACAAAACCTTCCGGTTGCATCATATACAACTCTTCTTCCAAAATCCATTCAGAATGCAGTTTTGACATCCATTTGCCAATTTTCATAATATAAAATCGTCAATTGCTAACATGATTCGGACATACTTAAGCATCGCTACGGGTGAGAAAGTCTCATCGTAGTCAACCCCTTGAACTTGTCGAAAACCTTTCGCAACAAGTAGAGCTTTGTAGACAGTAACATTACCGTCAGCGTCAGTCTTCTTCTTGAAGATCTATTTATTCTCTATGGCTTGCCGATCATCGGGCAAGTCAACCAAAGTCCACACTTTGTTCTCATACATGGATCCCATATCAGATTTCATGGCCTCAAGCCATTTTGCGGAATCTGGGCTCACCATTGCTTCTTCATAGTTCGTAGGTTCGCCTTGGTCAAGCAACATGACCTCCAGAATAGCATTACCGTACCACTCTAGTGCAGATCTTACTCTAGTTGACCTACGAGGTTAGGTAGTAACTTGATCTGAAGTTACATGATCATCATCATTAGCTTCCTCACTAATTGGTGTAGGAGTCATAGGAACAGATTTCTGTGATGAACTACTTTCCAATAAGGGAGCAAGTACAGTTACCTCATCAAGTTCTACTTTCCTCCCACTCACTTCTTTAGAGAGAAACTCCTTCTCTAAAAAGGATCCATTCTTAGCAACGAATGTCTTGCCTTCGGATCTGTGATAGAAGGTGTATCCAACAGTTTCCTTTGGGTATCCTATGAAGACACATTTCTCAGATTGGATTCGAGCTTATCAGGTTGAAGCTTTTTCACATAAGCATCGCAGCCCCAAACTTTAAGAAATGGCAACTTTGGTTTCTTTCCAAACCAAAGTTCATAAGGCGTCGTCTCAACGGATTTTGATGGTGCCCCATGTAACGTGAATGCAACTGTCTCTAAAGCATAACCCCAAAACGATAGCGGTAAATCAGCAAGAGACATCATAGATCGCGCCATATCTAGTAAAGTACGATTGCGACGTTCGGACCCACCATTACGTTGTGGTGTTCCGGGTGGCGTGAGTTGTGAAACTATTCTGCATTGTTTCAAATGTAGACCAAACTTGTAAGTCAAATATTCTCCTCCATGATCAGATCGTAGAAACTTTATTTTCTTGTTACGATGATTTTCCACTTCACTCTGAAATTCTTTGAACTTTTCAAATGTTTCAGCCTTATGTTTCATTAAGTAGATATAACCATATCTGCTCAAATCATCTGTGAAGGTGAGAAAATAACGATATCCGCCACGAGCATCAACATTCATCAGACCACATACATCTGTATGTATGATTTCCAACAAATGTGTTGCTCTCTCCATAGTTCCGGAGAACGGCGTTTTAGTCATCTTGCCCATGAGGCACGGTTCGCAAGTACCAAGTGATTCATAATCAAGTGGTTCCAAAAGTCCATCAGTATGGAGTTTCTTCATGCGCTTTACACGATATGACCTAAGCGGCAATGCCACAAATAAGTTGCACTATCATTATCAACTCTGCATCTTTTGGCTTCAATATTATGAATATGTGTATCACTACTATCGAGATTCAACAAAAATAGACCACTCTTCAAGGGTGCATGACCATAAAAGATATTACTCATATAAATATAACAACCATTATTCTCTGATTTAAATGAATAACCGTCTCACATTAAACAAGATCCAGATATAATGTTCATGCTCAACGGCACCAAATAACAATTATTTAGGTCTAATACTAATCCGAAGGTAGATGTAGAGGTAGCGTGCCGACCGCGATCACATCAACTTTGGAACCATTTCCCACGCATCATCGTCACCTCGTCCTTAGGCAATCTCCGCAATCCGTAGACCCTGTTTGAGTTGCAAATATTAGCAATGAACCAAGATCAAATACCAGTGCTCTGCGAGCATTAGTAAGGTACACATCAATAACATGTATATCACATATACCTTTGTTCACCTTGCCATCCTTCTTACCCGCCAAATACTTGGGGCAGTTACGCTTCCAAAGACCAGTCGCTTGCGGTAGAAGCACTCGATCTCGTGCTTAGGTCCAGACTTGGGTTTCTTCTCTTGAGCAGCAACTTGCTTGCTGTTCTTCTTGAAGTTCCCCTTCTTCTTCCCTTTGCCCTTTTCCTTGAAACTGGTGGTCTTATTGACCATCAACACTTGATTCTCCTTTTTGATTTCTACCTCTGCAGCCTTTAGCATTGCGAAGAGCTCGGGAATCGTCTTATCCATCCCTTGCATGTTATAGTTCATCACGAAGCTCTTGTAGCTTGGTGGCGATGATTGGAGAATTACATCAATGGCGCTATCATCCGGAAGATTAACTCCCGTTGAATCAAGTGATTGCGATACCGGACATCTTGAGTATATGCTCACCGATGAACTATTCTCCTTCATCTTGCAGCTATAGAACTTATTGGAGACTTCATATCTCTCAATCCGGGCATTCTTTTGAAATATTAACTTCAACTCTGGAACATCTCATATGCTCCATGATGTTCAAAACGTCGTTGAAGTCCGGTTCTAAGGCGTAAAGCATGGCACACTCGAACTATCGGTAGTCATCAACATGTGACTGCCGGGCATTCACAATGTCTGCGATTCTTTGGCGCAGTGGTACACCTAGCGGTGCTTCGAGGGCGTAACTCTTACGTGCAGCAATGAGGATAATCCTCAAGTTATGGACCCGATCCGCGTAATTGCTACCATCATCTTTCAACTTTGCTTTCTCAAGGAACGCATTAAAATTCAATGGAACAACAGCACGGGCCATCTATCTACAATCAACATAGACAAGCAAGATACTATCAGGTACTAAGTTCATGATAAATTTAAGTTCAATTAATCATATTACTTAAGAACTCCCACTTAGATAGACACCCCTCTAATCCTCTAAGTGATCACGTGATCCATATCAACTAAACCATGTCCGATCATCACGTGAGATGGAGTAGTTTCATCGGTGAACATCACTATGTTGATCATATCTACTATATAATTCACGCTGGACCTTTCGGTCTCCGTGTTCCGAGGCCATATCTGTTATATGCTAGGCTCGTCAAGTTTAACTTGAGTATTCCACGTGTGCAACTGTTTTGCACCTGTTGTATTTGAACATAGAGCCTATCACACCCGATCATCACGTGGTGTCTCAACACGAAGAACTTTCGCAATGGTGCATACTCAGGGAGAACACTTATACTTTGATAATTTAGTGAGGGATCATCTTATAATGCTACCGTCAATCAAAGCAAGATAAGATGTATAAAAGATAAACATCACATGCAACCAATATAAGTGATATGATATGGCCATGATCATCTTGTGCTTATGATCTCCATCTCCGAAGCACCGTCATGATCACCATCATCACCGACGCGACACCTTGATCTCCATCATAGCATCGTTGTCATCTCGCCTATCTTATGCTTCTAGGACTATCGCTACCGCTTAGTGATAAAGTAAAGCATTACAGGGCGATTACATTGCATACAATAAAGCGACAACCATATGGCTCCTGCCAGTTGCTGATAACTCGGTTACAAAACATGATCATCTCATACAATAAAATTTAGCATCATGTCTTGACCATATCACATCACAACATGCCCTACAAAAGCAAGTTAGACGTCCTCTACTTTGTTGTTGCAAATTTTACGTGGCTGCTACGGGCTAAGCAAGAACCGTTCTTACCTGCGCATCAAAACCACAACGATAGTTTGTCAAGTTGGTGCTGTTTTAACCTTCAGCAAGGACCGGCGTAGCCACGCCGGTTCAACTAAAGTTGGAGAAACCGACACCCGCCAGCCACCATGTGCAAAGCATGTCTGTAGAACCAGTGTCGTAAGCGTCGCGCGTAATGTCGGTCGGGCGCTTCATCCAACAATACCGCCCGAACCAAAGTATGACATGCTGGTAAGCAGTATGACTTATATCGCCCACAACTCACTTGTGTTCTACTCGTGCATATGAATCTACGCATAAAACCTGGCTCGGATGCCACTATTTGGGAACGTAGTAATTTCAAAAAAATTCCTACGCACACGCAAGATCATGGTGATGCATAGCAACGAGAGGGTAGAGTGTTGTCCACGTACCCTCGTAGACCGAAAGAAGAAGCGTTAGCACAACGCGGTTGATGTAGTCGTACGTCTTCACGATCCGACCGATCAAGTACCAAACGCACGGCACCTCCAAGTTTAGCACACGTTCAGCCTGATGACGTCCCTCGAACTCCGATCCAGGCGAGTGTTGAGGGAAAGTTTCGTCAGCACGACGGCATGGTGACGATGATGATGTTCTACCGACGCAGGGCTTCGCCTAAGCACCGCTACAGTATTATCAAGGTGGACTATGGTGGAGGGGGCACCGCACACTGCTAAAAGATCAAGCGATCAATTCTTGTGTGTCTAGAGTGCCCCCTGCCACCGTATATAAAGGAGCAAGGGGGGAGGTGCGCCGGCTAGCAGGGGCGCGCCAGGAGGAGTCCTACTCCCACCGGGAGTAGGACTCCCTCCCTTTTCCTTGTTGGGCTAGGAGTGGAGGGGGAAAGAGGAGGGAGAGAGGAAGGAAAGGGGGGCGCCTGTCACGCCCAATATGCGACCCTATCCAAAAGGAACTCGTAGGTCCCACCAAGGATAGACCCGCATATTGAGACGCTTTTGCAAGGTGGATATCATTACATCAACATTACATAATACATAGGGGTACATACATAAGGCACAAATGCCACAAGAATACATCAACATCAAATACAAGATCAACATCCGACTACGGATGAAACATAAACAGAAGCTCAAACGACATCCACCCTGCTAGCCCAGGCTGCCGACCTGGAACCTATCCCCTGATCAAAGAAGAAGCAGAAGAAGAACTCCAACACAAGCAAACATCGCTCTCGCTTCATGATCATCGCATAACCTGTACCTGCAACTGGTGGTGTAGTAATCTATGAGCCACGAGGACTCAACAATCCTATTACCATGGGTATCAAGACTAGCAAAGCTTACTGGGAAAGGAAGGGATAAAGTGGTGAGGCTGCAGCAGCGACTAAGCATGATATGGTGGCTAACATACGCAAATGAGAGCGAGAAGAGAAACAAAGGACGGTCGTCAACTAGAAATGATCAAGAAGTGATCCTGAACTCCTACTTCGTCGACATAACCCGAAACCGTGTTCTCCTCTCGATCAACCCGAAAAGAGACACTCACGCAGTTCGCATACGGTTGGTGTATTTTAGAAGAGTTTGCTTCAAGTTTACTACAACCGGTATTAACAAATTCCCATCTGCCACATAACCGCGGGAGCGGCTTTCGAAAGTTCAAACCCTGCGGGGTGTCCCAACAGCCCATGATAAGCTCTCGCGATCAACGAAGGATATTCCTTCTCCCGGAAGACCCGATCAGTCTCGAATCCGGCTACAAGACATTTCGACAGCAATAAAACAAGACCACCAAAGACGCCCGGATGTGCCGACAAATCCCGATAGGAGTCGCACGTACCTCGTTCTTAGGACACACCGGATAAGTCAAGCTACGAGTAAAACCAAGCCTCGAGTTTCCCGTGGTGGCCCATGATCTTTCGGTTCGGACCAACACTCGAAGGAGCACGCGGCCGGGGGCTAAAATAAAGATGACCCTCGGGCTCCGAAACCCAAGGGAAAAAGGGCATAGGTGAGGCAAATGGTAAAACCAATGTTGGGCCTTGCTGGAGGAGTCTTATTCAAAGCGAACTGTCAAGGGGGTCCCATAAATCACCCGACCGCGTTAGGGACACAAAATCCAGGAACATAATACCGATATGACGGAAACTAGGGCGGCAAGAGTGGACCAAAACACCAGGCATAAGGCCGAGCCTTCCACCCTTTACCAAGTATATAGATGCATTAATAATATAAGATATATATTGTGATATCCCAACAAGTAAACATGTTCCAACAAGGAACAACATCTCCATGTTCCAACAAGGAACAAGCTTCATCTTCACCTGCAACTAACAACGCTATAAGAGGGGCTGAGCAAAGCGGTAACATAGCCAAACAATGGTTTGCTAGGAAGGGGAAAAAGGTTAGAGGCTGACATGGCAATTTGGGAGGCTTGAGGAACAAGTGATAGGTAGCGCAGCATAGTGATAGAACGAAACAACTAGCATAGCAATGATAGTAGTGAGATCCAGGGTAGCGGTCATCTTGCCTGAAATCCCGCAAGGAAGAAGAACGAGTCCATGAAGAAGATGAAGCCACGAAGACGAACCAAGCGTAGACGAACGAATCCTCACGATCGCAACGAAACAGGAACTAACAAGAAGAAGCACACAACATAGTAAACACACCACACATAGACAAGACATGATGCACAACCAAGCATGATGCATGACAATACTACATGAAGCTACTCATGGCAAGGGATGATGCAAACAAGAGCAACACATCAAGGCAAGTTTAAATGAGGCCGGAGACAACATAGAACAACTCCGGTAAGCCCTCATATGCAAATTTCGAAATTGGTCCAGATATGAATAAACCTTATGTTCAAGTTGTTAAACAGCAAGTTAAGATGCACCACGATGATCTACACGAAATTCTAGTCAAGTTACATATAAAGTTCATTAGATTCGGAGCTACGGCCTAGAGGATATGAACAAAACAAGATAAGCATGGCATTGATGCAAAATGCATACAAACATCAAGCAAACACCTCAAAACATGGATGCGACATGATAATATGAAACTACATGCAAAATCAAGCAAGTTTCATATAGAGCACACTCAAAACGGAGCAACGGATCAACACATACACCCTATACAAGTCATGACAACAATCTGTCCAAAACAGCAACTAGGCATATTGCAAGCATCAAAACAACATGCTACAGAATCTCAACAAGAAAACAAAAGGCATGGACATGATGTACAGGTAAAGCATGACAAAACATGAACACTGAGCTATCTCAAGAAATCACTAGAACATGCTCAAAATGACATGGCAAGATTGCAAATAATAACAGTTTCAGACTTTAGCAGAAATAACATCAGGTTGCGATGTTTAGAGCTATCAAACAACATGCTACAGGAACTTACCATGGCAAACAAAGGCATGGCATGAATCTACTAATTGCATAGAACAAAATTCCCTTACTGACCATAAGCCAAAAAGGATCATAAGATATGATTGCGCCCATGTAAACATGGCAAGTTATATGACAGATTCATACATGGCAGGAACAACAATAAGTAGGCATGTTGGTGAGCTTGAACCACTCACCACAGAGAAATACATGGCATGGAAAGGCAACTCACAGTAATAAGACATGGCATAGAAGCTATACATGGCAAGAACAACATCATAGCATACACGGATCAACTACAACAACCTTGGCAAAATTGAATAACATGTAAACAACCTGCCAGGAAACATTTTATAGCAAAAGTAGAGCTCGATTGACTCAATCTAAGGCACTCCATAATTGCAAACAAGGGCATGGATGGATAGAGCATAACCATATGTTCAAAAAATCCTTACTGAAGTATCTCAAAATAAGCATGGATCTCTCGGTAGCATCAAGTTTACATGGCATAAAAATATCAAGAAAAGCAGGCTGAAATCAGCAACATCATGAAGCCTAGTTTGCATGCTTGTGCTAGTCACCACAGAGATCACAAAAATACATGGCATACACCCCTGTAAAGATGGCATGGCATATTACAAAACATATGTAGGACTCAAGTTCATAGGGTGCACACATCAATCATGGCAAAAATGACAAAAGTGCAAGTTCTGATAAGAATCTGAAACTAACATCACATAGCCCTCTTCTAACAGCATTTCGGGCATCAAGATGAGCTCAAATGAAAATGATGCAGTGAGATGAAATGATGTACTCATCGAGACGAACATTTTGACATATTACACGCACGAAATGGAGCTACAGGTGCAAAGTTATGGCATGATGAAAATGCATAAAAATATTAGCAGGTTCGGGGACTTAGTGGATTTGGACCTCGGGGGGAAAGTCAACGGGCGGCGGATCTCGCCGGAGAACTCGCCGGAGAAGGTGGGGAAGACGGCCGGAGCTCGGGGAGGAGGCCGAGATGAGGCCGGGGAGGTCGGGGACGACCGGATTCGGGCACCGGGGGCGAGGCGGCGGCTCGGGGATGCCGGAGGCAAGCGCGCTCGGCTGAAGGGCGACGCCGGCCGAGGCGGCGGGGCGCGGCCGGGCACGCCAGAGGCGGCGGCCGAGGACGCGGCGGAGGGGGAGGCATGGCGCCGCGGGAGGAGGAGGTCTGGCCTTGGCCGGCAGCGGCAGGGGCAGCGCCTGCCGAGGCGGCGGGTCGGCGCGGGGAGGGCGCGGAGTCCGCGAGGGCGAGGCGGCGGCGAACGCCAGGTGAGGCGCTGGGCGCGCGCGCCCGGCCTGGGTTGGCCAGGCGGGCGGATCTGGGCCTGACTCTGGCGGGCGGCGGGCGGTGGGTGGCGTGTACGCCCCCATTGGCTCTGGTGGGCGGGGGACGGACGCGTCCGGCGCCAGGCGGACGTGTCCGGCCTGCCGAGGAAGAAGGGGCTAGGGTTCATCTGCGAATTCATCCGCAATTTCGGGAGGGCTAGTTTATAGGTAGAGGGAGCTAGGAGAGTCCAAATGAGGTGCGGTTTCGCCCACGATCGTGATCGAACGACCGAGAGCATGGAGGGAGTTAGGTGGGTTTTGGCCACTTTGAAAGGGTGTTGGGCTGCAAAGAGAAGGAGGCTTTTACGGTTACCGGTTAACGTTGGAGTATAAACGACCTCGAATGGCCTTGAAACTTGACAGCGGTCTACGGTGCTATACCAAGGCCGCTTGACAAATCTGGTCCATTCCGAGACCGTTTAACACCCGCACACGAAAATAGGTAAAAGGGGGCGCCGGGAGACATAGGAGTGCCGGATTGGAAAAGGGACAACGGGGAAAATGCTCGGATCCATGAGACGAACACGTATGCAAAATGAGATGCACATGATGACATGATATAAAATGCAGATGATGACATGGCAAAGTGCAACACACAAGCGCATGACATGGCAACGACGGCGAATAATTGGCAGACACCTGGCGCATCGAATCCGGGGCGTTACAACACTCCTCCACTAACAAGAGATCTCGTCCCGAGATCTTAGGACCGAGACGGAAGGGAAAAAGGGATGAGGTGAAACAAGAACTCAAGAGAAGACTCAAAGAATCGAGAGCACTCGAGAAGAAGAGAGGAACGACGAGAATGACGAGAATTGAAAGCTCACGGAATCAGATAGACTATGAAACCACCCGTTCTAACCGGAGTGGTTAGAATGAGAAAAGAAACGGATAAGACTGAAAGGATTTAGGCAGCACTCCGGCTAAGACATGGAGGAATAGAACTCGAACTTGAGAGGATGGAATAAAACTTGATGAAGACATGACACAAAACCTCCGGAAAGAATTGAAAGAGAATTGAATGAAAAGAATTTAGAAGGAAGGTTTGAGTGGATTTGAATATCTGAGAAGAACAAAGAAATGCAAAACTCCAATTCTAAAGAATACGGAGAATTAATTACACTTAGAGATGCAGGAAGAAAAGATACTTGAATTCCAGCAACAAAATCTTGATGAATTCTTGAAGAAAAGATTAAATCATGAAGAACCACCATGAAGAACTCCGGTAACGAAAAGGATGATGAGATAGAATGAAAGATGAAAGAATAAGATTAAAGCTTGCGATGCTTTAGATGGAGGTTCCGATGAAATGTCTGAGGAAATTGAACTCCGGAGAAGAAAAGATGAAAGCACTTGGAACTAGAATTTATTCCTCAAGAACAAACTCCGAAGGAAGGGATTACTCACTTTGAGGAAATAAGAATAAGATTTATTGTATGCTTATCCTTCATCAAATTAAATTGATGCCAAGATGGATTTTGCATACTACTTATTCTTCTTGAAAAGGATTAAAGGGGAATATAGCACAAAACTTGAGAAAGTCTTCATGAACCACCGGTAGGACTGGAAAGAACGAATGAATATATGATGAGAACGGAAAAGGAATCTTCAACGAGCCACCGTAAGAGTTCAGAAATAACTGACGAAAAAGAATGAATCACCGGGAAGAATTAGAAGGCAAATATGCTTGAGGGGGATTTAGAGAGACGAGAACGAAGAGAACTCGAGCTGATTAAAGAACACTTGAACGAAGCACCGGGATAATATTGAGATGAACGAAGGGGCATGGATATAGAATAATTGGAGAACGAATTTGAAAAACCTAGAATGGAGAGATATTCCGAAAAGATGGCCTCCGGATGATCGAGACGGAAAGTAACTCCTGAAAAACTCCGGATGGATGAAAAGAATTGCACAACTGGAAACAACTAGATAGGATAACATCGAGCTAGCACCATGAACCTCCGGGAGAACGGACAAGATTTAAGAGAAACTCTACTTCGCTCTTCAAATGATGACGAGAAACACCACCAAAATTAATGAGATACTCCGGAAGAATGAAATACAAAGAGGTTGAGCCGACGATGAAAATGATTAGAAATTGATCTTGGAAAAGATCTGACTGATGAAAATCATTCTTACGTCACACTTGAAAAGAATTAGAGAATAGCTCCGGGGAAATTAGAAGAGTCAGGTAAGATCCTGGCAAAAGACCTGTGGGTTAGGGCCCACTAAAAGAAAACATCGTTGGAAAGGATTGTCGAACAGATAGAAGATGCACCGGAACAATTGAAATATTTGAATGAGGTGACAACCTCGAATTAATTGGAACACATACGAATCTCCTGAGATGTCTTCAGCACTCCGGAAGGATAAACTGGCGAGAGGCGAACGAGCAGGGAAAACACTTGACCCAAGGAAAAGAATATGGTCAACCTGAATAACTTGAATTGAATCCGCTGGAAAAGAAAAAGAGATGAAGAATGACGAACGAGATGAGAATTCACCGGTTGAGATAATTGAGGGAAGACTGAAGAGACTCCACACGAATGGAATTGATGGTCGGAAGAAACTCGAACTCCGGGTATAAAAGGGTGTAACGCCCCGAGACCGACGATCCAGAAGACTTCCATATATTCCGGGTTTTGTCGTGTGATTTGTTTTGTTCGTTGCATTCTTCATTGCATCATTTGCATTGCATCATGTCATCATGCCATCATGCCATTTAATTTTTATAACTCATCTAAATAAATTGTATGGATCTTTGATCCATTTAAATCGAGGGAAGTGTGACTTCTCTTTATAACATACCCTCCTGATAATTAGGGAGCTATAATAAAACTATTCCATTTATTTGGAATTAACCGCAACCCACTTGCAAAATATCCCATGCCGTTGTTATCTCAATTCTTGGTCTCCAACCTTGCCCATAAATTATTTCATCATTTTTCGGAGCTCCACCAAAAATCCGAACATTTTGGACACTTCTAAAACCTAGTCCTAGTTCAAACCCATTTGAATTAAATTCAAATGAGTTTGAATTTAAATCTTTCGGTCATGCCCACTTCTATTTTTCTTGGATCAAGCTCATTTTATGAGTCCGGAAAGATCAACCCCATGGTCAAATTATTTCTCCAACCCTTTCTTTATCTCCTTTTTCTTTCTTTGCTATTTACTGCTTTTGGTAAATAAAAGAGAAGTGGGGATTAGAGAGAGAGAGATCCAGCCTGCTAGGCCTCCTGGCCTTTTTTTCCCCTACGAAATGGCCCAAGGCCCACCTAAACCCTTCCTAACCCTAGCCCCTCGCTCAGCCCGATCCCCATTCTCTCGATCCTCTCTCCCAGGCGCCGCCCGGGGAGGAGCCCCTCGTACCTGCGCCCGATCCTCATCTCCTCCTCTCGATCTCTCCCTCTCCTCGCTCGTGTCGCCATCTGCAGAGAAAGAGAGAGGAGAGACCCTCAAGCCAACCACCCCTGCCCCAGAGCTCGTCGCCCCTCCGTTCGGCAAATCCAGGCAGCGCTGCCTGCTGTCTTGCTCGGCCATGGCCATGTCGCCCAGCGCCTCCGCCTCCGCTTTGCGCCAGGCGCCTCGTCGCCGGGAGCTCGCCCCCAGCCTCCTCGCCGGTGACCTGCAGTTCCAGCAGACCCCGCGCGCCCTCTCCTTCCCTTCCTGCCTCGTCCTCGGTGCTTAGTCCCCAAGCCCTACGTGCCGCGACCATGACCCCATCTCCTGCGTGAGACCTGCATCGCTGCTGCTCTGCTCCACGCGCCCGTCCTGGAGCTCGTCCGCCTCCCCAAGTCACCTCCCTGGCCTCGGATCTGGCCGGATCGAGCCGGCCCGCGTCCACCACCACCACCACCTTGCCCCGTGCCCGCCATGGCCCTCCTCGCACCCCAGCTTCCTCTCCAACGGCCTTTCGTGGCTACAGCCACCTTTGGCCATGCCTTTGCCTTCATGTACCGTTGTTTGCTGCACGTCAAGACCACCCTGTGGATTTTGCCAAGTACCACTATGACCTGTGTGCGACTATGCGGATTCGCCAAGTACCCTCCAAGAAGACCGGCGCTTTGAACAAGCACACCGCTCTGTGCATTTCGGCAAGTCCCTCGACGACCGGCACTTAGTACCACTACGTTTGCCATGTACATCTACACCAAGACCGGACCGACAAGTACCCCGACAATGTGTGTACCTCTACGACGACCCCGGACATCTACGAAAAACGTGTACAACTATCGTCGCCAAGATCGCGAGTACCTCTACCGATGCCGTGTACGACTACTTCCCACGACGATCCATGAATGTCTACTTCCACTACCGTCGCGAGAACGACTACCTCCACTACGACCGCGAGTACCACTACTTCCCCTCGAACTTGACCCGTTCGAAAAG